>JAMAHJ010000032.1:97466-294017 GCA_023627475.1 Aspergillus sp. S3505 | reverse complement strand
ACCATCTTCCCATTATTTCAGGCACTTCACAATGTGCCCGCTGGTAATCATATTTGCAGTTGTATTTGGATTTCAGCCCGGTTCATCCCATCTATTATTGACTGAGCCAGACGCTTTGCAGTCTGACAGAAGTAAATTGGCCGTTTTGCGCACAATAGGACGGGTTGGTGCTAGGCCAGTTTTTATCCATGTCCATCATCCATTGCTTGAGGGACAGCTCCTCTAGTCTAGTAAGTTCTTTGTGAATTAGGCATTTCCATTTGGGCGTGCTTTTCGACCAGATAGCTGATACTGCAGTGTCCGTGGGGTCATATCAAATATCGCTGCCGCCGCTGCTTTTGTGATATTGCCCATCTTCATAGGCTTGGATGGCTAAGGACAATCGGTCTTTTGAGAAGTAGATAGATTGATAGAGTTTTAGTTTACTTCGGTGGATTTGCTGATTTTCATGGTTGATTATTCAAGCTATAATAGCAAGAAGCTAATGAAAATTAAAAATAGATCTTAGGTTCTTTTTCAGGCCAGAATCAGACAGCCTATTATGAGACCGCAAGCGCATTGTGAGAAAAGAATCCATGGACGGTGCATTGACTGCATGAAGAGATATATGCACAATTCATAGTACTAATTGCTGACGCTTAGTAGTAGGTGGCCATGGTGGGGGCAAGAGGTTACACCATGGTCATGTAATATAGTGCTCAATTAATCACATATGGATTATGTACAATATAACCGATGAATTATAAGTCGGAAAGACTGGTGATATGCGGAATAGTGACAAGACCCTCGGCTCCTTTTGTTTCTTCAGTTCTAACCCTAAAACTCAGAGGAGTCAGATTCTATTATTTAGTACAGAAATATAGTCACAGGTATTTGAAAATTGATGCTGCTTTAATTTGGAAGTCACAATCATGCTTTTATCCTAATAGATAGTCCTTCGATAACCAGCTATACCATTCTCACATAATCTTTCTTAGCTGGCTGGTGTGATCCAATTATTCCATCGAGAACGTCCATTTTGTATCACAGTGAATATTTACAATCCAAATTCATTTTGGTCAGGAAGTACCTCTTGTGCCCCACAGGGGAAGCTCGGCATCATTCACCGTCCTCTGGTAACTAATATCTAAATTCAAAGTTGTATCAAAGTTGTTCCTATCTAGAGCAAAAGATAAAAATAGAACATAAAACAATTTTTATTTTCAAATTATTGGAATTAGATCAATGATCCTTCTGAATCACTGTGATCCAAGTGTCGCACCTCTCTGCATTCCATATAAAATGGCACTTTTCCAATCTCAATACCTCAGTCATCAACAAATACAGGAACTTACTATAAGAAAAAGTAATACGTGTACCCACTACAAGAGAGTATATTATTTCTAGAGATTCTGTAGCTTTTTGTAGTCCTACGTACATAAATTAAAAAAAAAATACAAAGAATATAATATAATTCTACTAATTAAAAAGAATATTTACTGAAAAAAATTTTAGCTCAATATAATATAACATAAAAAGTCATGTTTAGACTTCTTTAAGGGGGTAGCAAAATGTGTACCGCGAGAAATCCCTAAACATAGAGATATAAAGGTCAAATATATATTGCGGTGACCAAGGATCCACCACATGCAAGCAATAGGACATAGAACCACCTCTCAACAGCCAAGAGGACTACTAGCACATAGCTCACCCAATGAAGAGAAAGCAAAGCAACAACCTGGGCCTTAAAAAATCACGCTCGTAAGTATATCAGGCAGGAAAGAGGAATCAGGCAGGGAAAGACCGTACGGGGTACACCATGCCATTACATGAGTTTATGTAAGTTGAAAAGCTTCTAAACGTGGTTCCCCGCTGGTCCGTCACCCCACCAAAACTTCACACCATTAAATGACAATTTAACCCTTCTGCGGGCATTTAGTATTAGTATGCCCCTTTGCTCCGTGGACATTTAGAACATGTAATTTGCCGACGTACAGAGGGGCAAAATTGGAAGTGTAGGTTCAACCTGGGGTTCGGGAGTAGGACAAGTTCAGATATATATCTCGCAACGACACCTCCCTCTTCACCAACATTGGTAATAAGGACCAAAATCTCTGTTGTAGTACCTGCATCAGGCATCAGGCATTCTCTTTGATTTCTCCCTTTTTTTCATCTGTTTTCTATTTCCCTCCTGCGAAAGCTTGATTTCATCCCGCATTGCGACATGTTTGTGAACTAGCTTAACAGACATATCGTAGAACTATTAAAGATCAAATTTCGCAGATAAAAAAATCTTATCAGAAGCTGAACTTAGACCAGAATCAATACCTAATTGGGTATATTCTGCAATCCGCCTTGCATAAGAGCGCTTTAGCACAGCAAATCAACCAACGTCAAGCGGCTGTAAAAAATGAGAGGCATGTGGAGGCATACAGATTGGAGTAATATTAATTTCCTGGAAGATCTTGTCAGATGTCTCTGTAAGATAACTATCATGGCCATTCAGGACTAAAAGGCAGTGTTTCCCTTTTGTCTGGCTCATTATAACGTGACCGAACACCGAGCGAGCGATATCTATACACCATACGAAATGGCAGCTTTTGACAACTAAACGCCTCCGCCAAAACTTAGTATAAGAGTGTATCCGAATCATAGTAGCATAAGGCGTATTCTAAAGTATATCAATCTCCTTTTGGGATTTAGACTTCATCTCTCGCCATAAACACTGGGATATTTATAAATACTAAAAATACAGTTGTAATTTATATTAATTTGAGAAATGCGTGTTGGAAACGATTTTTCACGTATGTATGAACCGTATATGGCATTCTATTATTCGAGTATTGATGTAATGCTCATCAATGGTTATTGAGGAACTGAGGCCTCGAGAACTGCTGTTTTACAGGGAGATATTGATACCTACAGCTCGCTCGGTGTTCGATCATGTTATGCGGAATAAAGTGCCTCGAGCCAATTAACACCAATTTCATTGCTAGTCCAGCCGTTTGGACTAACGTTAAGAGCCGAATGCTTTGGAAGGTTGTCAACCATCGCACTATAAATATAAAGTTCTTTCCTTCAAAGATAAAATATATGGTGGGAGCGCTCGCCCGGAGGCGCGAGTTATTCAATAACAGTGACCCATTTACGATTGCAACTTGCATGCAAAACGCCCCTCCGGCCAGTGTGAGATGACTATAATAACCTTTATTGTTGCAGGGCTTGTATTATATCAGTGAATCACATATAACTGCATAATAATGAGCTATTCAATGCTTAGAATAAGAAGATAGCAGTCTTGGATACATGCTGCGCATCAAAATACATAAAATTGAATATAGTTATTCTTTTGATATAATAAAAGTGAGTTAATTCAAAATTCATGAAATATATAGATTATCTATTATTTAGGAATATATCTCTCAATAAGTTAAACAAAGGAAAAAGATTAGGTTGTAGCGGATTGGAAATTTCTACTTTATATCGGAGTACAGGGTCTGCGGCTCGGCCGTGTCCGCGGTTCGCCTGTGAATTCAACTATGTTACGATACTTTCCTAGTCGAATTTCACATTTAGGGTCGGTTAGGGCTCATGACATCTTCCATTGAGGCTCTTTTCTCTTTTCCTTTCTCTCCTCATATCTTTATAAGGGCAATAACTTATCATAGATTTCCTTTGCTAACGGTCTGATCTCTCTCTTTTTTTTTTTCCTCAATCAATTACGCTAGTTAATATGATTAGATGCTAGGATAGAAATCTATATTCATCTGTTTGATTGCTAGATTAACGCGTCAGAATACAAAACTAAAATCGATGACTAAGGTATAGAAGGCAGAAGGTCTTGAGATAAATTTAGAGATATAATGAGATTGGGGAACTGGGGGAGCTGCTCAAATTGAGCACCTAAGGAAGCGTTTACAAGAGATACTAATCAGAGAGTTAAGTATATAGATAGATTCGATGCTGTATAATTTATCCATAAATTTTGTCTCAGTAAATAACATGGATTAAAAGAAGCAGTACCAAATGCCAATAATTTCTCTTGGACATAATGTATAAACTACGACTTATATTGATCCTAATTAGCAGATTGAATGAGATTAATCACCTGTTACAAGTCAATAAATTAGGGAAAAATGACCACCATAATAACTAAGGAAACTATATCTTTCTCGATCATCCGTATTATAGATTTATGCTAATGCAAAATTGATTATAAATTAAGACGAATCGTAGCTGAATAATTAACTAGTCAAATAAGAAAATCTCTAGAAGTCTTCTTGCCAGAGAAAATACTGGCATCAGGTTATTCAGTAAAATATGAAGATTGATCGATCGACCAATCAATCATGAAAGCCAAAGTTGTGCATCTTTGGCTTGCTAAGTTTGCAGGAGGTAGGTACTTCATTAATTTCTATAGACCCACTAATGTATATTTCTATATTTGCTGTAGAAATGAGTGTTGTAAGCGATGAGGACAGCTGCACTATCTCTGTTTCTATAAAAAGGATTTTATATCGTTATTACAATAATATTGGCTATTACCGGAGCGAATGTGTATATGATCTTGATTTTTTTTATAATATATTATCGTATAGACTATTGATAAGGGGCTACGATGAGAGGGTGAGGGTGTTATACTTAACCCCATCTAAATATCGATTCCCCGTGTCGCATCAGTATGCCCTCCTATAATAGCAATAATTAGGAAATATGGTTTAGAAAGCGATCGTTGAATGATCGATCGTATCTAAGTCAATGATTAAACGAAATAAATTGATATAACTGGGTAACTGAAAGCAGGAGCAATGAGAGGTATCCACTGTTGTGGGAAAGGGGAAATATTCAGATATTTGGTAGATCTAGATACTGACGGGCTAGCATATCATTCCCGCTTTTGCCATATTTTAGTCAACTCATCATATTATCACTTGGTACAGTCCATCAGTTTCGTTTTTCCTTGTGGATTTTATCTTTGCAGTTTGGTAACTTCAACTGAGTATACTAAGTTTTATTTACTAAATTTATAGCCCTCTAATTTCTGGAAGAACCATCATTGTCATTAAAACACTGGAAGAATTTTGTTTTAATATTGCTACTATATTAAAGCAGTCTCGTAATTCAATTAAACTGTCCTAAGATAAGTAAAAAATTATTGCAGTAGGTTGTGGATGGGCGGTTTGAGGCGCTGGTTGCAGTATTTTGATAGTGAGTCGTAATTGAATGATTTGCTGCATGGAAGCCTCCGCATTGAAGCGAAAGACAGCAGATTGACAATTGACAGCCTTCTTTTTTAACGATATTACACTGGTATTTTAAGCGCGATCGTCCCATCAGCGCTATAGAAGTCGCGATCTGACCATACCTCCGTGGACAGCTCATTGCTATTGAATTCATCCTCAACATCTTCGGCGTTGTCCTCGCATACTGATTAAAATTGTACGTCTTATCATCACATCATCATATCTCAGTAACAAATTCAGTGACATATATTTTCATAAACGGCGGCAAATCGAATAAAATCAACACGTAAATGCCAAGCTATTACGTCTCACTGCACTCAAGTGGCTTCTAAGCCTATCAGGCTAAACAACCCAACCCCTCCACCTAAGGATACAAGTCACTTAGATTCGCATAGAATATTGACTGAATATAAAAAATTAATGATAATGGCGTAATTAAATATTGATTAATGGAATAATTGTAAATAATTCAAGTAGGTCAAGCCAATTGAGTAAGAGATATCATATCAATATATCAAGCTATCGGATGCAATTGTATATTTAACTGTATACAGTCAAGTCTCGTCTGGGTATTAATTAAGCATCAATCACGTAAGCTGGGACTATGAAGCCTATCAAATACAAAGTGTGGGAAGTGGTATGAAATAGGACCGAGAACTAACTAGACATGAGAGCTGACCAATCAGATGGAAAAATGTGCACGCATTCATGACTAGCCTGGAGACCCATATATACATATATTCACTACGGAAATAATTACAAGGCTTTAATTAGACCAGAATTCCCGCGTGGAACGGCTCACGTTTTACTTTGTGAGCTATTACATGATTCTACTGCAAACCTTGGGAGTAAACTGGACATCTACCTTCGTCAAGTGTCATTCTGAACTGCTTACACGGTATAACCAATGTAATATATCAATGGGTAAAGCAGGAAAATCCAAGGGTTATAAAAAAGTGGTTGGATACCGTATACACAGCTATTCAAGAGCATGGCATCCATGAAGATGATATATTGGAACTTCGATGAGATTGTCTTTGCAATGGGTCACTGTACAACCTCAAAAAGGTTATTAGTGCAGCTGAGCGCAGTGAGAGGCCTCGTGCAGTTATTCAAGGGAATCATCGTGTGCTACACACACCGAATGAGCGGAAGATAAGGAAGAGAGACAGAAGGAATGCCAATCTAGCTGCAGATATTTATATGTACAGGAGAGACAGAATCATTTCCAACAGCTTGATACACGGGTCGAGGAGTGTATATCTAGGCCTCGCAAGCGGGCTCCACAACGCTGCAGTGGCCGCGGCACTATTGGACATACAATACGGAATTGTCTGTCCTAATAAATAGCTATATATTCTAGTACTAAATAGTAACGCGACTCACCATCGAGCGATCCAGACAGATATATGTAAAAACAGCTAATTCCAAACAAGTCATACCCCTTTTAGATTTTATTTCACGCTCCCATGTAGAATATAAGATATCTATATCTTTAAAAGTAATATATTCTTTTTCAGATTTTTTTTCAAGCAATATTAGCCAAGGTAATATAAATTATATTGTAATTTATTGTATTTTTCAATAATTTCAAATATCTTGTCTGACATTGAATGGAAAAAAGTGATATTAGTTTAAAATAAACTAAGGTTCTGGAAGTAATCCTTAAAGACGGATTCATGCAAGATAATAGGAAAGGGTTTTTAAAAACAATATAACGGTGGAAGTGATGATAGTAATCAACAAATAATGTTTACTAGATGGTCTGCGGCAGTGCCAGGGGAATAGTAAATGCATATCTATCATAATTAACCGCTACACTAAAAACCAAAAAGGATATAGAACTAGAGCTCTACTCTACATTGCCTCTCATCATATATATGTCAGGCAGGAAAGGCTGTGCAGCGCACACCATGACAGAGACGTGAAACTAGTTTCAATATTCAATAAAATGCTCTATGATTTAAAATATAATATTTAAATTCAGAATATCTTAATATTTGATAAAAATTCTCAAATTCTCTATTAATGAATTATATAACGTAATCGGACACCGAGCTGCCCGGTCGGCCGCGGCATTCCCCCTAAACAATCATACTTAATTTATGAAGCCTTTTTGTCAACATACTCAAATGACTGGACTAGCAAAGGAAGAGCGAATGAAATTAGCGCTTGAAGCCTTTCATAAAGGCTCTTTTACGTCAAAAAATGCCTATGCTACGGCCTTTGACGTGCCTAAAAGGACCTTTATGACCCGCCTGAATGGAACCACCTCTCGCAGAGAAATGCCTGCAAATGATCGAAAATCATCAAACCTTGGAGAAACCCTTTCTAGATGGATCCTTAGTATGGACCAGCGTGGCCTGCCTGTACGGATATCAAATGTACACCATCTTGCTCGGCTTTTATTATCTGCACGGTCAAAGCCATGCAAAAGCACCTCTATCAGTGAGAGATGGGTTTCCACGTCATCCTGAACTCAAATCCAAATATACTCGTCAATATGATCACCAGCATGCCAAATGTGAAGACCCAGAGTTGATAAAGGGCTGGTATAATCGCGTCCAAGAGACCATTCAGAAATAGGGCATTCTCGAGCAGGATATTTATAATATGGATGAAACTGGCTTTCAAATGGGAGTGGCATCGACCGCAAAGGTTGTTTGTCGCTCAGAGACTAGGGATAGTCGTGCTAAATCTATTCAACCTGGAAATCGGAAGTGGGTTACTATAATAATCGCCATGAATGCATCTAGATCTCCTCAACTCCGCAAATCATTCTGGCTGGGAAAAAGCATCAATCCCAGTGGTATTCAGCTATTCCAAGGGAATTTGAATCAGTATGAGCGGTAATGGCTGGACAAATGATGACCTGGGATTTGAATGGCTCCAGGAGATGTTTGAGAAGCATACTGCCTCTCAGACAGCTGGAAGATATCGCCTTTTAATTCTTGATGGCCATAGCAGTCATGCAACTACCAGCATCCATGGTTGCGCTTTTTCAAAAGCCAATATGATGAGTGAATTTGCCGCTGCTGGTCTTATTCCATTTAAACCAGAGAAGGTGCTTGGAAAACTCTGTATCAAAACAACGAAGACACCAACACCACCATCTTCTTCAAGCAGCAATCAATCCTTCTATTTAGGGAGGACACCGGCCAATCTTTATCAGTTAAATCAGCAGAAAAAGCAGATCCAAGATCTTCAAAACCGGTCTCTATCTTCAGTTGTTGCCGAGCAGACGCTGAAAAGTTCATGAAGAGCACAGAAGTTGCAATACAGGATGCTGTTCTATTGAAACAAGAACTCAACCAGCTTCGCACATCAAATAAGCATCAGAAAGAGAAGAAGAACATGACACGTGCTTTTATTCAAATGAAGGGAGCTTAACTGGTGCAGAGGGACTGCAAAGACTGAGGGAAAGAGAGATCCTGCAAGACTCATCAAGGTCACGGCGGCCTGCACGGTGCACTAATTATAATCAGGAAGGTCATAATAGATTAAAATGCCCCCTTAGATAACTATAGATTTAATAGATTCGGCATGTTTCAATAAGGGATGGATTAAAGTAGAGGTATCAAGTATGGAGTTGCTCGCCGCTGCCGACTGGGCAGCTCGGTG
This sequence comes from Aspergillus sp. S3505, assembly GCA_023627475.1. Taxonomy (NCBI): domain Eukaryota; kingdom Fungi; phylum Ascomycota; class Eurotiomycetes; order Eurotiales; family Aspergillaceae; genus Aspergillus; species Aspergillus sp. S3505. The sequence goes on along the minus strand of JAMAHJ010000032.1, from coordinate 285,174 downwards.
TCCGATTACGTTAATTTATACACAAAGAGAGAAAATAACGTACCTTATAGCTATAAAAAAATCCAACGTGTGATATAGATCAGTTGTGAGAAAGTGGGAAGGCGATCCTTGACGAAGAAATATCATGAGCTCTAACCAAGTGTCAAACTCATGTAATGGATACATATTGTAGTATTGTGAGGACAATCAGAAATCCACTACTTTGAGTATACAGATACTAATATAAATTACAATAATCCTCGGATAGGATCTTTTTTTTTATTATTCTTGTTGTTGTGATTTTAATTTGTTATTATTGTTCATACACGCAGTCTGTCAGCCCTATAGGCCGAGTGGTGGCCGGGTAACCTCCGTAGTGGTAATCGCTATATGTACATCATCGCCTTTCTACATACATCCTGATATGTTGTTCCGCGTGTTATATGTCCCGTGCTACTGTTTTTGTACTGCTGTTCCCATGGCCACGAAGGTCCGTGGGCTTGTTGGATACTATCTCGTTTCCTTCCCTAAATATCTTCAATGTTATATAGTCTATATCAGTAGTGCCTTTTTGTCTCTATATTCCGAATACACTAAATTATATATAACAAAATAGCTTAATATCAATGTCAGGGACTAGTCGTATTAAATAGTATATTTTTAAATATTTTTAGAATATAGAATGTACATTATAATACACCCAGCATTATTCAAGTTCTGCTCCCTCATTTTTATAAATACTAAATACAGAAATTAATTGTGTGTTTCAATATCCTATGATTCTTGAATGATTCTTGATTACCCTTGTCTATTAATGAATATCTAAAGGAGAGCGACCAGTATCTTACATCTATTCATGAAACCAATTACCGATATTCGAAGTGTTCTTTTAGAGGTAGCAAAAGGATAACTTACTATATATAATATTATAGTCTAAATTTGACTTTTTTTTCATCATTACAGCTCTACAGCTGTCTTATATCCGTTTTATTCTTTATTCATCCTAGGCTGTTTCGTTATATTTCATTACGTATGATCGATAAGCTTCGTATCTGCTGCTATACCAATTGACTATAAGTCAAATAAGATGTCTGCAATCAGAAGATTAACTAATAAGGATTAAGGCAGTATGATATAGATTGCCATGACTAGTATTCAAGCACCAATTGAGGCGATGATTGGCATATCAGGTAGCTAGACTGGCAGATTTCAAGGCAGCATGAAGTGGCAAACCAAGGTGTGCACATAACTTGCTGCATAGGATAGTAACAGAAAAGTTTGATCTAATATGGTGCATAACAATTAATGAAATAAAAAAAATCAAAGTGCATTTCAGTTCTACTAATTATTATTCTAAAAAAGTCAGCAGATATTGGAAGTTAATTTATCATAGACTTTTGGCAACCTCTCTTGGAAATACATGGACGTACATCAGATATTCCGAAGGCAAATATTCATGAATGATTGCTCTCCCTGTTAATAAACAACGTACGGCTGAAATAACCCAGTCAAGGATATACTAGTCTTATGTTAGAGTTTATGCACATATTAGTAGAATGGATCTGTTTAATATTTTACATACATATATATACATGAGAAGAGGGGCTGCACTTCACGGTTGCCAGGGTCCCGGATTTTCTGATACTCAAAGAAATTAGAGGTTGCCAGTTGATAGGATAATGCAAAGCCAATAATATAACTTTGAAAGTTATACTGATGATCTCGTTTGAGTGTTGTAATAGATGGTGGAATGATTCATCTTCTTTTCTTTTTTCTCGATCAATTTTCTTTTTTACACACCTATCGAATCGAGATTGAGCCGTCATATATTAAGCCAATAAAGAAAAAGCCGTTAATAAGCAAGAAAGCATACTTAGGAAGGCTGGCTGCAAGGTGGTTGGTGGCATTCAAAGCGTAGTTACCAAACAGCATGCCGGAGGAGTAGCAAATGCGTATATAGTATATAAATGTATGATGTTTATAAAGAAATTGTTTTTTATGGTTCATTATTGTAAGTATTGTGATTTTCATTAAAGTAATGAAACAACAATTCTTGATGCTCGTTTGCTTCCAATCTGCACCATGCACCATGCTAAGTCACATATGGACCGCAGTATGTTTGGGATTCTGGTCATATATTACCAACTTCACTAAAAATATTGACCTTGTCAGGTGCATTCAAAAGCTTAATCACTGTATCAGATTGCGACATATCCTCATCCGCGGATACCACTTTGCTATCCACATCCAAACTCGTGCGTATCCGAATCCAAGTTCAAGTCCGCGCGGATAGGATGCGGATATTCGCACGGTGTCCGCATTTGCACAATTCTCGCCATTTAACTACATTCAGGTTGTCATGCGATGTACATCTTGCTGTTTAACATTCGTAGATATTGACTATTTAGGCCTCTTTTTGGTCGTAACAGTGCCAATTGGAAATTTCCCACTATCCTCACGAAATTTGTATAATGTTTGCATATATTAGATCCTTCTACCTCTTTACAGTGTTTCTGATTACCTATGGTATAATAGCCAATAATAATTCAGAAAATTGTAGAAGTTGACTGCTATAAGTAACTATATATAGTTTACTGTTGGAGCATGCAGGTATATTTTCTACCAAGAGAACTGCGTACATGAAGATTAATCTAGGGGGGGAATATTTGCCTGAATTAGGGTATTAGGTGATAGCAGGAACTGAATACTATTTAATTCAATCAATAGAATATCTTATGACTACAATATCGCTAAGAATTGCGCGAATCATGCAGAAGCAGGTTCGTCAAATTTGCACTGTTTGCATATCCGCATGCAGATAGCACTTGCTATCCAAATCCATATCCGCAACATATGTAATCTGGATGTCCTGGGATCATGTCGCAGCCTACACTGCACCGAAAAGCAAAATCCCAGGATGTACCGTAGAGCCCAAGCTCTACATTGCTCTGTCATATGTCAGGCAAGAATCGTAAATTATGTAGGAAGGGCTGTATAGCGTAGCATTATAATTACAAAATGTTCACAGCCTTATCACACCTCCCGAAGGCCAACAACGGACAATATAATTCACAAAGCTGTCTATTTTCTCCATGATCTCTTTCATCTTGGATAATTACAAGTGTTAAAGAGAAAACCCAGAAATGTGAATCTAAAAACACATAACGTAATCCACAAGCGAACCGCCCACACAGGCGAGCTGCCCACCTCTGTATTGCATACTAAATGACCCCTTTTCCTGACCTCGATATTCCAACAACCAGTATATGAAAAAGGGAAATTTTGAAATAAACATGGAGCTGTATATTAGCAAATCAATATATTCGAGTCATAATACTTTATTTTCGACCCAATGGATCGATGATACAGATAAATAGAGAAATACAGCTTAATAAAGCTGTAATATATCTTACCTGAAGAAATACATACTTAGAAGATATACCAGCTAAATGTACACAAATACACTAACAGAGGTTGGCGGCTCGCCTGTGTGGGCGGTTCGATTGTTGATTACGTTACTTAAGTACATTATCCGATTAGTCAATAACTGTATTCATAAAAGACCTATCAAATGTAGGTGAAATATAAGCGTTATCTAATACTTTCTATTTCTGATTATATGGCGATTATATGGCCTAATTCGGAGTATATTGATATGTATTCCCATATTGATTGGTATAATGACTTATAGGCTAGTATATTTACAGTAAGCTAAAATAGGGGCATAACTTGCTGTATGTTATCTATTGCCTTATCCAGGCCAGATCTTTTTCTAAATGTATCTCATATAACTCTAAGAGATCCCTTCGGTCGTGCACACAGAATAACCAGTATTTTTATGCCTTATTTAGAAGTTGATCTCAATTACATAAACACATTTATCATCAATCTAGTCATCATTGTGCGCTTGTATACAATAATCATTAACGTTAGACACATATGTGCTCATCATGACATCACCACTGGCTAGATTTCCCACTAGATAGCAGTCTTACTATTTTTCTTCTTCCTTTCCTCTCCTTGTCAGTCTTTGATTGCTTTCTTCTCTTCAATGGATCGCGCTTCAGAATAGTTAGGTCTTTAATTTTACCCATCATTTCATACTTAGGCGATATGAGATTGTTATATAAAGTATTCCACAAGCGAGTTCTATCCCCTAGACTGTTGTTGATATATACAAATAGAAATAGAAATGGAAATACACGGGTGTTCCGCTCGCTGTCCAATTATGGCTAGCTAAATCGATGATTAAGATCTCTCTCACCGCCAGCAGTTCCGCCTCCTGGACTTCTTACTTTTAGTGTACTCTGGAATATAAAATAGTTTTTAGTTTTTACTGAAATGCAACCGGGAAAAATGTCTTGAAGAATACATATGTCGTCCGTCCACTTCTGTGCCATCCTGCTAGCACATTTCTTAAGAACACCTTCATTTATTATCCAAAAAATTGCTCTTGCTTTTTGCACAAATGGCATAATTGCTTATGACTAGTAGAAGACTAACGTAATCGACCACCGAGCTCAGCTAAAATTCATGAATGCCATGTTCCAAACTTCCATATCTCAAATTTTTTCTACTCAGCTCCTGTCTGACATATTAAGAGCAGCTCAGGTTGAATACAACTAGTCAGATTTGAAGCGAGTTATATTTATATTGCCTTTTTAAATACCTACAATTGGCTCTCACCTTAATGTCATTACATTATAATTTACACTATAATTTATATTATTAGGACATAGCTTTAGTTTGATGTCACCCATTATGATGACAATAATAATATTAGGGTTAAATCATCCATTCTGTACCCCACAAGAAATGTTGAGGTAAGATTTAAATATGGTTTTTAGTACGGATATTGTACCCTGGCCAGCTCGCTGGTCGACCTTGGATGGTCAACAATATGCTCACATTAATCATTGTTTGATGTCCAATCGAATAATTTTTTTGTGATTTAAGACATGGAAATGGACTAGAGTATAATAGTCGCATATTTGGTGCCTACTGATCAAGCAATCATCTCGTAGTTACCCGAATGTTGTTCAATCTAGTAGATGGTTAATCAAGTACTATACTAAATGCACGTACTTCACTACCAGTAATTAAATCCTTTAAAACTTATGATCATAAAATTGCATGATTAATCGTTGTGCCCTGCCAATAGTTCTGATAGTCATAAATTAAGACAGACTTACGGCTACGCCCGCTCATGAACGAAACGTTCGCGGGTTACGCGAATTCCAATGCAATATTTAATACAATATTTCAAATTGAATAGGAATAGTGATTTAATATCATACATCCCAAGTAGATGGAATAATTGCATATTGTGGTTCATTTAATACCAATAATCTAGTAGTCAATGTAAAAGTGGCAGTCTTTTCTGTTTTTTGTTCAGATTTTTTCAATCCAACATCAATTTCTTTTTATTTCCTCACTTTGCACCATATTTAACGAGATATAACTTCCTAGCATCAGTTATATATCATGACGATATATAATATATTAAGCCCGCTATGTTTATAGCTTAGATCGACATAGTCTATCGCCGAAAGGCGCATGTCACCGAGAGGCGCGCCTCAATATCCATACAAAAAGGGCAGTTGTTATGACCACGATATTTGAACGGTCCAAACCATCAATGGATATAAGGATGATCCGTAGAATGAAGGCATAGTACGACATGCCTAAAAGAAAATACAGTCAGAAAGCCGGTGAGACAATATTCGTTAAGTCAATTTTCGCGCTTCGCAGATACTATTCAATAGCACCAATTTTTTTCTCTATAATACCCCCAGTAAGGCGCTACTCGCCTTAATACGATAGTGTAGCAGCTGGATAGAATGTTTCGTTTTAACGAAATTTGACGTATATAATTTTGTTTCTTATATTTTCTTGTGGCTGTCAATACTAGTATATCAAGAAATACAAAAGAGTAATGGCTTGTGTTACCTAAAGAAGTATATTAGTTAGTCTGGAGTAGCTGTACTCTTGGTATATACAAGTTGATACTGTAATTACCTATTTTTTATTTAATATATCAATTCTACAGCCTTTTATCTCTAGCCATTAATAGTCACTTGGTCAATCAGTGAAGTCTATTATAAGACAAAAAAAAGATTGATAGCATGTTCGTTAAATTTTATCATCATAATGCAGGTTTGACGACTTGAAAATAACATTATAGTACGTAAGCATTGCTTGTGATCAATTAGAAGCAAAATCAAAATCTATCCATAAATTATTCCTGTTGTCATATACTATAGTGTATCCTCTAGGTCATTTAATATTTGCTTGAACAGTTTAATAGACAGCACATCATGCTATATATAAACTCAACGGTCTGCTTCTCATAGTCGAAAGATATTTAGGTACTTGTTTGATACTTCATTATGCACGGCAAGCGTGGGCTAAAATAGTATATAAAGACTTGCGTTGGATCAATAGTATGAGGAATCTAGTCTTTATCCAACTTTTTTTAGTAATCATGAAATATTTGAGAGCCTCATGATTATTATAGATATTAAAGGCATCTATAGTATTCTGACAGGCCCTCCAAATTTTAGTTGTCATTTCTCTACTGATGATGGCAAAATTTTTTTAATTTTTTTATCAATTTTTATTAATTCGTCACATTCAATTAATACTATAGCCAAGTATTTGGTTGACGTAATTTCCCAAGAGAGCCGACCGCCCAGGCGAACCGATCACCTTCGTATTCTGTATAAGATGGCGCTTATTAGCATCTCAATATCTCGACTAACATCATAGCTATATCATAGAAGCCCATATAAGAAATATCTTTATATTTACTCAGAATTTTTGGAAATTTTTGTAGCCTATAATGCAATTAGAAATCTTAAAGAGATATTCTTACTTTCTCTCTGATTTATGAATACAAGCAGATTGTCGAAAAAAAAAATCATCATATTATGAATAGTCTTTCCGTCAGTTTCAAGCATTCATTATTTGATACTTAAATGCCTCAAAATCTATGGAAATTCATTGTTATTAAGCCTTGATATCTATATTCATCTAATAGAAATCCTGCTATCCTGCTGTATATCAGTTATTGATTTACATTAAGTTGATTGGTGTTTATGTAGAGATGATCTAGAACTGCAGTTATTTCTTTTTTTTTTTATATATGACAGACTTATATCAATAGATTATGAATCATTACTCTTTCTATATACTTGAGAGACGATGCACTGTAAGTATTCTATCTCCACCATAGGAAATTCATTATTTACTCTACATGGATATCATTATATGGCCTAGTCACCATTTGATATAGAAGGGATAATAAGTGGCTCATGTATACTAGATGATTAAATCCATATATTTATACCATTGCTTTCTCAAAAAACCGTTAATCTGAGGCAGATATATTTAACTCAGGTACTGTGATATCTATGAGGCTGAGAGAGTCGCTAGTCGTTTAGATTCATAGCATTCACTGCCCCAAAGAGAAGCTGCATATTTGCGTTGAGCTGCAGTGGGCCATGTAAGCCTGCTATACTGCCTCTCACCAGATGATATTTCCCATAATTACTCTACAATATTATCCAGACTTCTAGACCTTATTCTTACGTAGAAATGTACTTTAACAATAATACCTTTTATTATTATTTGTTAGAATCCTAGTATGGGCCCATGGGAAAGGGGAACACAGACACGTATTTTTACGCTGATATCAGCAGGTAACAGAAGTATATCGACATCCTAATACTCGGGCAGCTAAAAGGTACAAAAGGCAGGCAGGCAGCCAGCCAAAACTTAAAATGCCACATTCCTATTCAAAGTTTCTAGAATCAGAGTTAGCATCCCAGTCATATAGTCACACGAATCAGTTGTCGATAGAGTACCATCTGATCTTTTTAAGTTCTATGTCATATGAAGTAGGAGTTGCCATTTGCCATAAGGAAAGAAGCAGACCTGGGTAAATAACGCTGACTGACTAGCCTACTTGTTATTCTCTTGACTAGTAGATAAAGGCAAACAGATCAAATAGATGCTAGCCTTTATATACTTCTTTTATGCCACTTAACATCGATTCCACCTGGGAAATGATGAAGAGAAGCAGTTCCATGTGACGAAGCCAATCTCAGCCTTGAATGCCAGTGGTATCGCATGGGTTATTCTGTTCCTCATAGCTTTTTCCTTTGTCGAGTCACCATTGGAAGTGATTATCATAATACAATATTTCGAATATGACAGTATCAGCTGAAACCGATAATATGACTTATGAGGAATACTCTGTACTCAGTACCGCGGTCGACAGCACGTACTAGCAGCACATTCTTTGTCTGACATAAGACAATGATGTCATATAATACTCACACTAACTGCAATCCGGAGTAGCTGACATGAGTTTAGGCATCAATAGCAGGCCAGCAACTACTAACTACAGTCCGTACTCCATACCCCGATAGACACAATAGTTTTAAGGTACCATTGGGCACAGCAATATTTCGTCAAATACATTGCGATAAGCTGAACCTGAGAAAGAAAAGAAAATAAAACTTATGGGATAGAAGGCTTGAAAAGTCTGGATGGACGCTGATATGTAGCATGTACACATGTAATTCATCATTATCAATGTCTTCTACGTCCCCTTCACCCAGGCCAGTGTTCGAAAATTGAACGTTTAACTAGCTCCGACTAAGACCAGTACTTACCCACCGCCTTACAAAGGGTCACAGGAATTAGTAACAGGTATTTTCTCCACATTCAATCACCTTGGCATTGATTGTCATGTGGTATCTCCACCAGAGCATGATCAGTGATATACATACAGAGTACTAGTAGTATGGAGTAGATAGACCACACCATATCGGTCCATTATCATGTGATGAACATTCTGGTGTACTAGTACAGGGTACTGTAATATTATACTTACTATCCAATCGTATCCGCCTCTCATTCAATTGGAAGTGGAGCGCAAATTCTAGCAAGTTGGAGAGAACAAGAGGATAAGACATCAAACACAGACTAGTAGGTTACAGTCCATAAAATGATGCCACTTACCGCCACGCGCCACCCCGCAGTTATATTCCTATCAGGTATCAACGTTACAACACCGTCAGGCCCAATCATTGGCGGCGCGCATTGACTCATAGTTCACCTCCTCATCGCGAGGCGCTGTTGCTTCCTCATCACCATAAAAACAGCATTTCCCTCATTAATGATATCTGTCCTTCCTTTATTACTCCCAGTATCTTTCCAAGGTTGAGTCAGATATCAGTCAACTCATTTGTCATTTGCCACCAGAGACAAAGAAAGCTGTTCTGACAAATCATACTCACATGTGTTTACCAATATTGCAAGTCCATTTCCATTGACTTCCATTATACACATTCAGGCCTCTATCATCCGCTGCCATTCAAGGACTATAAGAAAAACCACCATATTGCCGGTCGCGTCTTATAGTTCATCATAAACTAATATTTCTGTCTTTCGCATCAACCCTGTTCGGGCTGCATATTCATTTCTAATGACATCGTTCAATGGCATTTTGCAATTGGAACAAAGCCAGAAACCCAAAATGAATCGTCTACCATCTGTCTCCAGCCTCATGTCCCCTCCAGAAGCAAAACCGTTTGAGACGTTCAGTCCCCCATTTTCACACTTTGCAATGTCACAGGATCTGTCTTCAAACCACGAGATTAAACTTCCTCCCATCTCAGCTGATCGGAAGCGAACACAGTCAGAAATGGATTTGCCATCTCCACCAGTCACTCCCTACACTGGGAACAAAAAAAGGAAGTCGCATGTTTCTGAGCAAATCGACAGCGATGTGGTCGGATCTTCCACAGATCCTGTGCTCTTCCCTCGCAACGATCCTGTTGCTGATGTTGCCACTGATGAGCCATTGTTTGGACCAATGCTTCCCCCAACAGCAGAAGCGCTGATCGAGCAACATATCAATACACATATGGCAAGATTTGACAATAAATTGAACAAACCGACGCGTGATGAGTATATCCTGGCTCTTTCATGTGTACCGATTGTTTCGACTCAGTATAATCGCAATCCAGTAGCCTGGGCTAAAGAGGAACGTGAGACGTTAGAACGTCAGTTGGCCATGATGAATCGCTGCCGTCCTAAAGCTCTGGAGGCGAATTTGAAAAGCATTGCCCCCGCACCCGCCAAAAAAGCAGTTACTTCCCAGCCCCGTGTGCAACGTACACCTCGACTCAAACGTACACCGCGGTCCACACCAAAGCACAAGGCTCTTGACTCCTTTGTTTCATCTGTACCGCAAATTTCCAAGGCGACTCGGGCCATAGGAACCAATCGCGATGATACAGATTACAACTCCCTCGAAGACTTGTCCCCACCCATCTCAAATCTCGGTGGCAATGCGAAAGCATTGAAGGCGGACTGGAAGGGGCAAATGCTAGATTTGAGCAACGATCCAGATCGACACCTACTTAATCCCGCCGAGCTCAACCTTGCTGCCACTTTAAGGCTGTCATGTGCAACGTATCTGTGCAGCAAGCGCCGCATTTTCGAGGCTCGTGTCAGGGCTCTGAACGTTGGTAAAGAATTTCGCAAAACAGACGCGCAACAAGCTTGCAAAATCGACGTGAATAAGGCAAGCAAATTATGGACTGCTTATGAGCGTGTCGGTTGGTTTAACCCAGAGCTTTTTCGGCAACATCGGAGGTGAGAGGACAGTATACCCAACATAATTTCTGTTTCAGAACTTTCCTACGTTAGCGTCATCACTCCCGCCATTTTTTTTTTTTTTGTTTTTCCTTCTCTCCGAGCCCATGTTCTCCAGCGAAATCAGTTCTTCTAGTTGGTGCATTTTTAGTTTGACCGTTGGCGTTTGCTGGTAATTGGGAGCCATTTCTGTTTGTTCCATAGTTTATGTTGCTATTGTTGTTTGCATAGATGATTGCCTTAACACATGGTTAAGTGGCTTGCATAGTGTAGCAAATGATCATTTGGCTTCTGCATAGAATTGTGAAATTGACAGGTGCTGTCTCATCCTCTCTTTATATTTGCTCACTGCGGAAGAGAAGAGAGAGTGTGTAAAAAAGAGTGGTGGAGACACCGGTAAACAAGCCCACATACATAGTACAGTAGTTAGCTGAGAATTGACTAATGGAATGAAGGTAGTTACGTACTATGTACGCAGTACTACCAGGTATACATAGAATAATAGTGTAGCATTAAACGGACAGCCATTCATAGCAATTGTTATTCATTGCCTGAAGATGTTGTAGAAACTTCAGTACCCCTGGTAGTTATCAAATGCAGACAGATCAAATAGAAAGAGACGCTTGTTTAGTTCGTATCAGAAACAGACAGACTGCGTCCACTTTTGAAGTGTATTACGAAATACTACTGCGTATGTACATACAGATTACTACTAGTACCATTGATTCGACTTAAATTGATGTCGATCTACGGAATACGGAGTACATAACATAGTACAGCAAGCCGGGACGGGAGTACGGAGTGTTGTGGGCCGTAATGCCGACCAGCAGCCGTCCGAACCATCTTCCGACACCACCCTTCTATCAACTAGACATCACAGAGCAAACACAATCCCTTTAACTGCTGCATAAGCCAGATTTCAGAGGAGGAAGACGAAGAAAAAGAAGCTGACAAGACCTAAGCGACAATGTCGCGGATAGATGCTAACCGTGGCGGATCTCTTGATAATCAAAATCCCACGAAAGATACAGATGGCGACAAGAAACCTAAAAGCAGAAGACCAGCCAGTGAGGCCTTCACTCCAATAGCCCCTCCAATTATTGCTTCCTGATGCTTACAGAATTTCTCGTTACGAAGACACTGCTTTTAGACAGCAACGCCTCAAGGCCTGGCAGTAAGCATACAATTTGCCAAAAGAATTTCTCGGAAATCGGATCTCTAATACTCATTGAACAGACCGATTTTGAACCCAAAGAGCGTGTTGCCACTATTCTTTGTCGTTGGGGTTATCTTTGCTCCTATTGGTGGTGTTCTTCTATGGGCAAGTTCACAGGTAGGCGTGTCTATTCCCTCCACCCGCTTGCACTATGATCTAATTGTATATGCTGTCGCATCAAGGTGCAAGAATTGGCGATTGATTATTCAGAATGTTCTGACAAGGCTCCTACGGGTCCCTCATCGTCCCAAATGCCCGGCGACAAATATACGTCGACATTTAAATCTTCCGCAATGGACGCACCATTTTGGCAGCGGAACAGTACGGAAAACACAACCACCTGTACTCTGACATTCTCGATACCTGAAAGCATGGGCCCGCCTGTGTTCATGTACTACCGCTTAACCAACTTCTATCAAAATCACCGAAGATACGTGCAGTCTATGTATCTTGATCAGATGAAAGGGAAAGCTGTTGAGAACAAGACCATCAAAGGGAGCACTTGTGAGCCTCTCACTATTGACCCAGACACGCAGAAAGCGTATTATCCTTGTGGATTGATTGCAAATTCAATGTTCAATGATACAATCAACAACCCTTGGCGGGTTGGGAGTGTGGATGGAGAGGTGGAGTATACAATGACAAATAAGGGCATTGCTTGGGAAAGTGACAAGGAAATTATAAAGAAAACAGAATATAAACCATGGGAAGTTGTGCCGCCGCAGAATTGGCGCGAAAAATATCCAAATGGATATACTGAAGAGCAACCGATCCCTGACTTGGGCCAAGATGAAGATTTCATGGTTTGGATGAGGACTGCTGCGCTGCCAACCTTTAGCAAACTCGCTCGAAGGAACGATACGACGGAATTGGCGCCTGGAAATTATCGGCTGAGTATTCAAGATCGTATGTTGAATCACTCCCCATCGTTATGTTTTGTGCTAAAAAGAGTACCAGGATTCCCTGTCACCGAATACGGCGGCGAGAAATGGATACTCATATCTACTCGGACTGTTATTGGCGGTAAAAACCCGTTCATGGGGATCGCCTATGTTGTAGTTGGTGGCACCTGTGTCCTGCTTGGGACACTATTCACTATTGCACATCTTGTTAGACCCAGGTAAGTTATTACTTCCATTTCATCTCTCCAGTCTCACCCGCTTGCCCGCTTTTGACTTTTTACCGTGTCTGACAAAATCTAGGAAACTCGGTGACCACACGTATTTGACGTGGAATAACGATCAGGATAGCTCTGCTATAGCGTCTGGAAGGGACCAGAGGCTCGGGGCACAGGCTTCCTGATTGCGTGTTGCGCCAGTTGCTCTTAATACTCATACTAAATTCGACAGTGTCCCCTTGCTTTTTTGTCTCGGTACGTGGAATTAATATGGATTCTATTTGAGATTATCATTTGGATGGAGGCGTTATTTCTCTGGAGTTCTGGGTTTGGCCCTATGTCAATGCTTACAGTTGAATGGATGTACAAAATTAATAGCTTGTCCCGTGCAGTCTTTTCTCACATTCTCCAAGATAAAACATTCGCCGCATTGATGCAACTGAAAATAAAAGCGGGCCTAGGGAATACCAGTTGTGATGTTTTATCCCTTTCAAGAGCATACCAAGTGTATGCTCCTTCGGACGATTCGCGACGCGAGTTGATTACATTCCATATAACTCCTGGTATAGCCGAGATGGTTTTTATTTCGCATGGTAGCTTTCAACTTTGGAGGCGTCATCATCTTAGGCACGAGGCGCATCGACATGTTTTGGATTTTTGGGCTCCATCTTATTATCTTGTTATTCGCAAGTCTACGAGCGCAATGCGAAGTGTCTGACATTCGAAGTCATGCCTCTTGCATGACCGACACTCCCGACGAACTACTTCTTCGAGAACATCAACGACTGGGCCTAGTGGAAGCCGAACATGGGACAGCTGATTCCGAAAATAGAGAATTACTGGCGACAATTCAAATCGACATATGGTTCCACATTATTAGTAGTGAAGCGGCGGCCAAATTGGTTTCCGATGAAATGGTTCTTGCCCAGGTTAGTTACTTGTCAAGGTGACAATAAATTGGCCAGAATTACGCCAAATTTCAATTGATGATCTGACCATGGTCAAGCTCTCGGCACTCCAAAATGCATACAAAAGTGCGTCAATATCATATCGGCTACAGGGTGTCACCCGCAGCGTCAATGACACATGGGCCCGCAACGGAAATGATCTGGAAATGAAAGACAAGCTTCGCAAAGGAGGCTATAGTACCCTCAATGTCTACTTCCAGACAGATCTTCAGGCGAGCCATGGCGGAAATGGAAGGCTCGTTCCTTACGACCTAGACCGGCAAAATGATCTTTCGCCCGGGCTGACCTCGCTTGTCTTGGGGTTTTGTACGATGCCAGACCCCAAGATAAATGCAAACAGCCCACGTCATGATTATGTCAAAGACGGGTGTAATGTGCTTGCTAGAACAATGCCAGGCGGTCCTTTGACTGGTTACAATCATGGTGGTACGGCAATACATGAAGTTGGCCACTGGAATGGATTATTACATACGTTCCAAGGGGAGTCATGTTCTCCTGATAATGATGGTGATTATATCACGGATACTCCACAGGAGGCTGTACCAACACAAGGATGTCCTTCAGAGAAGAATTCATGTCCGAGTTGCCCTGGTGTAGATGCCATCCATAACTTCATGGATTATTCTTCGGATGAGTGTTATGAGAGCTTTACACCGGGGCAGATAAGGAGGATGAGAAGTATGTGGTCAGCTACCAGGGAAGGCAAATAAACAATAATTTATATTCAAGAATTTCTTTCTACTATTGCACGAGATATATTAGCATACACCTGACCATAACATGGTCAATTGCACTTAGGCCAAAGGTTTCATTGATATTAATCTTGTCCCTAGACTGCAATCCTTTTGCTTTCCTAAGGACACTGAGAATGGAAATGAACAGACTTGAAAGAGTGAACATCCAGATGAATGCACGCCCACTACCTCTTTCGTTTTTTCCCTTGCCCATCATCCAAGCCATTGTCCCGGTCTTTTTTCTTAGCTTTCTTTTCCAATTCATCCCAGTCTTCACCGCTCTCATCATCTGCGCTGAATTCCTCCTCATCGCTTGCCTCAGCACTCGCATCATCGTCGAACTCACTATCATCTTCAGAACTTTCGTCCGCTGCAGCCAATTCCGATTCAGACAGTTCGAATGCCGACTCTTCTTCGTCATCGTCATCGCCCTCAGAATCCGACTCGGCTGCCAAAAACGACCAGCCCCCGTCAGCAAAGAATCCGTATGGATCACTCACTACCGTCTTCATTATGGTTGTCCAATTCAAATTCAAGGGCCCCTCTGTGAACGCAATGTCGACTGAATCCAGCCAATCTTTGACTGCCTCCAGAGACTCCACCGGAATCGTGTTAACGTGAACCGGTGGTCTGTGGAAATCCTTGAACACAAAAACAAGGTCAAAATTTTTCAGACCGAACTGCAGATCGTTAGAAATCAAACCAATCTAGGTTATTTTTGATGTAGAAGTAGACATTACCTGAACCCTCTCCAAATGGGCAATCTCAATCTCGTTTAATGTGATGACCAGGAATGGCGGCTCAGTCAGTTGAACGAGGGCGTCCGTGGCAGGTTGAATCAGGACATTAGAACGATTTGGAACACCAGTGAAACCTATTTCTCTGAACGGAATATCCACATCCACACCCTCGTCTTTTCCAGCATCTGCGATCTTTTCGGCGAAGGCTTTGAATTCTCGATCCAGTGCAGCTCTTCGACGCCTTTCCTCCTGTTCTGCCTCGAATTCTTCTTCATCACCATAGCGGTGCTTGCGCCTGCGATTGCCGGTTTCGTCGAATTGCATTTCAGTAGCCTCACGATAAAATTGCACATCTCTTGTTTTTCTCTTGCCAATCATGATGGGCGTTTTCAGATGAACGTGAATCAGAACAATCAATTCGTGAGCGCAAGGCTGGAAGAAAAGGTGCTTCACATTGCTAAAGAGCACATCCACATGCTCATTGCGGAATGGAGACATGTAGCGCAGACCATTCTGATGGATCTCAACTTCTCCAGGAACACGCTTGCCATCCAATGGAGGCCTTAGATAGACGTCCGGCAGTTTAACAGGACGGCGGTCTAGACAATTCGAGTTAGCATGCGCATGTGCGTTTTTGAGATAAATCGCACGTACTTCTAATCTCAACCAGCTTCTCTTGCTCAACCACATCCTCCATTTCTTTTTTCTCTTGCTCTCGCCGCAAAGCATTCTTCCGAAGCTCAGTTATATCCTGCGCAACTTGTGCCAGCCGGTCATTGTCTTTGGACCTGAGCGTCAGGTTACGCAGAAAGTGTGCCGAGAGATCTTCAAATGGCTGATCATCTTTCCTGCCAACTCCCTGGCCAGGAGAAAGGAAATTGATCCGCAAATAGGCATACTCTCCTTCATCGCTCTTGCTGGCATTCTTGATAGTATTGATGTGGAATGGTACTGGACGACCCATTATGGGAACTATGACTGTTGAAGCCTTATGATCAACATAGATCGTGAGGTCTTTGACTTTCATCGGAAATTGATTGTCTCGCTTGTACGACTCAAACCTTTTGAACTTTTTCTGAGCAACACCGTCCTCATCACCGGTCGTGCCAGCAAAGCGTTCAAGGCCTTCCTTGGTTTTCTTCGAGGCGAGCTCTTTCTGATGCTCGCGGCGGCGGGCCTCCGCACCCTCATTGATCTGTGTCGGTCGTTCGGCACGAAGCTTTGTTCTTGTGACGTTCCGACCAGCAACGGCACTGGCCTTAACCTCTTTTTTCTCCTTGGGCGGTTTTTCCTGTTCTTCCTCATCTCCAAAATAAAAAGAAACGGAGTCCATGTCGATACCGGCATCTTTGGTGAAAACATGTGGACCGTTCTCGCCAACGCGTACGGTATCTGTGACGACCATCGAGTAAAGTGAGTTTTTCTTGTCTTTGGCATTTGAGTCTTCGAGGTCCGTTAGTCCGACGCTAATCGAGAGTGTCATTCCACTCTTCAGTACCCTGTTGTTCTTCCCATTCAGCATCATGTTGGAGTCGCGTAGTTCAATCCCAATACCAGCGCCGACACTCTTGACGAAGTTGTTCTCAAGTTCTGGTTTCTTGGCGCGAACCAAGCCGATCGCCTTGTTGTACAGGTCTTTGGCAGCGGTACCATCGCGGACGTCCTTCATGATCGCTTCGCGTATGTCCAAAAGGAAGGCATAATTTGCTTCCTGGGTCTTGCTCGGATCTACCAAGTAAGTACGCGCAATAATCGAGCTGTAAGTTTTGTACCGAATACCGAAACCAGCAATGATGATTCCCGGTACGAGATTGCTGTTGTCCGACGTAGCTGTGAGCTTCAGATCATATTTTCCCCCACTTTGAATGACCGGGCCGTAGGCCCAATCAATTTGTTGTGCATCAAATTCAGCAGGGAGCTTTTCCAATTTGTTGAAGAATTTCGCATCGTCGATTTTCGCATCAACTCTCGAGGCCAGCGCTTTGTGTGTCATTTGTCTCTCCTCATCAAGTAAACGAGACATTTCATCAACGAAATAGTCTGACATGAGACCACTGCATGCTCGCGATGCATTACGTATCGAGACCTTGGGATGATTAATCTCTATATCTCAAGTCACTGTTAAGAACTTACCAATTCATCGGTATCCTTCACCGAAAAAGCAGCTGAAGAAAGAGCCGGGGCGATGTCAATTTCTTCTAATTCATTAGATACATCCGCAAATGCTCGTTTCCAATCATCTGCGAAGGGTCCAGTAGTCGAGTCTTTGGGAAGTATGCCGACCTTCTTCTATTTCTCTCCTTTTGGATTAGCCTTTTTCCTGACACCAGGAATATAACTTGACCTGGGACTGCATACCCCGGCATTTTTAATTGCTTCTAAGCATTTATCGAAGACTTTCTTCTTCTGTTCCGGTTCTTTGCTAGTAACCAGTATCTCCAGAGGGATTTTACCGCCTTTGAGGGGCTCAAGATGCTTTGCTGCGTTGGTGTTAATACTATGAACTTTTAACCCCATACTCTTTGCTTACCTTTCTTTGCTGTGGTGACCACATATACCACTTCAGTATTGAGCACCAAGAGAGTCGCTGGAAACTCGTAACCAAGGAGCCAGAACTATATTTTGAGGTCAGTTAGGCAAAACATAAAACGACACGAAAAGAAAATAGAAAAGCGCATGAGACGCACATGCATTGCATTATTCTTTTGAAAAGAATTTGCTTCATCTGTCTTCCCCATGAGTATGATTATCGAGCCCACGCCACCAAACACAGCATTGCCTGAACGCTTGTCTGCCCTCCATGCTGTATAGAAACTCGATAATCGGTTAGAAAAGGCATTTTTGTCAATTACGATCTCGTCGGCCATGATGAGTTTTGCCCCGAGTCACAACGTCGGTTCCAAAACAAATTGCGGTTAAGGGTAGCAAAATGAATCCCTTATTATGGACTTATAGCTTTAACAGGGCACTAGATAACCATTCCATGAAATTTCGATGATAAAAGAGAAGGAAAGACAATCGCTCCCCTGGGTTGAAAGGTATGTGAGTATTAATTCTGTATTCCGTACCGCAGACGCGAGAGCGCGTTTGCTCTGGACCCACAGTTGTTTGAACTGTTTGCAACAGGTCTTCATCTATTTATGTACTCAGTACGTACATAGTGTAGTAGCATGGAGTATATTACTGCATGCAGGTATCTGTTTTGTTTTCTGGGGCATGAAATTTCCTTTAGGCAAAAAGAAGCCAAATAACGACGAGTGTTGCAGAAACTGAGTGATGGCTCTACTAGATCTTTGCTGCTTTTATTAGACCATCCTGGTTCGTTCGTTTTCTTTTTTTTCTGTGTTTCTTGTCTGCGATCTCTGGTACTAGTCCTTTGGCTGGAGATTGAACATCATGCATCCTCCACCAGATGATTCAACACATTCCATTGATCCTGTTGCTGAACCGGAGCCCAAACGGAATCCTCGCACCAATGCAGCGACTGGAGCATCCGCGGCTGGAGTTCGGGCCCTAAGCGCCCAGTTCGTTTCATTCTATTTTCGAGCACCTGTTAAGGCTTTTTTTCGCACTCGAGTTGAGTATGACTCTCGTATCAGCTACTTCAAAACTACTCTTATTGACATATTTATTCAGTTATATGGTACTACCACCCTTTGAGAAGCAGTCGGCTAGTATTCACTCACTTTCTCCTATCATTATAGGCTTTCGCCAGAGCTGTTAGCCCCCGAGCAGCAGAAGGCGGGTGGTCGTTACATACAACTACTCCCGGCTTGCTTGTTCATGCTGTCCGTACGTACGGTTGGCGCTTCATCCCAGATCAAGTTGTACCTCCACTTCTAGCAAATGCAGGGTGAGTATGTATGTTTCCTGAGCGTCTTGGTCATGAGCTGTACGTTTGACACTTTTAGGTAGCGTTGGTGCTGTGCTCTACACATCTTATCTCCATGTCCTTGGTGTTCTCCACGAACCCGTTTCCCAAGGCCTCAAACGTGTCTATCCTCCTGCCCCTCCCTCTTATACATTTATAGCTGGATTTGCGGCAGGTACATTTCAATCAATGGTTGCTGCTCCTTTGGATGCGCTCCAAATTCGCCTTCGAGCAAATGATATTCTCGAGGGCCAGTACCGAAGCATGTGGCAATATGGGCAATACAAGTTGAACCAAATCGGCGCACGCGGCATTTTCGCGGGCTGGAGTCTTTCCTTCTTGCGAGATGCCTTTGGATATGCGATTTTCTTTTCTTCCTTTGAATATATCAAAGCGCAGGCATACTACTCATTTATTACTGCATATTATGGATCTTTGGGAGCATACCAGGTGGACAGGTTGCGATCGCTCGATTCAAGTGACCGCGGAGTACCACTAATTAAACCACACTATGCCCTTGAACCTTGCTTTTTGATGCTGGCGGGGGTTGTGGCATCGGTTGCCCAACAGATGATACAGCATCCACTGAGTATCATCCAGAATCTTCACTTCGGACGGCTTGAATATCTTGATAAACAGGCGAGTCTTGCTCCTTCGAGGCAGCAAATGTTGCGCCTCTACTATCATGCATATCAGGAAACATTCAAGCGATGCAGAAAGAAGGCCGTGCGCGTTGGAGGGTGGCATCGATGGTTGTTTCGCGGATTTGTAAAAGATTCTGTCCGTCAGGTGCCTAGCACTAGCGCTGCGCTAGTCATATTTGAATTGGTGCGCCGTAAATACGCTAATCTGGCGGACGCGGTATATATTGAAAAAGACGGGTATGATATTCTTCTAACCTAGAGAATAAGTTCTATGCAATATAAGCGGTAAATCTTGCCGGTCTTGTCATGACATAGTAAAACTCCTGTTGACTATGTTCTAAAAACTTGGCAGTATTATAAACCAATCCGGGGATATCTCCAAATGACTAGAGAAAATGGCCACCTGATACCACTCTGTGCTCCAGAATACACTTTGACTTCAGTTGTGGGGCCATTAAATGCGATTGCATACCTAGTAGTACACCCGAGGTGGACCAAGGACCAGACATTGGTTTACTTGGTCAACGTAATCGGACACAGAGCGAGCGGTATCAATATCTTATATAAAACAGCAGTTCTCAAGGCATCAGTTTCTCAACAGCCATGGATGTAAAACACATCAAAACTTAAATAATAGAATTCCAGTATCGTTTCATGCATACATGAAGTCAACCATCAATTCTAATACGTATTTCTCAATTTAATATAAATTACAGCTGTATTTTTGGTATTTATAAATACTCCAGTGTTAATGGCGATAGATGAAGTCTGAATCCCAAAAGGAATCTGGTATACTCTTGAACACACCTTATATATGCTATCATGATTCGGATATACTCTTATACTAAGGTTTTGGCGGAGGCGTTTAGTTGTCAAAAGCTGCTATTTTGTATGGTGTATAGATACCGCTCGTCCTTGTCCCGCTCGCTCGGTCTTCAGTCACGTAACTAACGTTATATGGGGTATCAGTTAGTAAGCGCAGCTATGGGGTAAAGTCAACTAAGTTAACTAACTAATTAACTACGTCTGCGATATAATCTGACGTAGTCCGTACATCTCCGTACATTGGGTATTACTTTCAGCCTGTGTACTGGAATTTTGAATGACTGCTTCCTATTAGCTCCTAATACTATACGGTATCCTTTTTCTTCTGGTTTTCTTTTTTCTTTTTTTTTTCTCTCTTTTTCTGTCTTGTTCATCTGACTCTTGATTCTTGGCTTCGTATTCCCGCTGATTTAACATACTCTTCAACCAGCCATTCCTGCTTCCTACTTCACTCCGCTTGTCGGCAGACAATTTCGAGCACTCGCTGAGCTTCGTGAGCGGATTCCACTCCAGGAGAATTTTCTTTACAAATCAGGAGTCTGGTCCATGTCGCTATAGGGAAGATAACCACGTACAGAGTGGGGAGTTCACACTACAATCTCCTATCATACGGCCTCCTATCGCTTTGCTACTCGTCATATTTGAAGAACACTGCCAGCTGGCATGGAACTTGTATCTTTCTGATAAACGGGTCTGTGCAAGATACATAAATACACTTCTCAGCAAACTTAGAACGTTCTTCAAGCTCATAACCGGCTGCTAAGTTCAGCCTACTATCACCGCCAACATTCTTCCTACAAGGTTCCATTCAGATATACCCCTTCAATCCCTTCGCTCTCAATCCCAGGCAAGTTCTGCTGAGGTTTTGAGATCCCCTATTGAAAAGGGTAGCTGGCGCTCTTCGCTTTCATCTACAGCTGACTTCGTCGAGTCACCGAGCCCTATTTGGGGAGACCTAACAGAGCAGTTTGATGACGCGGAAGTTTCATTTTCGACGCCACTCTCAAGATCGCTAGGCCAGAGAATCGATCATCAGCCAGTTAGAGAGCGTTCACAGCAACGAAGACGTGCACAAGTTCCGAAACCCCATTTCAGTGCGCCATTTGAGCTTGACAAGAAATTCATTAAGATACCACATCCACGTTCTCGGCACATTTCAAGGATAGAGCATCTTTTAGCTGTTATAATGTCGCCAGGGAACAGACGGACAGCCCAAATGCATGGCCTAGTTGGAAAACCGTTGTTGTAAGCTTCCCATTACGGCCCTCTTCTTCCCTCTCTTCCTTTCTCCCTTCCATCTATTGTTCTAATATCCATCCAGATACTTTACAAGCGTCTTCGTCTCATTAGGCGTCTTCCTTTTCGGCTATGACCAAGGGGTCATGTCAGGAATCATTACGTTCGTACTTTGCCCCCACCCCCCAACCACAACGATTCAGAAGTGTGAAAAGAAACGGCGAAACCAAACATGTACTGATTAGGATTTAGAGGCTGGTATTTCAAAGACTACTTCAATCAACCATCGCGCGCTGAAATCGGCACAGCGGTTGCGATCCTCGAAGTCGGTGCACTTGTCTCGTCGTTGCTCGTCGGACGGGTTGGCGATTTGATAGGTCGACGCAAGACCATTTTCTATGGTTCAATAGTATTTTTCATAGGCGGCGCATTTCAAACTTTCTCGACAGGGCTGCCCATGATGATGGTTGGGCGTGTCATTGCAGGTCTAGGAGTTGGGGCACTATCGACAATTGTGCCTGTGTACCAGTCCGAAATCTCGGTATTTCTCTACAACATACCCTTGATTGATTGCGTGCTAACATAATTCCATAAGCCCCCGCATAATAGGGGGAAGTTGGCCTGTATTGAGTTCACCGGAAATATCTCGGGATACGCAGCAAGCGTATGGGTCGACTATTTTTGCAGTTTCATTGATAATAATTACTCATGGCGCTTGCCGTTGTTATGCCAATGCATAATGGGGGCGCTCCTCGGACTTGGAAGTCTTGTCATCTGTGAGTCACCTAGGTACGTTTGTGTTTAGCCTGAAAGTGGACCTTTACAGGCCTTCGTCACACTCACAGTCCACTAGGTGGCTCCTGGATAACGACCACGATGAAGAAGGCATGGTAGTCATTGCAAACCTCTACGGGAAAGGTGATCTACATAACGACAAAGCGCGACAGGAGTATAGAGAAATTAAGATGAACGTCCTCCTCCAACGACAAGAAGGCGAGAGATCCTACGCTGATATGTTCAAGCGGTACCATAAACGCGTCCTGATAGCAATGTCGGCACAGGCGTTGGCGCAGCTTAATGGGATCAATGTAATTTCATACTATGCGCCCCTTGTCTTCGAATCGGCGGGTTGGGCAGGCCGCGCTGCCATCCTCATGACAGGAATCAACGGACTCTCCTATCTCGCGTCGACTGTGCCGCCATGGTATCTTGTGGACCGTTGGGGAAGGCGGCCAATTTTGCTCTCTGGCGCAGTTGCTATGATAATCTCTCTTTCTCTGATATCATACTTCATTTATATTGATATCGCAGCAACGCCGGCATTGACAGTTATCCTCGTCATGATTTACAATGCCGCTTTTGGTGCATCTTGGGGTCCCATCCCCTGGCTTTATCCACCCGAAATCCTTCCTTTGAGTATCCGTGCGAAGGGTGCCAGTCTCAGCACAGCGTCAAACTGGGCCTTCAATTGGCTTGTTGGTGAAGTTACTCCTGTCCTTCAGGCTGTCATAAAATGGCGACTTTATCTTGTACATGCCTTTTTCTGTGCATGTAGCTTTGTGTTGGGTAGGACTCCATCCCCTATTCCCCTCTGCTCGATCCTGGCGTCTAGTAATTGGCTGATATGAACGTGAGTTTAGTTTATTTCCTCTATCCGGAGACTAGCGGTGTCCGCCTGGAAGACATGAATGCTTTATTTGGAGATGCAACTACCGCAATGCCAACACCAGCCACTCAAGGAGAACATGGCTCCTTGATGGGAGCTGGGTCTCCTGTCTCCTCGCTCGATATCCGGCGCCAGCACGGGCAATTTGGGCCTGAAAGTGCCATTCCCGGTTTAGACATAGACCCTCCAAACCTACCTCATGTCGACAGCAACAAGCATAGTCACTCTGTGTCCCAGGAAGACAGCAGCAGAAGGGCAGAGGGTATTGGTGGTTGGATATCTAATATGATCAATTACCACAAAGGGTCAGGAGCAAAGGTACATGGTCGGCAGTACAGGCGTCTTGAACAAGACGAACAAGGTGAGGACTAATGGGGCATCGCAGTGATTCGGTGGAAAGGGGTAGTTGAAAATGGATTTCTCATTATCATTTCCTATGTCTGAGATCCATTTCCTGTCTTGGTGTTCGCGTTAGAAGTGGCTGTAGTGTGCTTACACCATATTCCTGAGTTGTTGTCGTGATATCAACCCCCAAACCTCCCGATGGCGGCGTGATGTTAGAGTTGCTTCGACCAAAATTGCTATATATAGAGAGCAAGATTCCTATAATGTTCGTCTAATTGAAGCAAATCCACCACGTTCCTCCGGGGTGTTGTTCGCATCGGAAAATGCGAATATTATAAGGATTTATAGGTCTGGGAAACATTATTTTCTCAATTAATCCTGCCTAGCTCTTTATTGGTATTAAATTGCTGCAGTGTATAGAAGAGTGTTTGGATGTCCGTGTTCCGAAATTGGCCTGCCTAAGGTAAGCGGGGCGCTTGACGACGCGCCTCATCCCGTTAGCTCCAGGACAACTTTTCGTATTTACACTTCTGGTTTCCGTCTTCTGGCCACTCTCCCTCATTCATACAGTCTCTTGTTGTACTTAAATCTCTTTTCTTTTCTTTTCATTATTACTGCATCTACTTTCTCTCCATTGAAATTGAGCAACCGGCCTTCGTCAATTCCAGTTGCATTCGTCTACCAGGAGACATTTGGCACTGGTGCACTTTTTCCCACTACCACCAGATATGTGTTTATTTCATCAATAGAACCGATCCTCAAAGAGAAACGAGATCCGCCAATCGTTCAGTGATCAATAATTGACTTGCCGTTCATTCACCTTTCCTTCTGTCTTCTCTCCCTCCCCCCCCCCTTTTTTTTTCCCTGACAGCAGCAGCCGGACCCTTGTTCGACAACGCCTCTGGCAGTTTCCGTTGTTGCACCATGGCCGAACCAGACGCTGCATCAACCGGAGCTCGGTTCGCACCGGATCTGCGCCGTAGAAATGTTCCCGGTGCAGACAAAGCTAGTATCGTGCATTCGCCCGATATGGCCGATGAGCAAAAGAAAACTAGACACGCGGTATGGTACTGTTCTGGGAAATTAGGTCCTGCGACTAACGGTACCTGGGCCTAGTCGAACTCGTATGTTTCCGCATTACTTGAGTGGGAACATATAATTGCGCCCATTATCCTCACAGCCTTCTCGGTCTTCACTCGAATGTATCGCATTGGACGGTCAAATATCGTGACATGGGACGAAGCGCAGTAAGACCAAGCTATTTCTTGCCTATTAAGCTTTGCTTCAACACCTGTTCTCACAATATTACCTAGTTTCGGCAAGTTTGGCTCTCACTACCTGAAGCGCGAATTTTATTTCGATGTCCACCCTCCGCTGGGGAAGATGCTAGTCGGCTTGTCTGGATATCTCGCCGGCTATAATGGATCTTTCGAATTCAAATCTGGTGAGACATATCCGGAAGATGTGAACTACACGTTCATGCGTGTCTTTAATGCCGCATTTGGCGTTGTCTGCGTGCCCTTGGCATATTATACTGCCAGGGAGCTCAATTTTCGAAGGGCTACTGTTTGGTTAATTAGCCTGATGGTGCTTTTCGAGAACTCGTACGCGACTATCTCAAGATTCATATTATTGGACTCAATGTTGCTCTGTTTTACTTTTACCACGACGATGTGTTGGGCTAAATTTCATCGGTTACAGCATGCCAGCTTCTCGGCTGAGTGGTTTTTATGGCTCTTCTTAACCGGATTGAGTATTGGCTGTGTTTGCAGTGTGAAATGGGTGGGATTGTTTTGCACTGCGATTGTTGGCATTTACACGGTTGAGGATCTGTGGAACAAATTCGGTGACTTGAAAATGCCAGAGGTTTGTAGTCGGCAAGGGTTGAGTTATTGTTCCATTGTTAACTTCTATGCCAGACTGCTCTCGCGAAACACTTCCTGGCCCGTGTCTTGGGTCTGATAGTCGTTCCTGCCTTGGTCTACATATTCTCCTTCTATCTCCACTTCTGGATTCTGGAAAATAGCGGCCCAGGAGACGCGCAGATGAGTTCTTTGTTCCAAGCAAATCTAAAAGGCACTGAAGTTGGAAAGGATAGCCCCCTTGAGATTGCTGTTGGATCGAGGGTCACGTTAAAGAACATGGGTTATGGTGGCGGACTACTCCATTCACACATTCAAACATACCCAGAGGGCTCTGCTCAGCAACAGGTCACTTGTTATCATCACAAAGATGCCAATAATGACTGGTTCATCTATCCAAACCGCCATGAACCCGAATATGACCTGAATGCCCCACTTAAATTCATCGGTAATGGGGATACGATCCGCCTTATTCATGGGCAGACAGGACGGAACCTACACTCTCATGCCATACCCGCCCCAGTCTCTAAATCCCATCATGAGGTGTCTTGTTATGGAAATATTACCGTCGGAGATGACAAGGACCATTGGAAGATCGAGGTAATCGATGACGTTGCGTCCAAGGATAGAACGAGAATCCGTACCCTCAGCACAGCATTTCGGCTACGACATCCCGTATTGGGATGCTACCTACGGGCAGGGAATGTAAATCTCCCACAATGGGGTTTCAAACAAATCGAAACAACGTGCGTCAAGGAGAATAAACCATCTGATGTCTATACGCATTGGAATGTTGAATCTCATTACAATGAACGACGTAAGTAAAACTGTATCCCCTCCGTGGCGACCTTTTGCTGAGACACCACCACAGTCCCACCCGGAGATCCAGGACAATACAAATCGCCCTTCTTAAAGGATTTTATCCACCTGAATGTCGCTATGATGACATCGAACAATGCTCTCGTCCCTGATCCAGATAAGCAAGACGACCTTGCGTCGAAGTTCTGGCAATGGCCAATACTCAATGTTGGTCTACGCATGTGCTCTTGGGATGACAGCGTTGTCAAGTACTATCTCCTTGGAAATCCGTTTGTTTATTGGGGAAGCACGGCTAGTCTGGGTATCTTTGGGCTTTTGATCCTCTGGTACCTCGTGCGCTGGCAGCGAGGTTACCGTGAGCTCAATCAAGCCCACATTGATCACATCCATTACTCCGGCTTATACCCCGTCATCGGCTGGGTTCTCCATTATGTACCGTTTGCTGTAATGGCACGAGTGACCTACGTTCACCATTATTATCCGGCTCTCTACTACGCTATTCTCACGTTTGGTTTCTGCGTCGAGTGGCTTACGCAAAAATTGAATGCCAAGGCGTTTTGGCTCACTTACGCCTTGCTATACGCGATGATCATCGGCATGTTCATGTACTTCCGCGTAATCGTGTTTGGCATCGAAGGTTCCAGTCAGCAATGGACTCACTTGAATTGGCTAAGTGGCTGGAGGATTTCCAACTAATCATAACTATATGCTTGTTGCCTGTGCTATACCTTTCTCATTCATTCGATTATATCTCTGATTTCAGCATTCTGTATTCAGCCAAGGAATTTATTAGTTGGGCCCATTGCTATTTGTCGCTAGAGAAAATCTGTACATGATCCTTCATGATGGCTACAGCGGGGGAATGGCCGCCTAATGTTGAAGTTGTCAATGTAATATTTTGTGTGTGTGCCCATGAGCGTATCTCTGAACGAGGTACCTTCCAAAAAGTAATGTACAGAACCGGCGGAATATTAGCGGTATAAAGTGACACCGGGTAAGACGTCTATCCATACATTTAATAAAAGGGGGGAAGGTCGTCAGCATATTGTACCTCCATTCAAATCAACAACAACCTCCTGCCCAGCTATTCCCGCTTCTGCGCATGGCATCATTCAAGCCCAATGTGACAGTTTGGGGTACACCTGAGCTTAAACCTCCTGTGGCACCAAACCCTTTCACTCCACTTCGACGATCATTCAGGTCATATCTGCCTGCTTCAATGTTGCGATATATCCTTTCGGCGACTTCGAGAAATGCACGCTCAACACCTTCACCAGACTTCGCACTGGTCTCCACATAATGCACAACATTGTTTAAGCGGCACCATTCTTCTGCCTCACGCTTGGTCACACGCTCTCGATTGGCGCCAGGACTCCCTCCAACCAAATCGCTTTTGTTGCCAACTAGAATAACCACGATACCCTCCTCTGCAATTTGACGTAGGTCCTGGAGCCATTGGATACAGGAAACGAAAGTGGAAGGTCGCGTGATATCAAATACCAGGAGTGCCCCGGATGCACCGCGGAAATAGGAGCGGGTGATAGACTTGTAGGTTTCTTGTCCAGCCGTGTCCCAAAGCGACAACTTCATTTTTTTTTGAAGCACAGGTTCCTGTGGCTTGCGGGGAGGGCTAGGAAGACCGGAAGTAGGTTGATCCTTTGAGGCATTCGTAGATGGCGGTGGCGATGTTGCTAGGGTAGACGTGCCACAATCATGAGTACGGATGTCGGAGTCTATCCCCAGGCTCTTTGAGGCTGGAGGCCCCACGGGGACGATTCGCGATCCGAATTCCACGCCAATAGTCACATCATGAGTGGAAGAGAATCGTCCTTCACAAAGTCGAATGGTCAACTATTTTAAAGTTAGCCATTTAGACATTGTTTATTGAAGGCGACGCACTTACGCTAGATTTCCCGGTCCCAGAATCACCGATACACACAAGTTTAGCAATGTAGTCCCATGGCTGTGACATGGATACGGTACGAGTGAAAGGCGGCTGTCAAGAATGGAAGCAGAACGTTCGACTGCCTAAACAGTCATCGAACTCATACTATGGTTATTATCGCTGAGAGACCAGGTCAGTGAACCGCGACTGGAAAGATAGATATCGTTCTTTTTCCACTATGTTGTAGTGAGTCCAAGATGAGAATAATACTGTTAACCGTGCCATAAGTTGCCGCTTGCGCTTATCAGATATCAGTTGCTGAGTCACCTATCGCCCTGACCTGACCGTATGACGCCTGCACTGCGCCTAAACCAGCCAACCAACCATTACCACAACTGCTATAATTATTGTGTTGCTGCCGACTTTACCGCATCTTCGCCCTACTTCAGCGTATGTCTTGCTCATTGTCGTTTGTTTCCTGACTGAAGACTGGTCCTCCTACATTGTAACCTACATACTATTGCGACTACTACAACTTTTGGAAATATCATACAGCTCTTGCCGTTATTTTTATATATCTGTTTCTATTCTATTAGCACTTCCCTTTGTCATACTTGATATACCACAGAAGAAGGCTGTATGCCATTATTCATGCTGGATCTGTAAAAGAATCTCAGCCATAACTCGACGACTCACTGATTTCGCCCGAATAATTACAGTGATCATGTTCTCAGAATGTACGGCAAGATCCCCCTCTGTTGTTGTTTTTGTTGTTGTTGTTGCTTCATTACTCATCATCATCGCATTTAGATGCGTCGCGCTTTCTCGCTCAATCCCAGTCTCGAATAGCACCTCGCCCTGATGATGACCAAAGAGGTGGTCGAGCTTGTGCACGGCCTCAGTCTCGGTTTCCTTCATCGCTTCTAAATAGGACTGCGGGAGACCCATATCAACCGTCCACGTCGCAGTTCTCCAATTTTCCTTTCGCCCATAGAGCTTCTGCTCAACCTGCCCCTCTATTCTATAGCGCTACAGACGAGTTTCGCGAGGAAGATGATGAAACAGAACACGAGCGGGAAATTGCAGACTTCTATGCTTTGCAGAAATCAAGACGGCATTTTGGCGGCAGTCAAATGAAGGATTCCTCGGAAATAGATGAAGATAACGAGAGCTCGGTCAGCCTCGATGGGCAACAGTCTCTATATGCTGACGGCTCTAAGGGAAGGAAAGGCATCCGGAGCTCCTGGCGAGGTGGTAAAGCCACTCATTCGCCGCATAATTTCCTTGTCGATCCTCTATTAGAGGCAGTCGAAGCCGAAAATAGATCCTATGCAAGCCGAAGCAGTACACGGGATAAAAACAATTTGGTCGACATTGGCCTCGGGGATACATTGAGGGCCAACGATGATGTCAGGAGGTCTGCATCACCTGAATCTGGCGATGATGACCCGCCTTCCATTCAACGCTTTCGGGAGCAACCGCACACTCTAAGGAGCAGTTCTGGAATGGGATCCTTTTCTTTGTCTACGGATGCAAACAAGCGAGACGACACACGGGCAGCAGATTTCGCTGACACGCAACCAAGCTCGGTTGCTGCTGTCAGAGTGGAATCATCTATGCATGATATTTTTTGGGGCCAGCTGTTTTTGATATGTCTGGCTTGTCTCTTTGCCACTGCCTTTCTTGTCTATTTACATACGTCAAGCCCATCCGGTGACAAATCGAAGTGGGGAGATACTATTTATATGACGGTTCATAGGTCTTTCCACCTTCTGGGTATATATACCCTCGTGTCAGTGTTCATTTCACTACTTTGGTTAGCCTTACTGCGGTCATATGTGCGCCCCCTTATCCACGTGATGATTGTCGCTGTCCCCGTGATTTTATACTCGTTCTCTATATATCCGTTTGTCTCCAGTTTCAGAGGTACCTGGCATGGAGTCAGCATACAGGACAAGGTGATGCGATTTGGGTCTGCTGTCCCTTTTGCTATGGCGAGCATGTGGCTATACAATGTCATTCGAGGCCGCCACGCCATAGGAAAAGCAGTGAGTATCCTTGAATTTGCGTGTCGGATACTTGCCGCAAACCCCGAGCTACTCATCCTTGGCTTAGCTGTTCTCTTCTCTGTCGCATCATGGACATGGGTATGGATGCTCATGTTCACTCGGGTGTTTCTAGGGGGCCATTTTTCTGGTTCGAGACTGTTCTTGATTGACCACAGCAGCTGGTGGTTAGGGATCTATTTCATTCTTGTTTACGTATGGTCTTTGGGGGTTATTGCAGGAATTCAGCGTGCGGTCACATCCGCAACCGTGAGCCAGTGGTACTTTCATCGCCTTGCAAGACCAGCACCCACCTCCCGACAAATCGTGCAGGCGGCCATGTTTCATTCCCTCACAGTATTGTTTGGCACAATATGTTTGTCAAGGCTTCTAGCACTGCTGATCAGGCTTCCCCTCCTCTTACTCCCTCGGCGTGTCATGTCTGTATTGAGTTTGTTTGCATATTCTCTAGTACCTACACCGGTTGCGAGTCTCACGAACCCTCTTGCCCTGACTTATGCGGCAATTCACTCCAAACCACTAGCTATATCCGCCCGTGGACTCACTCAGATGACCACCTTATCCGTTTCAACTACCCCATCTTCATTGCACCCCCACTCCTTCTCTTTGACGCATGATAGCCCGGCTCCTCTGCTGCCATACCGACTGTCAAAACTGATATTACATGCCACACGTTTCATGATGTCTTTGGCGCTCGGCTTTGGCGGTTGGGTAACTACAGCACGAAGTTTGAGCACGCCTGGTGTTATCGGTACGACTGGTGGCAGCATGTATGCTTATGTGGTTGGTCTTATTGCAGGAACCATCGGTTGGAGTATTCTGGGGGCAATGGAAGGTATAATTGCGGATATTGTGGATGCGTCGGTTATTTGCTGGAGCAGCGAGGTTGGCAATTATGACAGGGAAGCTAGGTATTGTCGCGAGGCTGGATGGCTCTTTGGCGATTTTACGGACTCTACGCAGCATCATTTCGAGGTCTAATCCCCCCCCCCCCCCCGGGGGTTGAATTCTTGAATATCACTAAATTGCGCTAAGCTATCATTATGTTTCTGCTTTAAATTCACAATTTATCCTTTTCCATAGTTACTGTCAATACCAGGTCTTGCGTTCGTCAGGCTCGAAATGGTATATATTATGAGCGTATTGGCATTTGGGAAGAAAAGGAAGAATTCATTTACTGAATGATGTCCGCGGACAGATTTATTTGTACAAGAAAAAAAAGGAACAGAAAAAGGCTGTGGTATCACTTAAAACAGGATGCAACAATGAATCGCCCATTACCCTTTCAACCGTACGAACGCCCGATCCAGTTAATCGATAGAACAACTCTCAAAAATCAAGTCGACCGCGCCAATGTACACCTTCTTTTGCACACCACTCGTTCAAAATAGACCAGCCAAACCGCACAATCTGCAGAGGTGTGTCTGCTCTACCGAGCGGTAAGAAAAACCCCCCAGAATAGTCACCAGGTGTAAGTGGTTGTTTCCCTCGCTCAGAGTATCTCCTGGAACGGTTTTGCCAAGTTTCAGGGAATTCTCGCTCGAGGACATCTTCAGAGAGGCCCCCCATACCTTCAGCCCACAATTTCTGAGACTCCTTGTAATTCTTTGGGAGTCGAGTTTTCAGCTCGAGAAGCTCTGTCAAAGTTTTCTTGCTTTCTTCTGATATAAAGGCCCCATCGCCTGCAGTCGGAGTAGGGGTATTTTCTCCTGGGAGCGGGCTGACTGCAAGTCGATCCAGATCGAGAGCATGGATGGCATCATAAGACACAGCACCTAGTATTGAACAAAGGCTATGTAATTGCGGGTAAGGGGCACTGATCTTTTTAACCACGTTCCAATATGCGAGAATAGATACCCATGCTGACGAGTCACCGATCTGACGTGCCAACGCCTTAGATTGGTCATCCGCCACAAATGCCAGGATGAAGCATAGAATGGCTTCAAGTGCCGTAGCGGCTGCGACTTTCTTGTCAGCGGCAGTCGCACTATCCTTAGCTGTATGTCGTTCCACCGCATGCTTCAATTCTCGGCCAAGGTTCCCATATTTCTGATATTCTTCTTTCCAGGCGCGACGCTCGTAGCTGCGTGAACGGCTTGGTTGGGTATTGGTTTGCGGCGAGGACAGTCTCCTGGCTGAATCCCCTGCAGGACACTTGGCGCTCTGAGTAAGTGATGTCTTCCCTTCATTATTTACACTCTCCATCTGGCGGGAAGAGGTGAATTTGGGTTCTTTTATGGGCGTGACCTTATGCTTCCCCTGTTGTCGAGGTATAGATACTGAAGTTTGTGACTTTTCTAGAACAGGATCGCTGGGTACATGTTTTGCTTTTTTTTCTGATCGATGGGACATCTCTGCAAGGTCATCAGATAGCGGGGCCTTTGAAAAATGATGGTCTTCTTTCTTGATAGATGAACACGATGCAGCTGTCTTTTTTTTCCCGGAGAACTTAAGAAGGGCCTCGACGCGCTTTTTATTCGCCTTTCCATATCTGAGTTTAATGATAAGTTGTCGTTTTATCGGAGCTGCAGCGGGCGATCTGCTTTGTATCCTCTGGAGACTCGGACTCCGTGCAGAATCCAAAGGTAGCGCATTGCGGTTGGATGGCATTCTTGCTGCATCCTCTGTCAATTTATCGATGTTTGGAGGGGATCCTTTTCGGGGTGCACCGTAAGCCAGAGATTCATCATGTATGCCGGCAAGTTCCTTTTCAATGCTAGGTGGAAGGGTAGGCGATAATAGTTGAGGCAAGCCCGGGCTGTCTGAGGTGGGCGGGAGAGTGGGTGATAGAAGATCAGGAAGTCCATTGGTTTTTTGACAATTTGGCCTGTCATTCACTGGCCGATCGGGAGACAGTCGAGGCTTCTTGGGGGAGCATATGCCTGAAGGCTTCCCGTCATTGGATTTGGAGTGCTCCCGTTCAAAGTCCGGTGGGCGCTTGCGGCCTGTAATTTCGAAGGCGGGTCGAGATGAGGACTTGGGTAATGCTGTAGTACTGTTCGGAGGTTTATGCGTGCTTTGCCGCCCAAGGTCAGGTTTAAAGGCTCGTGGCTTGTCGTCAAGTGCATGGGACGCTGATGCGCTTTGACTTGTAGCCTCTTGAGCGACGGGAGAAGCTGACGCACCACCCTTCCATTTGTTATTATAGTCCGTTAGACTAATCTTTTTCTTGGCTGGCCCATTTGATGGCGTGCTCGCGGCGCTCTGAGGTCTCAAGCGCTGATCCGGCATTATGCTCCCTGTCCCATCTGACCAATCGCCAACAGCAACCAGCAGAGAATCCCCTTCGTGGTGCGTCAAAAAGGTCATATACTGAAGTTGCTGTTCCTCTAAGGTGAATGGTCCGTCGTCACCAACAGCCCAGTTGTTGATAAAATGATTTCCGAGGCGAAAAGGCACGTCAGACGGAATGGTGAGGAGAAAAGGGTAGAACGGGAGAACTTCGTCCTTTAGATATTTTAATTGCTGATCAATCGATTCTTGGTCTGGTGCAAATGACCGTTCGCGAGCTGTTTCAGGATTCTTGAAGTCGTTATCCGTTGAAGGAGACGGGCGGTCCACCGCCATTGCAGTCTGTTAACTCTATATGCGCGCGAGATAGATGACAATATGATAGGGAAGGACGGGCCTGGATGTCAATTATATCGGCTGAGAGTGTAGAGATAGTTGATTTCATGTGGGAAGTAACCCTTGACACCCGGCTGAGAACCAATTGAATGATAGAAAGAGCAACACATCGACTCCGACCAGCTTTTTCGCAGACTTGTGTTTCTGCGAGATTTCAGACACCAGGAGACAATATCGCGCGAACGTACAGTTCACTAAGCGCTTCGTCTAATGTTCCTTCAAACCACCCGCTCCTAGGGTTATCAAGCGTGCCTAGTTGTTTCTGACTAAAACGAACTCTTTGCGACAGGCGATTTGAGATGCTATATCGTGGGAAACGGGGAACCTCAGCAATGCCCGGTATTTTGCACCTTTTATTACCTTAGACAATGGCAGCCATGGATAAAAAGATCAAGACATAACGGAGAAAGCAGAGGGTGGAAGAGGAGGGTGTGAGATACTGAACAGAAGGCAGGGGTGATGGTTTGTTTGGAGGACGTCACTGAGCGGAGAGGTGAGATGCTTGGCACTCCTTCTTTTAGAGAGGGTACCCAATTGATTGTCATCCATACAGGACCGACTCTATAACCCATTGTTCGATTTATACAGTTGCACTAAGGAAAACTCGGTCCGATTTGCCTCGCTTTAATCACATAATATATGGTACACTGATAACTTACTGTTGAAGCGATTGTCGAAAATATTACGTCAT
Organism: Aspergillus sp. S3505; assembly: GCA_023627475.1. NCBI lineage: Eukaryota > Fungi > Ascomycota > Eurotiomycetes > Eurotiales > Aspergillaceae > Aspergillus > Aspergillus sp. S3505. The sequence goes on along the minus strand of JAMAHJ010000032.1, from coordinate 250,215 downwards.
TGCTTGGGGTCGCTCCCTATATCACCAAATATCTAATATCTATTCTTCGAAGATCAAGACAACACTGCTTCTTCGCGTCTCCTTTACCAACTGTGTTATTATTATATATGTCTTTGCGGAACACTATTCGTCAGTCGTGGGTTTTCCGGAATCGCCTATATCATATGGCTTCTCAATTTTCTAGTAAATCAGCAGGGTCAAACCTCGCTGACCTTCCAAAGTCGAGCGTTTTCACTTCCAAGCTACCCCCGGACCCTGCATTCGAGACGCCAGCTTCATCTCACAGCGCGCCTCGACAAACCCTTGGCCCCCGCTTGGTTAAAGGTGCCTTGTATACCTTTGTTCGTCCCGAGCCAACGGAGGTGCCGGAATTGCTGGGAATCAGTCCCAGAGCCATGGAGGACCTCGGACTAAAATTGGGTGAAGAGCAGACCGCCGAGTTTAGAGACTTGGTTTCTGGTAACAAGTTCTACTGGGACGAAGAGAAAGGGGGCATTTATCCTTGGGCACAGTGCTATGGAGGTAAGCATTAGGCCAGTCCGGACGACAATCACCTTTTACCAATTCGCTGACACGTCAAGGCTGGCAATTGTATGATCACCAGACAAGCCATACTGGTACCCCGAGCTAACCAATCCCAGCGGCGTTTGGGCGGGTCAACTCGGAGACGGAGTAAGATCAATGTCTAGATAAAAACCCAGTGGACGTACTTTTGCTGACAGTGGGCTAGCGTGCGATAAGCCTTTTTGAGAGCATCAACCCTGAGACAAAGATTCGTTATGAGCTGCAGTTGAAGGGTGCCGGTAGAACACCCTACTCTCGCTTTGCTGATGGACAGGCTGTGCTTCGGTCAAGTATTCGTGAATATATCGTATCGGAAGGTAGGTCCTAACCTAATACACTTGTATACAATGCTTAAACGATGCTGAATGAACTTTTGTAGCGCTTAATGCTCTCGGTGTGCCTACTACTCGCGCCCTCTCTCTCACCCTGTTGCCAAAGTCAAAAGTCCTCCGGGAACGCATTGAACCGGGAGCTATCGTTGCTCGGTTTGCCGAATCCTGGCTGAGAATTGGGACCTTTGACCTGCTGCATGCGAGAGGGGATCGGGACACGATCAGGAAAGTTGCAACTTTTCTTGCCGAAGATGTCTTCCAAGGATGGGAATCTCTTCCAGCAGCCGTGCCACTGGGAAAGGGCCAATCCACGGCAGCTGTAGACAACCCAAGCAGAGGTGTTTCTCGTGATGAAATTCAGGAGTACCAAGAAGTCGAGGAAAATAGATTCACACGACTATATCGAGAAATTGCTCGACGCAACGCGAAAACAGTGGCTGCTTGGCAAGCATATGGATTCATGAATGGTGTACTGAACACCGACAACACCTCGCTATATGGCCTCTCGATTGACTATGGTCCATTTGCTTTCATGGATAATTTTGACCCTCAGTATACACCAAACCATGATGACCATTTCTTGAGATACTGTTACAAAAACCAGCCCAGTATCATATGGTGGAATTTGGTTCGGCTTGGAGAGTGTTTGGGCGAACTTCTTGGGGCAGGCCGTGACGTTGATAAAGAGGATTTTGTCCAAGAGGGATTGACCGAGGAATCCGCAGAGACCGCCGTTAAGCATGCCGAAAAGCTCATTGAACGAACAGGGGAAGAGTTCCGCACGGTGTTTTTGAACGAGTACAAGCGCTTGATGGGTAGAAGACTGGGGCTGAAGACCCAGAAAGAATCTGATTTCCAAGAGCTCTTCTCTGAGATGCTCGATATTCTGGAGGCGCTGGAACTCGACTTCAACCACTTCTTCAGACGTCTGTCCAAGTTGTCGTTCGCCAAGATCGAGACCGAAGAAGATCGGAAAGCAGTAGCCCCGATTTTCTTCCACACCGAAGGTTTTGGGGGCATCGGGTACACGGAGGACTCTGCCAAGGACCGCATTGCAAAGTGGCTTAATAGTTGGAGGTTGCGGATTCTGGAAGACTGGGGCACTGACCACGATGCGGAAAGACAAAGAGCGATGGAAGCAGTCAATCCAAATGTAAGTCGCAACAACTTATGTCCAGGCTATGTTATCCCAAGGTTAACCATGTATTCCTCACTGTACGGATTAGTTTGTTGCCCGAGGATGGATCCTTGACGAAGTGATTGAGCGCGTGGAACGTAAGGGGGACCGAGAAATCCTGGGGCGTGTCATGCAAATGGCTTTAAACCCCTTCGAAGATGAGTGGGGCCTGGATAAGGACGAGGAGGAACGATTCTGTGGTGACGTGCCTCGATTTAAGAGAGCGATGATGTGTAGCTGTAGCTCATGAGAGCATGTCCATAAACAGTGTGGATGTTGAATGTTGACTGAAGCTATAGATGTTGGATATATGTACAACCGAAGTACACACATTCTACGTTAGGGCTTCAAGTAATCTACCAGGATATCCCAATTTTGAGTACACATCCAGAAGCGTACGTATCATTCTTGATACATGGTAGAAAGATGCCCCTGTGCTTGGGAGGCGAAGAAGTCAATAGACTGGCCAAAAGAATAGGAACGATAAACCCAACTTGGAGAATACCAAGCACTGCAAACATGCAATTTTAATGGCAAGGTTCATTTTTTATTAATAACTTAATGTTGTTGAAAAAAAAAAAAGAAAAGAAAGAAAACTGCACTTTTTTTTTGTATCGCGTAAAGGAAATTTCCATCACACTTGCCCACCAGCCATCCAGACGTCTGTCTGCTTCTGAAATATATCTTCCTGTCCACGCCCGGAATCGGAAGATAGTAAACTGCGGTTTCAATGACGGAGATCTCGATATCAATGGGACATCGGTTGAACCGCAGAGTAAAACGAAAAGAAGGCCATTCAGAACAGGCCTCATGAACCAAGGCACGATTTAATCAGAGATTAGGGAAGAACTTCAGATCATCGCCGATAACACGGCTCAACGGGAAGAGAGTTCCTCCTGGCCTGGCTATTCGAGCACTAGCGCGATAGAGAAGGCGATCAAATCAGGAATGCGATGACTTAGTTGGGGCAAGCGGCCTGGACGTGTCCAGCTTCCTTGCACTTGTAGCAGACACGCTCACCCTTGGCCTCCGTAGGGCAGTCGCGGGAAACATGACCGATCTCACCGCCTATTGACAGGTTATTCATCTAGATCCATACACCACAAAGTATGTAAAAAAACCAAAATAAAAACTTACAGTTGTAGCACTTCTGGCCTTGAGTGCAATCGCGGGCCATGTGGCCGAATCCGCCACAAGAATAGCAGGTCTGCTGCCGACCACCGTATCCACCACCGAACCCGCCTCCGTAGCCGCCACCCTGGGAACAGCTGCGAGCAATGTGCCCAACCTGACCGCACTTGTAACATTCCTGGCCGCCGGTAGCACCACCGTAGCCATCGGCCGAACCAGGCTGAGGGCATTCACGAGAAATGTGACCACTGACACCGCAACGGTAGCAAGTCTTTTCTTTCGGAGCTACAGTGCATTCTCGGCCTGTTGAGAGGGGTACAATTAGTCAACCGGCAAAGAAATGTATAAGTTAGATGAATTATGGGAGTACTTACTAACATGACCCTGTCCTATTGTTGATAGGGGTCATTAAATTAGACAAATTTCAAAGGGAAGGAGAGTTTATGCTGGGAAAATTGGCATACCACCACAGTTGTAACTATTGTACACGTTAACATTAGCTCTGCAACTCCAGGGAACAGAAATATTGCATACCAGGTAGGAGTTCCTTTCTTGGGGCAGTCACGAGCCTAATCACCAAGGGTAAGTCTCACTTTCTCTTTCATCATATGATGCCCAAGAAAAAGCTCATATTGGAAGGATGTTTCTCACCTGGTGCGATGCATCACCGCCTGCAAAGACAAAACTCTGTTAGTGGGACAAGATAAGAAAAACAAGAGAGAAAACCAGCTCTGTAGAAATAGTGCGTAAAGGAGGTATCCTTCGGATGCCGGTACACAATGGAAGCTTCAAGTCGACTGCATGACTCCGGATTGGAGTTCTTGATCAAGTATAAGACAGTCACAGATAGCACAGGGAAAAGGATAAAGCATTGGAATGAAGGTAAATGGAGATGTAGAACGTTATGCTGTCACAGGACATGCGCAAAGACTGCTTTGATTTTTGAAAGTCGCTAGAGTTTTCTTCATAATCATAACTCACAGTTGAAGCATCCACGACCTCCGTTCTGGTAGTCCATTTTGAATATGTATTAAGAAAGATTTTTCACGGAAATTGTATTAATGACTCGAAATGAAACCGGAGAGAAAAAGGTGGTTGAGGTTGAGCAAAATTGAAATAGCAGTGATGAAAATGAAAGTGAGAGGGACCAAGAAAAGAAAAGGAAAAAAAAAAAAAAGAGAGATGCTAACAACGGTTAGTGCGGGGAGAAAAAGTCTTCCTTCCCGCGGTTCCTGGCAGCAGGTCAACTATAAGAGACCACCTCGACAGACGAGGCAATAAACGAGCAAGACCGGGATAAAATTTATTCCCACAAAATTGGTGAATATAAGACATTGGCTCTTCTGTTTTCTTGTAATATATGTTCATTGAAGATGGGTGGTATGGTGGAATCGCTGCTGTTCATGCCTTCAGCTCATAATTCTCTTGATTGACCAAGACCTCAGGGAGAGGAAGTGAACGAAGATGTGAATAGTACTCAATCGTCTTGTCATCATTCCCTTGTCTAGGGTCCGTTGCCGAAGTATATCTCTCATTCCGTGCTGTCGACATCGTACACAACTTATGATGATCTCGCATGCCCAACCCATAGACATGTAAACACCAAGCGACAATAGACAAATGACGGAGAATGGACCGGTCGACGTAGTTGGGCGTCTTTCTATGGGATTCATCCAATATCAGGTTAATGAGGCTTCTCTTCTGCCGGAGGAGTGCTTGAAGTTCTGGAGCAAGCAAGAGCAAAAAGAAGTCAGCAACGTAGCTGATCAAGCCAATTCAAGGTTTAGTTTTTTAAAGAAATTTCTTTTTTAATAAAAAGTAGCAAGAAAGACTTATATAAAGGCTACGTCCAAGGTCCTCGTGAATTCAGAAATTCAGTTGGTTCGTGGAAGATCACCTTTTAACTTCGCGAAGGTCCTCATCTGTGTATCTTGTGTTGGCCCCCTCCACCCCATCCCCTTCCAAAAAAAAAAAATAAAAAAGGAAAAGAAAAAGGATCGTAATATTGAATATAGACATGAAACCCAAACCGACTCATATAAAATTGTAACTCTCAAGCAATGCTGTCCCCATTTCCTGTTCTCGAAGCAAAAGCACGCGTTCATCATCAAATCCTATACAGTCTCGTATCCGTGCCGTTTCCCGAGAGACGCCAATAGTAGTTCTTTCAATTCCATTCAGTGTTGTTCGGTCACAGTTCTCATGCCATTCAGTGCAAGCATTCTCAGGACTGAGCCGGATGCTGCCGGCTTCCTTCGCCGTACGCCGGGCTACAGGGGATGAAATAACTGATTCAAGCTCCCATACCCGTACTTCATCTCCACGTGAACTAACAGATATTGCCTTACCACGGTCGCTAACCTGCACAGCTCCCACAGACGATGTATGGCCCCAGAGCCTCTGACCAATTTTGATGAACAGGCTATTAGAAGTAGATACGACAAGGTACACAGTGAGAGTGTTGTCTGGATGAGATGCCAGGAGAAAAGGATGTCGATAGGAAAGAGAGGTTGGGAGCTCTTGGTGTAGTATAGAGGGCTCACTTGGCATTGTAAACGACCTGCCACGTTCAGCCTGGTAGTCCCGCTCCGGGTGAGGAAAAGGCCGTATGCCGTATTGTGAATCCACTGTTGTAGCAAGCCGCGAGTCTATTTGCTGGCCATCGCTCTTCAGTCGAAGTTCTTGAATCCCTAACGACCAGCCACAACCAATGTGCCAAAAACTATAAACAATTGATGCAATGATTTCGGATTGCGCAACTCGAACGGACAGTGACATTGGTGCCACAATGTTATCTGCTTTCAGAGACGCAAGCAGATGGGCTCCGTCTGAAACGCTTAATCTGTTGAGACCCTTAGGCCCTGAGAGTATCCTGTATAGGGAAAGCACCTTGTGTTTTGAGACGGTTAGCAGATATGGAGCTGATGATGCCATGGCAGTGATCGTTTCTGGGCAGGGTTCAGAGTGGATAAAACGTAAGCTTAGTTTCGATGCCTTGATATCCAAGTCATAAACACTGAAGCCTTTGTCTTGAAAGCCTACCGCAACTTCAATATTATCCTGGCCAAGGCTGCGAGTTGCTGACAGAGCTGTCGGGATAGCAGAAGGACATTCTGATCGTATATTTGCCACGCAAGATCTTGGGTTACTAGCGATCCAAGCTCGAAGCCCATGGCCGGAATCTGCCGTGAAAATAAAGCCGGCACAGAAATCGACGAACAACGGAGGTCGTGGCAGTCGAGAGAATTCATATTCAGTTACGCGGCAAATTCCCTTAGACCAGTTGTGCCTGAGATGATACTGCCGTTTCCAATTTGTGGGTCTTCCTTCTTTTGCTAGATAACTGTGATCTAACCATGTCGATACCTCGGGAGAATATTCGGCTTTCGACGGTGGAATGGAAATCCGTTTGCTGTTTGCTAATCGACGTGCACGAGGGCGAACCCAACGTGAATAGTACTGTCTCTTCCAGAGCTCCGAGTCTCCGGCCAATGCATGAAATCGGCGTGATAATCTGATACAGCGAAGTTAACTGTCAGTTAGTCCAATTCCTATATCAAATCTCTCCAGTTTCATTCTGTTCTATAGACGTACCTCTGGCAAACAATCAACGATGGTATCGGAAGACAAGATAAAATGTGGAGCAGGAGCTCGTCGCTTAAAGACGAAAGGCGGTCGACTCTGCGGGAACGCTTTGGTGGATTCGGGTAGAATATAATGCTGCTGCTGCTCTCATCGTCGTAGATACGTCGTTTCGACATGTTGCCAGCCGCTTCATAAATTGAGGATATTGAGCATTATCGGTGGTTCGGGTACGTCAAATGGGTGGCTTATCTAAATGCAGATAAGGCCCCGCGGAATTACGCGTGAGGTAACTACATCTGGAGACGCGTCGCAAGATCATTAATTTTACAATGTCTACTGTGCTACACCTGGTACTGTGCCATGAACAATCCTATCAATGGACGTCCTCAAGCAGCTTCATACTTCTGTCGCTCAATTGTTCGAAGATTCTTTCGATCATGCCTATAAAGACTTGAATGCCGAGCTCGCTTGTCAAAATGCGCGGATCAAGGAGGCCGATGAGGCAGCCGCAGTTGCTCGAGAAGCGCACAGAAATACTACTACCAGAATCCATAAGCTAGAGCGCGAGATTGCGGATCTAAGAGAGGAAATGCATCCATGTGAAGTTGACGCCAAATCCAAGGGATTCTCTGCTTCCATACAGGAGGCATACGGACCTGAGCGTGTTCTCGAGCGTTTTGCTTTGGATGAACTTCATCCCGAGACGAAGGAACAGATTGCTTATATTAGTACTAAATATCGGGCTTTGTATAAGAATCTCCAAGAGCTGATAGGTGTCTGTGGGACACTTAGGGCGAAGGTCGATAGCCATAAGCAGAAATTAGTGCAGTGGCAAGACCGCGTCACTCAAGAGGAGTTTACGATTGAACTATCAGGGATTCCGGTCAGATTCCGGCGGGTGTATGGGAATTCAGTCACTAGGGACTCATTGCACTTTGAGTCATCGAGGTTGCGACAATCTGTTTCGGAGCCATTGAAACTGATTGCTCATGAGGAAAAAACCTGGGCTTCGACTCCATCCTTGAACCGACAATCCACTGAAAACTTTCGTGGGCAAATCGTACAACCCAAAACAGGTACAAGGGGTACTCTGGAGCCAGCCTTTACTTCCGAATTACCAGACCCAACTTTAACAAGGTCTGAACCTTTGTCGGCGAGTCAGGAAACTGTGTTAAATGACCTCTCTTCCAATGGGTCCACTGAAACAATGACGCGAGAGCTCAAACGAAAGCGAGCGCCATTGCCGGAAAATGCCCATCAAAACGCTTTCATTCAAAATGACTGTCCAGTTAGATCGCAGCGACCTACTATCATCAAGAGCGAAAACATGTCCTCTAGCCCCTATCAGAACTTTTCAGAATACCGCGCACCTGCGGGTACCCAGGATTTGGATGAAGTTGGCAGCATTATCGAGACGCCAACGAAAAAGAATCGTCACCATTCTAGTAAAAAAGATTCTCTAGTCACTGATTTTCCTACGACGAATAGGGAACCTGAGCAGGATTACGAGAACCCTCCTCAACCAGAGCTTGAGCAGAGAAAGTTGAAGCGCGGATCTCTCCAGCCTATCAATGGTAACTCGCGAGCTGTCAACTCTTCTGAACAACAATTAAGTGTCAACAAACCAAAGAGGAACTCGGAAAAGGCAATCAGACATGGCATATCTTCATTGGCAGAAGATGGAGAAAAGTACATGAATGCGGAACGAACCGGAAAGCATGCATCTTCCACCAAGACGGATCAGTCGTCGAATACTGAAATCGCGCCTGCTCGACAACGATTGCAAAGTCTTCTGGAAGGACCGGCACCGTCTAGGTCGTCTCTGAATGTCCCGCGGACTCACGTGCGCCCTGCTGATAGTAGGCGACTTTTGAGCCGGAACCTAGGAGGCGATATACAGTATACTTCCTCGGAAGGATCAGGGCTCTCGGAAGCAAAGGTCGAAGGTAGTATGCGAACCGATGTGGAACAAGGTCAAAAGTCTCGTTCAGTCGATGCTCACAACAAGCTGTCAGCTGGGCACCATCACGATCAGTCTTACCGAACCTGGCCGCTTCAGCGACTTGAACCTCACCATTTCAAGATCAATTCCGATTACAACCATGGTGTTGATTACGCGTTCAACGATGTTGTTCGCAAGAGAGACGAACGCAGGTGTTTAAGTGGTTGTACACGCACCGGCTGCTGCGGCGATAAATTTCTCGCCATGGCTCGAGCTGGTGGTTTCCAAACGAACCTTAGCGGATCAATTTCGAAGGAAGCAGAGGAGCAAAAACTCATAAAAAAATACCTGGGCGATGAAAAGGATCTGATTTATACGATGGACCCCCAGGACCACCAAGAGCTTCTCATTGAAGCGCGAGCAAAATATATTTCCGATACTTTTGGAAAACACAAACATGTTCATCAGCGTCCTCGAACACCCCCGGGATTCTGGCGTACAGATATGCCAGACACTCAGGAATTAGAGCATGACCGCGAAGAAGCAGAAAGACTCGAAAGAGAGAAAGTCTATGAACGGTATAGAGAGGCCATGCGGCCGGGTGGGTTGTGGAAATTCGCGGATGAATAGTCTTTTCAGCGGTTTGTATTTAACAATATATAAGTATCACCAATCTAGAAGTATGTTGTACAACAGTGGACCATTGAAACAGGGCCTTCGCAGACTTTCTTGGCTGTTTCCAGTTGAATCTCTATGCATTTTTTTGATACCTGAATATGGCTATGGCCTTTTGAGCGCTTGTATGTCATCCCGAAAGCCATGAGGGTTTTTCTACTATCACATGACCCTTTATGCATGCCTAGTCATACCCTGACATGTCAAATAACGGATTGAAAGACATACGTCAAGTCCGCAGTCTATGTAATCAGCAGTCTCGAGCTCAGAACAAAGGCAGTGACATTACACATTTCAGACGGAGCAGTATAGAATGCAGTACAGGGGAGAGGGGATCCGCATTTGTACCTCGGTTCAAATATCCTTGGCAGATGCGGAACACGTGCCTTCCTTATCTCCCGCTCGAGTCCAGTCCGTCATCCTGAACTGCATCCCTGTCATCATCAAATCATTATTATTACTATTCCAAGCGCGAATTGTCTACCCCCCTTTAATCATCTATTTCCACTGCCATCCAGATATTGTTTAACGTCCTCAGATTTTGGCGATACAGACTGAGATACCGTCGGGATTCGATGCTCCCGGCGCGTCCTTCCGCAGAGATGAAGTCAACATCGAGATCGCAAGGCTCCATGGCTGCAGTGCTATTGCAGCCATCCAAATGGCTGCCGCTCTATGAAGAGTTCGTAACGAAAAACGCTAGCTCCGTGGGACAGGTAGAATCTGCGTTGAGATCTTTGACGTACATCATTCCAGGTTAGCCCAAGCCTCAAGACCTGACGGTGCAAGTAACAATAATTAACGGGAACTTTTTTTTCATTATACAGGACGATACAGAGACTCAGAAATATCATCAGAATGTGGTATGTCAGAAATCTAGTTTGAAGCCGAGATTGCCTTCCTTCTAATGCTTTTGGGCAGTCCATTCTGGAGTACAACTTTTGTCGCTGTACCATGACTCTCTTGTCTCACGAGTTATCTCGAGACTCCCGTCCACGATTGCTCGACCGGCACCGACACCGCATTCTCGCTACACAAAGTATTGGACTTCTCATTCTTCATTATATCACCGGGTGGCCCTTTCTTTGCAGATGATTCAATACACAGAGTTGTTGTGGGAAATGGTTGCGCGACGCCGAGGCCAAAAGACCCGCTGGCGTGTGGTAGTTCTGATTGAATTTGCAAAAGCGATTTGTCGCCTGCTTCTACTTCGCCTAACGAATTCTCGGCCGCTAGTAAGCCCCCCTTTGCCTGAGCGTGAGGTGGATCCCCGGTCTGCGGAAGAAACGGAGAGTGATTGGAACGGGATGCAAACGCCAGTGAATGAAAGATCTTCGGATTTGAGCTGGACCATGCCCCGCACGGGGATGTCGTTGCCATCTCTTCCGAATGTGAACGATGTATCGAACTACCTTATTTCGAAGGTACTTACGGCCGACGATATTAAACCCCCAAAATCACTTTTACATAGAGTTACGGGGCAGGGCCAGCTGGCTGAAGTTCTATATATTCTTCGGCCAGTGATATACGCACTAGCGATGCAGAAATGGAGCGGAGACAAGCGAAGCTGGAGGCCCTGGCTAATTGGATTCGGGATGGAGTACGGATGCCGGCAGCTAGCTAAGACAGATTTCAGAGAAAGGGTTGCTGGTGGCCTTCGTGGGCTTACTGGTTTAGAACGCGAAGAATTGAGAAAGAGAGGCTGGGCAATGGGCTGGTGGATTATGCGAGGCGCGTTCTATGAGAACATTACCAAGTATGTGTTCCTTTATAGGTCAATATCAGGCAAAGGAGCAGTGGAACTGACAACAACCAGGTCTTGGCTGAAGTCATTGACTGATAAGATGAAAGGCAAACCACTACTTGACTTGGTCGGCAGCGTTATTGAGGACTACGAGTACCTCTGGGATAATTACTATTTCCCGACGGCGACCCTGTGATTATCTTTCTAATAATCACTGGTCGTCATCAGCCCTGAAGGTTTCTGCACTAGCAGGCTATCGCATGTCACGGAAGCTTTCTATATTTCTTGCCTGTACAATTAGGGAGTTTGATTGGAGATACCCGGGCGGATTTGAGATAATTAGCGACTAATCTTGTTTTTGCTGCGAAGACCAAACAGGGTATCACTAAATTATTCAGTACCTAATCTTATATATAGTAATAAATACATCTGTGTTCTTACTCTCAAAGAACCTCTGCCATTTTGTGACCATACCAACCCCCCAACTCTCGCTCTGTACCCTTGGCTGCTCCGATAGAAAGGAATTCATTAAGCTGCATACCCTCATCTTCTTCTACGGGCCAGTCGACTCTAACTCCTCCTTTTAGCTCCAACATCTCTTTTGCAGTGCCCCAACTGAACCGGCATTCATTGCCCCATCCGAAGATAGGATCCATGTTTCGTCGGAGCCAACCGGCGCATTTTGAATCTGAAGGATAGCCGCTACCCCAGCCCTCCTTGGTGATGATCTCCTCCGACATCTGCTGAGCGGCGAGTATCGTTTCGTAACATTTCTCTAACGCAATGTCTCTGGTCACTTTCGCAACAACACTAGCAGCGCTAACACAAGGATATAGGGAATCGGCTTTTTTTGCTACCGTAATCTTGAGGGATGGAAATATCCGCTCCAACTTCTGTTGGTATGTTGCCGGGTTTCCGATAGTATCAATATATACTTCTTTGACGTCCACCTTCCGCTCCTCCACAATTTCTCGGATGATCTCAACTGTGGCGTCCATCGCCTGCGCATTGAGATTATATATCCCGGTCCCGGGCCGCATCATCCCTGACGATATGTCGCGCGCGGAAAGAAGTTTGGTCGCCCATCCACACGACCCGAAGAGTGGGTTTCCCTGTGTGCAAATCAATCGCATCAATTTGGCTCGTACCGCAGGTGTGAGAACTTTGCTGTCATTGAAGCTATATTCTCGGGCCAGGAGGGAATGATGCAGTTCTGCAGGCAGGTAGAAAGCACTGTAGACCATCGGTCCCAGCACTGGACCACGGCCGGCTTCATCGACACCCAGAACACATGGAGTAGCACTAGGGCTTTGGGCTGAATCTTGAGTCGCAATTGCAGCGGGACACGGCGAGTAGTGCGAAAAAGACTCCCCGGAAAGCAGGCGGCTGCGATCTATACTGGGAGGAAGAAAAGGGACATTGGCATCATCGTCATCGTTCGTCGTGGTCGAAGTTTCGCCGCGGAAGGCATCAACAGGGTCTTCCATGTTATCTGCCATGCTCATGGAACACGCACCCAGTTCGGTGATTTTAGAAAATAAAAAAGACTAGTTGCAATAGTTCGGAAATATTGAGGTAGTAAAGAGATTAAAAGAGATGGATAAAAAGAAATGGAAAAGCTGCTTCTTGGTTGTCAGAGAAGTACATAACGCAGACGCGTCGACCGTTCCGGGTTAGCGGTGCGCGTCTTTTTGCCGCCTTGTCCGGAATTCAGTCTTCTCCAAGTCCCCTCCGCAGTGGTCAACTACCAGCGCATTACTCCTGTATACGCCCTCCTTCTTTTTTGTTCCATGTCTCTGTAATATTAGAAGGCTGTGGACCCCGCCCCTACGTGATCTCTGCCATCTTCAGCAACTACTCTCCGTGCATTCGAATTCCGGTCTAGAAAGTTGGAACAGCGCGCGTTTGTCCGCACGCACTCGTGAGGGACCTTTCTTTTTTTCTTTTCTCCTCTCGCTCGTGGAATTAATATTGATCACACCTACGCGTAAATCCCACCGTGAAAATGGCTCCTCGAGGAGCAGCGAAATCCCGCGAATATGATTACTCCAACGTAGGAAAGGCTGGAAGGTAAGCTTACCTGTTTTGGGGGAGTCAGTATCTGCAGCGGGGAAACTAATATAAGCGATGCGCGGATATAGGCGCACAGGTATCACGCTGAAAGAAGGTAGACGCGATGAACATGGCATGGAAGAGATTGATGGGATGTTCTCATCCCCTGAGAAGTCCCCTGCCAATGAAAATGGGTTTAATAACGGCAACGAGACAAGTATGGGTTCGGATGGCATGTCAATGGACGAGGGTATGGCTTTATTCTCTTTGAATCCAACCTTCCGTGCTGACATCTTGTTAGGGAATGCACCTGGCCCCGCAGATTTCCTGAATGGCAGACGCGCATCATACTTTCCGCCCCCCGTTGCCCGATCACCTATGAAGACTGGCCTTACAGGGTCACCGCGGAGGACTCCGGGCCTGCGATCTTCCGCCAGTCCGCAACGTGACCATCCTTCATCTAGTCCATCTGGTGGTAAGTCATTGGTTAACGCGAAAGGAAACTCGCAACGTGACGTCTCCCCACTTTCGCATCGCTCCGTTAATGCGCCGTCTTCAATTCATGCGAATGGTCTGCGGAACAAAAACAAAGCGAACATCAGAATACCAGAACCAGCAGCGACAGATGATTTTTCAGACAGTGACGCAAACAGCCAATTTATCGGCGACGAAAATGCAGATTCGTTCGAGCAGACCCGCGACGATTTCGCTGATAGTCTCGCTGCTGGTGACGATACCCTGTTGGAAGACGAAGCCCCGCAAGCCGTAGATGAGCCGGATCAAGAGGGTACAGATCCAGATAGTCCGGACATGCCTTTTGAGTCGCACAAAACAGAACAACCTAGGAGTGCTACAGCGAAAACCAAGAGGCCGGCTTCAGACGACAATGGCGAAAATCAAACCACCGCACAACAAAACGGAGCCCACGGGCGAGAATTCGCATCGAAACCAAAGCGCCCCGGTCGACCTCCAAAGGCGCAGCGCAAGGTCAATGAGGAAGCCGAGGATCACAGACCGTCAAAGAAAGCGAGAACTTCAGCGGATCGGACGACAGGAGGCGTGAAGGCAACAGGAAATTCTCAAATCGACCGCATAACGGGTACATATGCAAAACGACAGGCAGGGCCCACCAAGGGGCGGAGCCTGTATATCCTTAAACACGAAGCACCCGCAGAGGACACGGCGGCACGCACACGATCAGGACGAGTGTCAATCAAGCCTCTTGCGTTTTGGAAAAACGAAAAATGTGTATTTGGAGACGGGGAGGTTGCTGAGGGCGATCGATTTCCTCATGCGACAGTCAAAGAAGTTATACGTACAGAAGAAATTGAGCCCGAGTATAAGAAAACAAAGTCAGGCAAACGGCGATCGAAGAAATCGAAAAACAAGGACATTGAATCGGATGATGAGAATGAAGATCATGCCGATGGATGGGAAAAAGACAACGGCGTTCTTCACGGGTACATCAGGAAATGGGACGCCGAGGCTCAGGTAGGTATCGATGAGGAGGAGGTTCTCGGTAAGTTTATCTTGCTTTCACTTTAATTTAGCGCACATGCTAATAGATTTGATATAGACATCGCTTACGCACCTTCTGGCATCGAGACAAGGGATGTCAAGGATGCAACATTTCGGTTTGCGAAGCTTCTCAGTTCTCCATTTTTGGGATCTGGGATAGTCGAGTTACCGCCTGGGGGGGTCAAAAAGCCTAAAAATTCAAAGAAGATGCATATGGTCTTTTATGTCTGTCATGGTCGAGTGCAGGTTGATATATCTGGGGTACAATTCAGTGTTGGAAAGGGCAGTGTATTCCAGGTTCCCAGAGGTTTGTTCTCCGCTTACCCTGTTTTTTGTTTCCATCTCCGCAACACCTAACATCGCATTGTATAGGCAACTATTACAGCTTTGCCAACATTTATGGATTCGATGCCCGACTGTTTTTCACGCAGGGATGCGTCCCAGCAGAGAATGAAAACCTGACTTCCGACTCAGCTTCGAAGCCAACCGCTATGGAAGGGGACTCCACCACGGAGGCTAGTCGTCCTACAAAAGGCAGACCTAAAGGCAGCAAAAACGGCCCCAAGGGCTCCAAGGGCGCTAAACAAAAGGCTGGCGGTGGGTCAAAAGCATCCTAGTCACGACATTTGAATGATCTTTCAAACACCAATTTCTCGTTTCCTCCTTTCGTCTGTTTTTTGATACCAAGGCTGCCGTAATTACTAGCAGCCTCGTCTTTGTCATCTTCATCGTCGCCCCCCTTTTTTTTTTTTATGTCTATTTTTTTGAAGCCCATGAGGGTCGTTTGTGTTCTATTAGCGATTCAATGTATGGTTAGTGGGACGGCCATGTGCATTTATATTAGCACCTTTTTCTCATGCGGGCAAATTTTGAAAGCGGAACCCTGGAGTGAATGGAGTTATCTCAAATATTTTGAATAACATTAATTTATACAAAGTACACTATATTATGTTCGATTATCCCGTCACCAGACATGTTGATTTCCTGTTTTCAATTGAATCATATTTCCTCCATCAATTCGTCTTCAAGGTCGTCATCTAATCCCAGAGGAGGGAAATCCCCCACTTCAACCTTCTCCGGCTTGACAAAAACACCCGCCTTGTTGGAGCACTTAAAGTAACGCTTACCACCCACGCTTCCATCGTTCTTTCCCGTCGGCTCATCAAGCTCGATGCCAACCCAGATGGGTAGAGAGCCCTGGTCCGGCTCGCCATCTTCTGTACTCACACCCGGGAAGGGAATTGTTGGTACTGGCCCAACGAAACGAACAGTCCCGCGCCGAATATGCGGTGGGGATGAGGGGAGTACAATGGCCCGCTTCGAAATGGCAATATCTGTATCCATGTTACAAGTCATCCCCTTGGCAATAGTAACAGACAGTGTTCTCATCTCACCTCTTTTCTGAACATCAATCCTGTCCTTCTCAGCCTGACTCCGCATCGCCTCCTCCGGCGGAACGGCAGTAGGATCAAACCGCCCCAACTTCTGATTCTTCTTCCACGCCAACACTGAATTCGGCAGCGTCTCATACGTTGACTCCGGCAGCACATACTTCTCCACGGCCGAGAGATCAGTAAAGTTCGGCCGCGCAGCCGCAGGCCGTGTATCATGGACCTCAATCTCACTCCCCTTCATCAAACCCCAGTCCCCAATGACCGTGTCGTCGCCGTCAACCCATTGATTCGGGTGGCCAGGTGTCTTTAATTGTAGTCTCTGACTACCCGGGGGAACACCGGTCATGGTCTCCAGTTTGGCTTTTAGTTGGTTGACGGTCCATGTTGGGGTGATGCGGCGTTCTGTGAGGAAGCCTGGTTCATTGGAGTTGCTGCTGTTGCCGGCACATGTGATGATGACGGAGATGTCCGTCGGGGTTGGTTGGAATGCCATATTCATTCTTTGTTGCAATGTAGACTAGGGGGTTTGGAGTTGATTCGGAATCTTCTTGGAAGTCAGAATGTGTTTCTAGAAAGTCGCGGAAGAATATGAAAAGCGGGGATGAAATGAGGAGAAAGACAACGCAGCAGAACCAAGTTAATCGAATAGAAGAGAACGATCCAATTAAAGCAGCAGTCTTTAATGAAGACAGACTGGTGGGGAGGATGATTGACAGGGAACCGAATGGGGAAGTTGGCAATATATTCAACAAATGCACGGAGACAGATATTCCCCGATTGATCAAAAAGCACCCACTCACCTTTAGCTGCGATGTCCAAGTCTCAGTTTCATATAAGCGATGGATGTTCTCTAGTGGGCATCAATTGCTGGCATCAAAGAACGACTGGTGATGATTAGTCAGCCACTGTACAGCATAAGTTAGCTAGTTAAACGAATAATACGTATCAAGAATTCAACGCCGAGAAAGTAGGGAACTTACTGAAAGGATACCAGACTCATTTCTTTCAAATCATTTAGACACTGCAGAAGTACTGCAGAAGAAGCCAGCGAAAAGTACGGCTGACTGAAATAATCTCCGAGCCACGTGATTCCTTTTTTCTCAGCACGAAGACATCACTGAACTTTATTCCGAGTGTAATTTACACTTGTAACGAGTGGTAATCTCTTTTTTGTGGGATTCAAATCGCCAATTCATAGTTTTATGTCTTCAGATAACTGCTATATAACGAGGCATTGAAGAAAAATCAAGTGGGAAAAGGGAAAATGGCTGACAACGATGCACCCCCCGCCGATGAAAGAGCCCAGGAAGCCTATGAGGAACAGAATGTCCATGAGGTATATCAGCAAATAGCAGAGCATTTCTCGTCTACCAGATACAAGGTCTGTCCATCTTATCCTCTGTTCATTTATAAGGGGACTGGTCTCACTCGTATATCAGCCCTGGCCTATTGTGGAACGCTTCCTCAAAGAGTTATCGCCCGGCTGCATCGGACTCGATGTGGGATGCGGCAATGGCAAGTACTTGACGGTCAATAAGAACATCTTTATCATTGCTTCAGATCGGTAAGTTTTCTTTCATCTCTCTGTTTCATTCGTGGGTCAAATCATTTTTCTTTACAGACATGACTGGTTATGTGTGGGATTACATGCAAAGATAAAAGCGCCTCCAATACTAATATCCAGACGCCCATCCTTGCGCACATTCTATTCCTTCTTCCTCTTCCAGATCTTGTTGGTACTCAAATTGACCCGATATCCCAACAGATCTGAAAATCTTGTCCGTATTGCTGTAAACCATCAGCCACATTCCTCCATCGTAGCTGATATCCTCCATCTACCACACCCTGACGCTTCCTTTGACTTCGCCATATCAATTGCTGTGGTCCATCATTTATCATCACCGGAGCGACGAATTCAGGCAATTGTGGAAATCCTGCGAACACTGAAGCCTGCTTCCGAAAACCACCCAGGTGGGAAAGCCCTGATATACGTCTGGGCGCTTGAACAGAAGAACAGCCGCAGAGGCTGGGATAAAGGGGACAATCAGGATGTGATGGTTCCCTGGGTCTTGAAAAACGGCTCACTCAAGGGCGGCTCCAGCGATGCACCCAAAACATTCCATCGATATTATCATCTCTATGAGGAATCCGAGCTCGAAAGGGACATCAGGCAAGCAAGGGGGCGAGTCCTGGAGTCAGGATATGAGAAAGACAATTGGTGGGCAATCGCGACGCCGTCCAACGAGTAGAAAAGGCCCCGGGGGAGTCACCTTTTGCTTAGGGAATCCAGTTTCGAAGTCGAATCTTTTGCTTCTCCTTCTCTTTTTCTTCTTCTTCTTTTTCTTCTTCTTCTTTTTCTTCTTCTTCTTTTTCTTCTTCTTCTTCTTTATTTCCTTATTTATTTATTTCTTTCTTTCTTTCTTACTTTCTTTCAATTTGTGACTGAGAAATGGAATGAAATGAAAGCAATTTGGTCATGAATTTATGTTCATCATCTCCACAACCACCCTTCCCAAAAAAGAAAAGAGAGAGACACGAAACATGGCAGACAAGGAAAATAGGGAGTCATGGGAGAATCATCCAAGACAAGATAAGACAAACAAACAGGCAAAGGCAGACAATATCCACACAAATAAAGGTATCTTTTCAAAACAACGCTATGCAATTCGTAACAGTAGGGGAAAGACCTCCCAGGGCGTACAGACGTCGTTCGTTTGTTTGTTTGTTTTTTTTTTTTTTCTTTTCTCGATTTTTCTCTTTTTTATTACCTCAACCCTATGGAAGGGTTCGAGGTGGAAAGCCGATGCTGTGCCCTAAATGGCCAACATGACCGCCACTCATTTCCATTGGGCCCATTCGATAACTCAGTTCCCTTGTAGGAGGAAATGGTGGAGTCGGTGCATAGGCTGGGACACCGGCAGTAAGCTCTTCAACGGAAGGAAGCTGCGGTGGTGGGACTGGACGTGTCATTGATCCTTTTCGTGACCTGGACAGAGAGGCACCACTGGTTCGGCGTGATCTAGTCGAGGGCGGGTCGATGGCTGTGCTGGAAAGGGAGAAAGGAACCACTCCCGCTCGACGGGCCATCTCTTGCTCCCCTAATTGCCAGTGCATTGCTTCTGCAGCCCTCCATGGAATGGCCATCTCCTCTGCCACCTTTGACCACATTTCGGCCTTGAATCTGTTACAGACAAACGTCAGTATAATGAGTCTTTATTGAACAAAAATTTAGAGATAATCTCTCAAAAACTCAATACGTACCTTTCGTATAACCTGGCGAGCTTGTTTTTCTTATCTTCGTCCCACTCGCTTCTGCGTTCAAGATAGTTCTGGTAATGTAGACGACAACTAATGGCGCTCCGGCCGGGAAGCCGCCTGCTGATATCCTCCCACTTCATCCCACTTCCACGCAGCTCGATGATCAACGCATCTTCTTCAGGAGACCATTTGGATTGCTTCTTAGCCGGCGATTCGGCCGTATGGGCGGGCTGTAAACGCTTGGCCGGGACGGAGGCGGGGATCTTGGTGATGGATGGAGGAGGCACTGATGGACCAGAAACTGGAGATGATGCAATCGACATGGGAGGAAGTGCCGGGCCCGAAGGCACTACTCTCGACGGAAATGCGGTCGTAGTGGTTCCCGGGGGATTTCTCTCCTCCTCATCTTGAGGTTTAAGAAGTAGTGAGATATCCACTTTGGCGGAGGGCAGCAGAGCTGGGTTTTGTAAGGCAATCATATGCGCGACTCGCAAAGACGTGCGGTTTTGAAAGAAAGTAGATAGTAAGAGATGGTAGCAACCAACAATGGAAACAAGCAAGAGAAAGAGACGAATAGTACGGCGAAGAAACACACGAAAGGTAGAAGTATAAAGAAAAAAAAAAGATAAAATGAGAGCTTCGAACTTCGTGGTGGGTTTTCTTCGATGATGGCGGATGACGGCGTTGGTGATAATCAAGTGAACTGCCCACAGGCCGGAGGAAAGTCTCGAACGAGCAAAGGTCGAGCAAGGATCAATGAGAGTGAAACAATCCGGTAGGGCCCCTGTTTGGTTCTTTGCCTCAAGCCCAACGGTCTGATAATGGCCCCCGGAAGGATCCGGCGAGTGATCCGGCAACGTGGGAAGAACTAGCAAAATTCAAGGAAAAGAAACGACGCGGATCGAAAACGAGATGAGAAAATGATAGGTGATAAGCACTAAAAGAGCTGAAGGAAGGGGGGCGGGAGAATATGCAGGGAAAAACGTCAATGGATGATGCAGTTTAGATGGTTCAAGATCAAACAAAATAAGACGACAGGGAAGATGAATTACTAAAGTGGACAAAGACCCACGATCTCGCCGGGTTGGAGAAAGAAGAAGGGGATAAACGGACAAGGGAGAAAAAGTAAAGAAACGAACAGGTCAAATTCGAGTCGGACACAAATGACAGGGAAAATGGTTGCCAGTAAAACCGGGGGTGGAAGTTTAAAAAAACAATAGACAGCCCGGCTATTAGATGTACGAATCGGAAAATACAGACAAATAGGAGGAAATGAAGGGGGGGGGGGGGGAAAGAGGAAAGGAAGGGAAAAAGAGAGTGAGAGATGAAACAGCCTGAGATGCATCGGATGGAAAGAGATCATCGGCTTGACAGCTGATCCATTCAGCAAATAAGAAACCGGGTTCTACGGGGAATAACAGGCATGAATAATCGGAGACGATGATGATGAGGATCTACTGACTGGGAAGTCCTGTGTTTATTTGTTCGATTTTAGAGCCCACTGGTATAGTATTATTGTGATATGATTTGGACCAAGTCGGGACTCATGGTGAGTATTAGAGGACTATAGAAGATGGCATTTGTTACCGGCGGTCGGTTGTAGTATGAACTTCCATAATAATACTGGTATGATAAGGCCAGTTTTGTACGGAGTACTTTATCTATGCATGGCAGCATACACGGACTTTACTCACGAATGTTATTATTATCACATTTATTTTTTTTACTTTTTTTGTTTTTTTATTTTTGCCTGCCTCCTTCCTCTTTCATCCTTTCAATATACTACTAGGGGAAAAAAAAAAAGAACATGGTTCCTCCCGGTGGATCAAACCCGCCACACAACGGCCGATAGTTCAAACGGGTAGGATGCATCCCGGCGCACGGCGACAGAGTCTAAGCCGGGTGGACAGCTCTAAAGCACGCTAAAGTCCGGCCCAAAAAAACGTTAGATTATTATGATTTTGACCCCTGTTAGTAAATTCTCCGTCTCAACGGCTTTTCTCTCTTTTCTCTTACCCCCTTCCCCCCCGGTTCCCACTTCTTATTTTTACCGGAACCCAGGGTACTCTGTCCCGCGCTGCGTAGCTACTAGGTCATTATAATGGATCTGTCACTAACTTAATAGAAAATAATTATTTCTTACTATTAAATAAATGAGAAAATTGAATAAATGGACGAACGCTTTTCTTCGATTTAGACGGCAAGTCATGTCCTGGGTCGTTAGGGCTTGGATCCAGACAAGGCAAGGACACTACGAGTGTCCGACCTTTGGTGCTGTTCTACGTATCACCATGACTAGACTTATCCCGTACATCCATACTGCTTGTTGTTGTTGCTGTCCCTTTTTTTTGTTTTTTTTTTTTGCCCTCTTTCAACGTAGTACAGCGGAAGTCGCGCGTTGCAAACCGATGAACACGCATTCAATCATACTGCGTCGACTTTAAACCTCCGGCCGGTTCCTGTCGTACGATGATCTCCTCATCCGACGTGATTTTTGTTCGAGCTCTATCCAGCCAATCAGCATTGAGAGTCACAAACCGGTTGTGATACAGGAGGTTTCCCTACAATATGCTTCTTTTTTTGTCGATAATATACCATGTACGTATGGAGTGCTTCGGACAGAACGTGCGGTGCTGTCATTTTAACCTCCGGTCCAGCTACTGTCTAGAACGTCCACGATCTCAATTTCTCCGGGTGGTTAAATTGGGACCCGTTGATCATTCGGGCCTGGAACCAGAAATGCTGTAGTACAACAGGATTCGTCTACTTTTACTATGACTAGTAGTACGGGAACCAAAGGATGAAGTACCTAGGTACCTGTGCATGCCGACGTATAAAGGTTTTTTTTTTTTTGAGGTGTCTTTGAAGTTGCCCAAAAAAGAAAATAGTATTTCTGTCGCTCAATAGCTAAGGCTATTCCCCGCCGAACCCGTGGCTACATACGGTCCACTGGATGCTTTCAGTAATATTATGACTATTCGCCCTGTCATCTCGACACGAGGAATAGACGTATAGTACATACAATTAGGGTTTACAGACTATACTCTGTAGAGTCAAGCGACAAGTTCTATTCATTTCTTGTAAGGCTAATCCTTCTCTCCTCTGGAAATATAATAATAATACCTCGGCATTCCGTACATGCCTGTTCTAGAAAGGGAGATTTCGTAGTCCCTGAAATGGACCACGGCTCGTCTTCGAACGACGGGGCGGTCGGCGGCGACGGATTGTGGAGGCGTGACAAGGGGCTCCCGCCAAACTGCAAGATTACCTAGGGACCTGTGGAGACCGCTGTGGGGATCGGGTGGATAAGAAACCACGTATGATATTACAGTACAATACATCCCCCTTACAGACTACGGGCGACAGAAAGATCCGTCCATGCAAAGAATTATTGTTCCGGGTGGGGGAAGACAGGTGGGGATGGAGGAAACAAACCAATCGTTGCTCACCGGAACTTGGGGTTGACAGCCACCGGTGGGGCAGAGACAGGTCGGCTGAGCTTTCTAATGGCCAAGAGCGCTGATGGAGTGAAGCGTTCTTGATCGATTACACGAAAAAGTAGACAAGGGCTGTACTTTGTAAGGTGCCATGTCATGGTCGCAGTTATTTTTTATGGTGAGCGTTTCTAGATCGTCTGACGGTGACTTGAAACTGTTCCAGGAATCCCGTTCCATCGAACCGAGAGAATTCGTCTTGCTTATGGTCTCCATTACTACTCATGTACAGAATACCAGGGCTGTGTACAAAGCATTATTATATGCAAACTAAGAACTCACGCTCAGGCAAGTTCGGAGTTCTCCGGCCTCGCACTCTGTCGAGAACAGACAATGAGATTGTTTGGCTTGCGCGATGGCAAATAATGATTTAAATCAAAAAGTAATAAAAAAAAGCACGACCCTTTAAAATAGCGGTGGACAAGGCCTGCCGTGGGCCTAGAACATGTGTTCCTCCCGTGGATGATCTTTTGCGGGAGACGTTGAGCTGCATCATCCATTATTCTTTGCTGTCCAAGGGCCGAAACTCTACTGGTACTGAGTAACTATACGGAGTACGAGTATGTACAACGTAACCCTAACCAATTCACAGGAGATATGGTCTTCTTGGGAGGGGAAGAGAAATTGACGGATTCTGATCCATCGCAGAACCACACTGCATGATCCCGGCTAGTATTGCCAGGTCACGAACCCGACGCCATTGGACCAACAGAACCAGTGGGACCTGTACGAGGACTACATAGTATGTGTACAGAGTACTCCGTAGTAATACGCTATCTGTCTATTCCTGGTGCACAATCATCGCTGATCATCTAGCAGGGAAGGGCGAGAAAATTTTCCGACTGGCAAACATGCGGGATCCACTCACTCCAGGGGTTTCCGGTATTCCTTACGGCAAGTCATATGACTACTGCACAGGGTACAGAGAGAGCGTACAGACATAGTTCGACAGAGTAGCGTTGTTAGCACCAGCAGCATAGTTAACTGCCAATATATATCATAACTTAATTATGTGTTCGTGCCAAAGTTACTTTTTAACTCAATAATATAGTAGTATATCTATGTTATCATCGCCATTACATACCGTTGACAATACGACACGCGGTCTGCAGACTTGAAGTGGAGTCCCATGACTCGAGACGACAAACAACAAGCGACTGAGCACGCTCATAATTCCTGGAAGTTATACAGATGAAACGGTCTCAGGATTCCAATCGTTTTGTGGCAAAGCTGAAAAGTGGCCCTGTGGCTATGTATGTTATCATTTAAAAGAAAAAAGGAACTCAGACTGCTGCCCAACAATAATACTACTCCCATCATATCCCTTCCAGAGTGCTTACTCTCCGTGTTACCTGTTTTGTGCTATAGCAAAGCAATATGGAGCATCATTCCGTGCTCAAAATAGAACATCGTGGATTACGTAGCTGCGTAATCACTGCAGGACCTCATCTCGGATAAGGAGGATACGGGTACTCCATCCGCCAGAGAACTCACCTGTCACTTTCCCAAGGGAGATTAATGCCGGGGTCCATCATTCGGTCATCTTGCCTTCATCTTAATCTCCTACTCGCTTTTTCTTCTTCCGGAAGGACTCTCAAGAACTATGTACTATGTACGGAGTACTACGTATTTATGTCCTGTATTTTGTGCATATATTTGTCTTCCCTCGGCTTTTTATGTGGATCAAACAAGTCGATCGCCTTAATTCTACGATCAACTACGTGCATTAATAAAGCAGAAACTTTTATTCCGTGTATATTCATGACGGGAAACGGGACTTCACGCTCCAAATCGTGATATAACGCCCGGGAATTGTACCTGTACAGAGTAGTGCGCCATTGCTCTGCTTTCGATTGACTCAGCGCCAACCGATCCATTCTTCTCGTGATGATGACTGTGATCAGAGCGAATCCATGCAGGCCACGGAGCGAATGTGCTCCATACAAAGGCACAGAGAGTACGAAGTACGTACACCCTCTGTACGTCTTCTGCACGGTGTACAGCATACAGGGTATTTCGTGCAAACACAGGCAAACAACAGCACGTTCCGGTCCATCGTTGAAACTGCCTAGAAGGATGAGGGGAATGGATCAATGTTCTCGACTGGGCTAGACTCCTCCCTTGTGCGGCAGGAGCAGTAACAGGAGGCGGGGGACTGGGCAGGGCTCTCATTAAAGGGAAGCGCTTAAACTGGTCTGCTCCACATCCGAAAAACGTGAAACAACAGGGCGGCTACTGCAACTGTCCGTGGACTGGCAAGTGAGGTCTTCTCTCTTGGATTATTATCTCCCTGTCATTACCGTTACCATTTGGAAGTTCTCGGCAACAATGATTCGTATTGCAAGTAGCCAGCACAGCAAGTCGAGTGAAAAGAAAAGCAATGTGGTGTGATGGCCAACCGATGGCTTCTGGCAAATGAATGGTTGATGCTCTTGAGCCACATCATAACGCAACCGGTGATTCATGAATTGATGATTTACTCCTCACCTGCCCGGGGAAAGAGCCCTATTCGTAGACTCCTCGTTTACGCCCATACTAGTCCATTATCCCTTTCCGGTCAATGATGATACTGGCTCATCTCTAGCAGTACCGAGCCCAACGTATGAGTAAGTCTGGTTTATGTGGTCTCGACGCTTAGGATTCCATGGAACTTTTTCTATCCAAGAAAAGAAAGATAAACGAAATAGAATATTGTGAAAAGCTCGCTAAGTATGTTGAGAGTACTATGTATACTAGTGTAAAAGGGAGCTATCCAAAAACATAGTGAGTGTAGGGCGCGTCCTTGGAGGGCAAAGAGATATCAAAATAAAGCACGCTATCTTTCACCTTCCTGCCAATCCCATTCTTTATTTCGACGAGAATAGCTATCAGATATCTCACTTGCCCGTTCTTTGTTTCTTCGATGCTATTGCCATCGGTTTCTTTCATTGTATATCTAAAACTGGCAAGCCAGAGAGGAGTCAAAGAAGGATTCCGAAAAACACCAACTATTCTTCTCATCGCATAGTCCGTTACTCCTTTGTCGACTAAACATTGAGACCCGGACACTAATCGGTTGAAAATAATGCAAGCAGCTGACAGACCTCCAGGGATAAATTCCCTGGCAATCGCCTACTAACAGAAATTGAAGTCGCAATGGACCTTTCCAGCTTGTTTGGCAATCCCTCATACTTCTATATCTTGTCTTTGTTAGTCTGCGCTTTTCTTCAGGGATCAACACTCTTGAAAGGCTAATCAGGCAAATAATGTCCGCCCAACAAAATGATGCTCTGAGAGGACAGTCTCAATGGGAGGTAAGTTACATCCCATGCCGGCCTGGCTGGCACTCTACTAACTTTACTTCTCACTCAACAGCGTCCGACCTCGCCGGATTGGAAGCCTCATGTCAAACCGTTCGATGATCCTTATTTGAGAGGGTCCAAAAGACCCGGTAGCCTTTGCTTCCGAAACGCCACGATCGCGCTACTCGTCCATAGTCCTGTTTTATTCAACTGGCTCTCTACCTATATAAAACACCACAAGCATAAAAGCCCGCATAGTGAAGGATGCCTCCTCTGTGCGCTATATGAGGTTATGCGGGTGTATTGGTCTGAAGGCCAACTTCGCAATGAGCACGAAGAACGAATTGATACTCTCTGGGGAATTGTGGCTAGCTTTCACCTTGGTTACAGCACTGGCCAGCATGATGTGCCTGACTTCTTGGAGGAATTTTACAATATGTTACACGATGCTACAGACGGCCAACAGTAAGTAGGGCACCAAATACGCCCTTTTGTAATAGAGGTCCTGAGCTAACATATCTTGCAGCCATGCAGGCCTTGATCATTTGTTCAAGGTCACAAAAGTCGAGTACGATACTTGTGGGATATGCCAACATGTAGGTACTTCCGCAAAGACTTCTTCTCTTATTCTTCCAGGCTTATGCCCGAGCAATAGAACATCCACCACGGTTGAAGATGCAATTGAGGAGGTATTCGCAAACCTTATTAAAGCAGCTGAGTGCGAAAGATGCCAGAGGAAGACTTGTTATCAGACTGGCTGGTTTGCAAGCTCACCCGAGAATCTCTTTGTGTAGTTTCACAGAGGAGAAACTCAAAAGACAAACACGCAGGTTCAACTCAGAAACAGGCTTTCCATCCCAGAGGGGCGTATATTTGAAGAATTACAAAATAGGCTGAAGCTTGAATATGAGCTTTATGGCGTCGTTTTCCACAAGTATCCAGGGTCACTATACCGTCGCAGTCAGAGGCGCTAACGAAATATGGACGGAGATCGATGGCACTAAATCCTACCCCTTGGAAGAAACCAAATACCTCGCCTCACAACAGAATCGCCGAGACGCTTATAATTTGGCATATCGAAGGGTGAGAGGGCGAGGCAAAGCAGAGGAGAACAATTACCTGCCACTTGCACCGCCTCTGAGAGTTCCTGCCGCCAAAGCTGCTTACGAAGGGCAATTGTTCCATGCAAGACCAGCTAATAATGGTAATCAGGTTAAATTAGAGCAGACCATCCGGCCTGAAGGGGTAGCCATGGCATGGGCACACATCCTCAACCTAGATCATTTCGCCGGGACACGATTTGAAGCAAAGGACCAGAATATCGAATTGGGAATGAAATTTACATTACCGACAGGTGAGATCGTCGGAGGATCAGGGAGCATGTCGCTAATCTTGAGTGGGTCTCGAAAGAGAGCAAGGGCGTCTGTAGAGATTACAGATGCTAACCCGAACAAGAAGCGAAAGACTGAACCTAAAGCTGTTGCAAGGAAAACTCCGAAACTAAGACGCTGTACGAAGTCTCCTGATAGCCCTCGAAGGGAGGGCCGAAAACGTCAAACGAAGTGATACATATATATATAGAGATATATCGGTGCGGAGCATATTAAAGCAGAGATTATAGATTCTTATTCTTTTATTTTATTTTGATAACCACTAATGATTTAAGTATAGAATTTAATTTCCCTGGTCAAGCGAAACGGCAATATTCTTTAATTTCTCTCATTATACGGGAGTATAGTTAGCAATCAATAATCAACACCCATTGTGAGATAGCGGACGAATTATTACAAATCCACCATTGTTATCCCACTTACAACAGCCACGTATCATGGAGATCCCAGACAGTGACGAGGAAGAAGAAGTGCTTCTTTCAAATACGAACCAGGATGAACATCCCAAACTTCAAAACCAACATATATCATCACCAATCCAATTCATTGAGCGCATCCTCTTCCAACTCAGCATATCGGCATTGTCGCAACAGCAGCACCAGCACCAGCACCAACAGCAGCACCAGCAGCATGAACAGCAGCAGAATCCCTTTTCTTTTTTTCCAGATACCAAGGCTTCCCAGGTCAAACCCCTAATGCTAACATTGCACTGTCTCTTTCCCAACGAGTTACTCCTTGCACTCGATATCCTGGATCGAGGACTCGTGAGACGCTTGATAAGAGGGAACCAAGAAGAAGTGTGCGATCTTGAGAATGACACGGCGCTCCCCTGCTCATCTCTTTCTCATGGGATATCTTTGCCTCAAGTCCCGCCTATGGAAAATTCCTACAATGAGCCTGTCAAGGAAGTGTTCCTTGTCATATCTGCGTCTTCATCTGCTTCCATTTATACGTCTACGTCTGCTCGTCAAGAAGGGATTAAAGGGTACGAAGTCCGTTTGAGTGCATGGAATTGCACGTGTCCAACTTTTGTCCTTTCTGCGTTTGGGGAGGAGACGGGCTCTGAATTGAATGTGGATCATGATCAAAACAACGGCAACGACGGCAACAACGACGACGACGATGACGACGATATGGATGGGAATTCTGCGACCATCGCTGATCAAGGATGCACTAGAGTCCATAGATTTGGCGGAACTTTGGCTCATGGACCTACTAGACTGTCGCCGCCCATTTGTAAACATTTACTGGCTTGTTATCTACTCGTTCGCTGTCCAAGGTTGTTTGGTGCAGGAGAAGGCGCCGAACCACATCGCGTCAGTGCAAAAGAACTGGCAGGCTGGTGCGCCGGCTGGGGTGGGTGATCCATCTAGTTATTTGCAGCATGCCTTCATTTAGGTCATACATTAATATACGCCAAGATACCAAATTTGGCTCAGGACAAGAACCGCTCAATCATAATTTACATTCCAATGCAGAGATTGAATTGCTCTAACTCGTTCGTTATCAATATCGACTGGGTCGCCCGGCCCAGCCATAGAATTATGGAGTCATGGAAAAAAAAACTCAGATTACTCCCATTACATCCCCTAGTTCTTAGAAGATTTCTCCTTGGAGCTATCCTGCTCCTTCTTTTCGCCATGCCCTGCCCCACTGGCCTTCTTTGCGCTTTCTTCCTTTTCAGCCTTGATGGCATTCACCTCCTGTTCTTTCTTTGACTCGTTCTCTTCTTGTTGCTGTCGGTTCTGGATCTTGTTTTCGATCAGGTCGTGGAATGCCGTGATCGCGCGGATTAGGCTGCTGATGTAAATCGCCATCATCTGGTCGTTGGTCTTGATGCTCATTGCCCGTGCTAGCTCGCTGTTCTCCGTCTGTGTCTCCGTACCGCTGATCCGCGGTCCTGTGGATGGTGTCGACAGGTTGGGGAGCAGATTGAAGACGTCCTGAAGATGGCCCAGGATAGCGTGGTTAACAGGGAGTTCACGGTCGAGAACCTTCTGGAGGTATTGGCCGATGTCACGGAGTCGCAAATGCAATCCCTGCAACGACTGAAGTTGTGAAGTTATCCGAGTAGAAAGGGTTCCGACGGCCACGTCTCTGATGTCGCGAAGAAGATGTTCCACACCGATTTCCTCCGCTTCCTCGGCCTCGATTACAGATGGAGTATGGACAAACGTTCGCGAAGTCGTAGTACCGTCCTAGAAATACGGCAGTTAGAAAGGTATTTCCACTGGATACAAGGGATGGTAGCGTCATAGGACAACTCACATCCTTAATCTCGTCAACAGCAAAGTAGGCATCTGTAGGAACGCCAACTTCCTTCGGTTGCACGTCGACAATTACCAGCAAGGGATTAGGTGTGTATTTCTTGAACAACTCGTTGATCTCCAGATCAGAGGCGCGTAGCTTCGGACCCGAGTGGTACCATCCGATAAGCTTCTCACGAGCATTGATTTTCTTAAACATGTCCCTCATGGACTCAATGAAGTTGTGATCTAAGAACCAAACCGATGGATCTTTTTCGTCTTCTTCGAATGGAACTGTTTGTACGGAGCAACCTCGTCAGTAACAGACAGTTTGGGGGAAGCGTGTTCACACGACAGACACACCAGCAAAGCTGTTTGATACCCGAACCGTCTGGCCAGTATTTTCTCCTAGAAGCACACCCACAACACGCTTTTTAGTCCCCTTGGCAGTACGTCCATAGTGATCTGCGACGGAAAGAAGAACGAGAGGAGCGACAGTGACGGTCTTCGTGACGAGGGAGAGGGTCTCCGCCGTGGTAGCAGGCATGGCGGAAACGAGGTGAGTAGAAAGACTGACAAAAAGGGAAATCCGCGAGAAGAAAGGAAGGAGATGTAATTATGAGTGGTCAGAGTCGAGATACGAACGGGAGAAGGAGAAGACAAGATAGAGCCAGCGATGGGATAATTGGCGTGATGACGATGGATGAAGCTGTTGGACTTGCTGGGAAGCTCCGCAGCGGTACCGCGCCACAGTGGCTTAAACTATACACCAACCACATATAGTATGGTGCCTGAGGTGTTATTCCCGGTGTACGTATCACGTGGCAGTCAAGAACGGATCCGTCAATTGTACGAACCGAGCGCTCGTGCGGGCCATCGGATTTTATTGTAGACGGAAATTGCAAAGTATATGCATTTGACCCTATTGAGCCATCATAACTGTACAGTGGCATATACCACGTTGTATCTTTTAGTCTGTTTGCAGAATTGCATCTTGTAAATACTCCCATAGATGCTCCCCCACGGCAGCGAACCTCGGAGGGCCCGGCGGTTAGTCTTCCGCCCGTTCTTCACCAGCCCATCTCCAACTTGGCTCTTTTTCTTCCCTACTTCCGTCGCTTCCATTTCCCCGTCTCAGCTCTAAGCCTCTAGGGTTCCCTTGCCTATAAACTCTCCTCTCCTCTCCGCTCTCTCCTGTTGTTAATTTATTTCTCTCGAAACGTCATAATCCGTTTCTTTTAATACACACAATCGCAATGGCTCCCATCACAGAAGAGGCTGTTTCGAGCCTGAAGGATATGGTCGGAAAGCTCGAAGCCCGAGTGCAGGATCTGGAAAGCCGCCTTACCAATGGCTCCAACAAGCCTAAGTCCATTTCGGAGCAGATGCGCATTATCTTGATGGGACCCCCCGGCGCCGGTAAGAGGGCTCCTTTTTGGTTGGGGAGATATGGCGTACATTAACTGTTGAATAGGCAAGGGTACCCAGGCTCCCAAACTCAAGGACGCCTTCTGCGTGTGCCACTTGGTAAGTTGTTCCGTTGCCGATATTCCATCTGGCCTGATTTCCGTTTCCGCTGACAGACCCCCTCTTTCATGCATAGGCTACTGGTGACATGCTGCGGTCACAAGTCGCGAAGAAGACCGACCTGGGACGGGAGGCTAAGAAGATCATGGACCAGGGTGGTCTGGTTAGCGACGATATCATGGTTAACATGATCAAGAGCGAGCTTGAGAACAACGCCGAGTGCAAGAACGGGTGTGTGGAGACTTTTCTGCGGAAGAAAAACGATAGGATATATATCACTGACAACGGATATTCGAACATACAGTTTCATCCTGGACGGTTTCCCTCGTACTGTTGCCCAAGCTGAGCGCCTGGATGACATGCTTAACCAGCGCAGCCAGAAGCTCCAGCACGCTGTTGAGCTGCAGATTGACGATGCCCTTTTGGTTGCAAGAATTACTGGCCGTCTGATCCACCCCGCCTCTGGACGGTCGTACCACAAGATTTTCAACCCTCCCAAGCAGGATATGAAGGACGACGTCACTGGCGAGCCGCTGATCCAGCGCTCCGACGACAACGTCGACGCCCTCAACAAGCGTCTGGTGACATACCACGCCCAGACCACTCCAGTTGCTGACTATTATAAAAAGACCGGCATCTGGCGGGGTATTGATGCCAGCCAGGAACCTGGCCAAGTGTGGAAGAGCCTCCTCGGTGTTTTCCATAAGAACTAAATCTAAGGAACTCGAGCTCCACGGAGCTTCCCCTCATAATCTGGAGAAGCAAAAACATACACGAAGAGAATTGGGATCAACTGGACACGATTATGTGTGGAACGTCCTGTTTTTGCGTTTTATACCATGGTAAATAGACACCTGGCAAAAATTACAACGTTATGTATAGTATCCACGTTGTGAAATCAAACATCAACAATAACAAAGTTATATAGTTATGCTTCTAGTTTGAATTCCTTAGAATAGTGTAGCCATCTCCACGTTGTTAGGGCGCGCACTAATCCCTAGTACGTCTCTTGGTGTTGTACACTATTGATGCTAGCCTATTTCGCTATTACAGTGGATCTTATTGCTAGACATTTCTTGTGGCTCGAAGCGCCACGGCTGCATTCTGTTATTACAAAGATTATGAACTAGCACTATAGCCCTGATTACATTCTCTGAGTGCAGCTCACAGCTGCAGAGGGTAAACAGTCGACTCGATATTCTCCGGATAGGTCAAACCACCTTGCCGCCTAACCTCATCCATAACCTCCATGATGACAATACTCTCCTCCAAGGGCAGAGTATCACTCTCGAGCTTACCATCACGCAAGCAGCGCGCAACCTCATCAGCTTCCCAGTACATGCCCTTTCCATTTCCAGGGAACGGACACTCGACATCCTTGACCTCACCTTCTCCCTTCTTGGGAATGATACGGTATCTCTCTGGCCGGAATGCCGGGCCGTCCACCTGAATTTCGCCCTTGGTTCCTTGAATGCGGATAGCGGGACGACTGGAACCCTTTTCGTCTGGATCGGTAGAGACCCGGAGGTTAGTCATGGCCACCGCGGTTGACTGGCCCGGATGAGGGCTGTTGGATGGGGTAGATGTTGGGAAACTAAGGAGCATTGTGGTGGCTTCGTCTGCGCCGGTGAGGTGGTAGAGGGACATGTGTGCGGAGACGGCCGAGGGGGGTTTGCGCTGTTCTCGAGGAAGGGTGTGGTATAGAGTTTGGAAGACCCAGGTCAATGAGTAGATTCCCACTGAAAAATGAAACTATCAGCATCCGGCTCCTATTGGAACAGGGAAAACCATCAAAGGACAAAATTTAAAAAGACTCACAGTCCAACAAGCAACCCCCAGCAAGATCCTTGTTCACCATCCGGTGTTTAGTTCCCCATTTCTCCTCAACATCATCTCCAAAGCTGTTATCCGCCATCACACGCAGAACCTCGCCAATCGCTCCCTTCTTAATCAACTCCCTGATTTGGACACTCAGCGGGAAGTATCGAGTCCACACAGCCTCCATTAAGAACAGCTTCTTCTTCTGCGCCGTTTCACACAGAATCTTGGCCTGGGCCGCGTTGACGGTGAACGCCTTCTCACACAGCACATGCTTTCCGGCTCCAAGCGCGAGCATGACATTCTGATAGTGGTGCGAGTGCGGCGTCGCGACATACACCACGTCAATGTCCGGGTTGGCCACGAGCTCCTCATACGTTCCGTAGGCAGCACAAGGGCCAGGGATGTCTGTATCGGCGATGAACTTCTCTGCACGCTCCTTGGACGAAGAAGATGCGACGGCCGTGACTGTGTGGGAGACGTCCGAAGCGTCTCGGAGCGTAGGATTGTTTAGGAGATCTCGCACGAAGACTGTGTCATTCACTCATCAGCGAGGAGGCCACTTTCGTCCATGGAAATCTTGAAACACGTACCGTCGGCAATCCATCCTGTGGCTATACTCATACAAGAACTCTTGGTCAGCTCAGAAATGTAGTGCGGGGAAACTCAACCACTTACCCATAATACCCCACCGAAGGTTGTACGGCGCCATGGTGACTGTTTGAGGAATCAGATATCGTAGAGAATGATGAATTGGAAGAGTGAGATGAGAAATTCAAGTTTAGACATATGGTAGAAGACGAAGAGGAATTTTGTACCTGGATGATTGAATTAATCCGCCGAGTGGAGAGAGGGGAAATGATCCCCGCTTCCGATGTCGTATGGGATAGAAGGAAACTGAATGTATTGTTTCGGGATATTTATAGCATTATGTAAGTTTACTACTATGCTAACGTAGAACAAAGAGCAAGATCGAGTATGACTCTTCGCTCATGAAAACAAAAAACAGGCGCCCGCTATATGCACGCTTCACGAGTAGAAAGAGCAAAAAAAAAAAAAAAAAAAAACCGAACCCGATGCACTGAAAAGGACAAAAATTCAACAGCCGAACCACCCCTAGTTCAATCAAACGGGCTCTATTTTAACTCGAACATGATGCCCAGGAGAGTCAGTGCCCTGCGTCGTATGGTCAGCCAAACCGAACTCGAAGAAGCTCTCCCTAAATAATCTTACCTCTGCCTTCCGCTTGCCTAGAACAGAATCCGGAGTGCCAGTACGCCCTATAGGCGTGTTTCCACCAGCAGGGCCCGGTCCATCTTTGGTAACTTCGGAATAGCAACTGGCGTGATAGACACGATTCCCAACCTTGACGGCATCTTGCCAAATCCAATCTTGGACTTCTTCGGACCACGTCGACTCGAATTTTTCCTGGCAGATGGGGCATGGTGTATTTCTCAAGGTTGCATCGTTCGGCGCGTGGATCCATTGCTTCGGGGGTCCTTTCTTTACTGAACTGCTGTCGGCACCAGCTGCACTATCTCCGGAAGCTTGTGCATCGGCAAGACCTTGGTCGTCGCCAACTTCTCGGGATTTGATCCAATCTCGTTCATCGACATACCAACTGCGGTTTTGAGCTCGCTTGGCGGCTTCTGCCATTCTTTGGTTTGTCTTAAAATGCCAATCCAGGTGGCGAGCCTTCTTTTCTTTTCCCTCTTCCGTTGCCAAAAATCGACGGCCGCATGTCCCGCACCGATTCGATTTTGCTTCATAGAGACTAGCAATCAGACCAGGTCGTGGTATCTTGATAGATGCAGTATTCATCTGTACGTCCATGGAATTCTCCGAGGTACCCATGACCTGTGGAACTTGTACAGGAGGCGTATATCGCACCTGGCCAGGAACAATGAATGGAAATGCAGGGGCCATATTCGGTGTCGGGGAGGTCGAAGGAGGAGCAGGAGCACCTGGCAAGAGACCCCGTGCTCTCAGCGCCGCAATAAGAGGATTTTCAGGCGTCGATGTGGCAGCGGGCAGCGGAGTATTATTCCCTGTTGGCATTTGAGGCAGGATTTTCGCAGTCTGAGGTGGAGGGGTGGGCTGTTGGCGTGCTGCTGTTGCTTTAATGAGCCCCGCCAATGTCCCTGGATTCAAAAGTTGCTGAAGAGGTTGTGAAAGGGACTGAGCCGGCGTGGCTGCCATAGATGGAGTTGAAACTGTTGGGACGGGAGGAACAGCCTGAGCAGTCGATAATACCGGCTTGGGGCCCAGGGCAGAGACTTGGTCCCGGACTAGTCTCAACTGCTCTTGCGTCAGTTCCTGGCGCTGCAGGATACCCTGCAAATCTAGCAGAGCCTTCAGCCGTTGTTGCACAGAAGGATCGAGGGGATTGTTGGTAAATTCGCCCCGAGCTGCTGTGATTAAAGACTCAATATCCCGATTCAACGCCGTTAAATCTACCTCTTGGCATTGCTGAGGAGTGGGAGTGAATCGTAGGGGGTATGAGTTTTCCTAATACATCTCATTAGCCCTTACTGCACAACAATTCCAGACTGACATAAATCTTACCGTAGACTGGTGACCGGCAGCTTGTCCATTCGGAGGGTATTGACGAGCATTTTGGAGCATTGTCGGGCTGTTAGTCCAGCCAGGAGGAGTTGCAACTCGGCTCCGGGTGCGAATCTCCTGCTGACTCCTTGCCTGCTGTTGCTGAAGAGCGGCTGTTCTTGCTTTGATCAGGGCACTCTCAATGCCGCGCGTAATCTCCGATGGGAAGACTGGTCTTGTATCCAATGATCCCGGAACCGGCTCTTTCCACGTCTTGAGCATTTCATCCAGCTTGCGGCGAGTTTGCGAGTCGACCAAGGTGTAGGCATTCATGAACGTCTGGTACATGTTGCGGCCCAGGAATAGAGTGTAGGGTGTCCCTACATTCTTGACAATTGAGTCGACTACATATAAAGCAGGCAACTTCTGCACAGGTGGTGTCTACAACAAGAAAACAGCACGATTAGAAGCCATTCGACCAAGCATACTACAGGGAAAGAAACAACAACAAGACAGATTGAAAAAAACAAGAGCATGAACACCTACTGTTCGGATATGATTCTCCAACACGCGAGAGATGGCCATTGCATGTTCCGTGTTTTCCTTCGCAATGACCGTCAGATTGCTGATTTGGAAGCGGTCGTTGGTAGTGAGGTCTTCCAAGGAGTTCTTGTAGTCCTCGGCCACTTCGTCAGAAGCCAGTCCAGACATTATGGCGAATAATAACAGCTGTACAGCAGTCAGAATATCAGAATCTGGTCAAGGGCTGTCAGTGTCCCGTGTAATTGGGATTTTCCACCTCTTGTGTCTTTTCGTCTCCCTTCTTCTTGTATTTGCTCACTTATTTAGCTTTTTCTTCTTCTTCTTCTTCTTCTTCTTCTTCTTCTTCTTCTTTTTTTTTTTTTTTTTGCCAAATTGAAGCAGTCTCCTGAAAATACAAGAGATGGGAAAAGTGTCGGAACTTGTAAAATGCTTGCTAGCTATCTTCGCGAGTCTCGAGACAACAAGAAGAGGACGACGTAGGTATCAAATCCTCGGCCAAGAGCAGAAACGCAAATACGGAAGAGAAACGCAGAAAAGAATGTAAGATAAAAACCCGCGATCACTTCCTTTCCCACTGTATATATCTACCTCACTAGACAACCTGCCCGATCGATCCTTCCAGTAGACCACAAGTAGCAGAGACAGAAGAACGAAGCTAGTCCCGATGGTGATAATGCTGGTTATTGAGAGGGAAGAATGAAACTGGCTGATAAGGGTATCGACGAGAGGAAGGGGAGAGAGCAAAGGTCGAAACTGAGCTCAGGAAATGTCGGGATAAAGGTCCTCGAAAATTGAAACCGACCAATTGAGGCAAGCCGAAAGAATCGAAAGCACCAGCCACCGGCGAGATTCGTGTTGTAGAGGCGAGTTGAGAAGACAACGACAAGAAAAGTCGCAAGCGCGGAGGTGAAGACAGAAGAGAAAAAGGAAGAAAAGAAGCGCGCCAAGACCGAGATGCTGAGTCAGCTGATATGACGCAGTTGGTCGTTTCAAACGTATGGCATAGTTTACATCCAGCTGGAATAGCACTGCAGTATATTCCTATCCTATTCTATCCATATTGAATCAAACGCTCTCTATTCATATAATCCATTCTAATATTGACTGACTCTATTAAATAAACGGCTACAAAATGAAGCTCTCTCTCGCAACTGCGCTGTTCGGCCTTCTGCCGATGGCTATGGCCAAATCCATCATCGTCTACTATCCTAAGGGCACCCCGTCGTCAGTCATTGACGATGGAAAGAAGTATATCACAGATGCTGTATGATCTAGCCGCTTTTTGGGTCAATGTATGTGATGGGGCTGACTAGTTCTCTGCTGCTATAGGGTGGTTCCATCACTTATGACTACCGTAAGTCTTTCCATCACTCCCAACATGGCCTTGAAACACATGAAGCTCATTCTTGACTCTCATTAGCATCGCTAAGGTAAATATTCCACCGTTTATAGTCCGATGATACCGAATAAGCAGCCCTAATACTTGGTGTTCTCCATCTAGGGGATTCGCCGCGAATGCTCCGGACAATGCTGTCTCCAGTCTCGGCGACCAGTCTCCAAATCACAAGCCATTTGTTGAAGATGACCAGGTCATCACAATTAACTAATCCAATATACAGATGGGCCCTGATAATGGAACAAAGAGATGTTTCTCCCGCATGTGGGCGTCACCGTTGCGGTCAGCGGTCAAGTTCCATCATATCTGAGGCTCCAAGTCTTCCAGAGGCTAACGGTGAATATTCCGAATATCTTTTTTGCCGCAAGTTCTTGTTCTTTTGGTCGTATTTATTGGTAATATGTATTGGAAAATATTCTTTGATGTACTGAAGAGCAGTGGGTGGTGTCCGGAGATTTTCTCTTGTTCTCTTTTATGTTTCAACCGGATGTCTGTTATTAATCAGTTCCTGATGATGGTAATGGAGTCAACCATAAACCAAATAAAGAGCATTGTTAGCTCTTTGATTCTTCCCTCGATAGTAGACTATTCAACCGTAGAAGTTAAACCCGTCGGGAGGGAATGCGCGCGCGGTTTAGCGTGGATCCGCCTTGGAACTCCGCCGTCGCGAAAAGGAACATAACATTAATCAGTTATATATGGGGCTTTGCCCGAGCGACTAGATTGAATCGATCCCGTGCTTTTCTTCGCTTTTCAATCCGAGGGGAATGCGCTCCTGAAAGATTTCAATCCAATCCACAACGCCCAATTGTGAACCCACCAGTATCGCGTGTTAAACATTCCCCGGATTCGCACCACACTCCCCCCGTCCAGTATGGCTTCAGAACTTACAGTCACCAAAGTCCTACTGGAATGGATCAACAGCTTTTCGCTTGGGAAGACGCTGCGGGCCACCGATGAGCTGACCGACGGGATTATAGTGTGGGAAGTCTTACAGGACATCGACCCCCAATACTTCCTCGACGAGATACCCGAACGGAACCCGTCCGATCATTGGGTGGCCAAATGGCAGAACCTGAAGCATATCCATAAGCTGTTACTCAGTTACATTCGACACCAGAACGATGACCATCTGCCCTCGGGTCTCGATCCCTCCCCCGACCTCGAAGCCGTCGCAGAGAAGAACTCCGTCCGCGAAACTAATAAGCTCCTGAAATTACTCCTAATCGCGGCCATCAGTTCTCCGAATGCTGAAACGTACGTGCAGACGCTTCAGAATTTGAGTACTCCCACGCAGGAGGGCCTCAAGGATATCATCGAGGAGGCACATAATGGTCAGCATGAGCCCATTGACATCGCGGAAGAAGACAAGGAGGACTTATCGAAACGAGTCAAATCGGTCGACCTGGAATTGCAGTTTGAGGAACGAGTGGGAAAGGTGATCGCGGAAAACGACCGCTTGACACACGAGAAGAAAGAGCTGGAGAAGGCGTTGGAGGATTTGCATAACCGCCTGGCACGATTACAGGAGAACAACGATACCCTGCAGAACCGCTTGGCCTCAACGGAGGATCGCCTGGTAACGCTGAAGTCCGGGAAAGGTGATCTCGGTTTCAACGCCAAGGCATTAGAGTCCAAGTCTCGTCAGCAGGAGGACCTCATCGCGACGCAGGAGGCGAGGCTCTCGGCGGCTCAGGATGAATTGGATAGCTTGCGGATGACCGTGGAGTCTCTGCGTGTGAAGAACCAGCGGTTCCAGAAGCTGCAGGATGACTACGACGAACTCAAGACGGAAAAGGATCAGTTGGCTCGCAAGGCCAACGCTGCGGAAAAGTATCGCCAGAAACTACAAGCTAGTCAAGATTTCGAAAAGGAAAACCAGGCGCTCAAAAATCAGATCAAGGACCTTCAACAACAGCTGAAGGATGCGGATTCCCAGCACAGATGGAGTTCTGAGCGCGAAGTCGAACTCGAGGAATACAGGAAGGTTCTGCCTCGCATTGAACAGGAATGTACCGAGATCCAAGACCTCAAGAAAAGCTTGGAATTCAACAACCACGCACTTGGAGAGCGTCTGAAGAGTGCAGAGGAACAGCGTGAAAGAGACGATGAGATCATCAGCGAGCTGCGCGAGAGAATCCGGGAATTGGAAGGTTCCCCTGGAAGCCCATCTCTTACTCCTGGTACCGAGACACCAAAGTTGCAGGGAACTTTGCAGAAGGATTTTGAAGAGATCGGCGCCAAGGAGTCTCAGCTGTATGGATATTCTAGCATCTCAAGCTTGGACTGGACTGACCCTTGGCAGGAAATCGGAGAACGAAGACCTGAAAAAGGAAGTCGAATCATTGAAGGGACCTTCGGCACATGTAAGTCGGGCTACGTGAAATTATGCCAGGCCACAGCACTAATAATATCACCTTTCAGACTGTTTCCCAATTTGAAAGGTTCTCTGAAGCTTTTAGCCAAACTCTACAGCTTGCGCAGACCAATTCTACCCAGAAGTATTTCCCCATTCCC
The DNA here is from genome assembly GCA_023627475.1 of Aspergillus sp. S3505. NCBI lineage: Eukaryota > Fungi > Ascomycota > Eurotiomycetes > Eurotiales > Aspergillaceae > Aspergillus > Aspergillus sp. S3505. The sequence continues at coordinate 210,086 of JAMAHJ010000032.1, read as the reverse complement.
TTTGGCTCCCCCTTTCACCGCTAACATGGGCTATAGCGAGGAATACTGGAAATTATACGATAACTACGCAACAGCACTCAAGAAGTTCGCGGAGATCCAAGACGCCCTAGGTACCACCAAGAAAGCACTCGAAAACGCATATGCAGAGGGTACGTCATTACTTGACAATACAAATCGCTTCTTTGTTCTCCTGCTCACACAAACACAGCGGAATTGGCGAACAAAGAAAACGCCGAAATGGTCCACGAAGCTAAGGAGCATGACTCTGCCGAATTCGCCCAGGTGCGGGACGAATGGGATGAGCGTATACAGAGAATACACCATCTCGAGGCTGAGCTTGAGGCCAGTCAGGTGCTGGCAAGGGAAGCGTGCGCAGAACGGGACGAATTGCGCGGAATGCTCGATAACAAGCAATCTGAAATGCGCACAGAAGACCAGGAGACGATCGACGAAATGAAGAAACTTCTTTCCGAATTCACTGCGCAAGACGGCGGCGATAGTGAAGCTTCTGGCGTTGAACTTGCAAGGCAGATTGCCGAGTTGATCGATAAGAATATCGAACGACTTGCCCAGCGTGCAGAGGTCAGTGGCAAGACGGAATTCCTCGCCCTTAGCTAATTGGCCATCCTGAGCCTTGCTGACACTTCGTGATCATCCAGTACATTGAACAGCAGAACGAGCACATCAAATCCCTTCGGGACCGTATTCGAAACTTCGAGGAACACACGGATGATGGCATCAGCAAAGAACGCGAGGTAAGCGGCGACATTTCTAGACAGTCAGATACTGTTATTAACGTCTTTACGCAGCTCGAGCTCCAGAGCATTATCGACGGCCAAACTCGGGAGCTGGGACTTATGAGCTCTGCTTGGTTCGACCTTCAGTGCCGCATTCAGACCAACAATGTCACTCTTTCGAGATATCGGCATGGGTCAAGTATAACTGAGGCCCAGAAGGGCTGGCTGCCAAGGCAGAGAAGCGGTGTTGCTACTAGCCGGTGATTACTTTTTCTCCCTTTGCCCACCCCCTCTCCTTTGAATCTATCCTTGCTTGCGATTTATTTGCAATATACATCTTTGTTTTTGCTTTGGTTTGGTCATCAAGTATTACTATGTTGGGAAGATCTATGGAGATATGTATGAATTTGTATATACCTCTTGCTATGACTTCGAAATCCATGTCTATATAGAATATGAAGGCTGAGAATTTAGATTTCGTATCTCATATACACTGGAGCATCTCGTAATATACATCTTTTGTAGCAAGAGGCATGTACTGTTGAATTATCCCAGAGATTCTCGAGATCTAAAACTCGAAGAATGATAGCAAGATAATCATGTTTTCCCAATCTAGGCCCATTGCCTGGGATTTTTCAAGACCTCCATCATCTCTTTCTCACTGGTCTTGTCTTCCGCCTGCAGCTCATCTTCTTCATTCGTATTTGTAGTCTCTGTTCTGGTTCCGGAAACCGGATCCATGTATGCCCAGCTTGCAGTGCGAGGAAGACTCATCAGGATACTCTCAATACGGGCATTAGGAGTCCGCAGTCCGAAGCTCGTACCACGGTCATAGACCAAATTGAACTCCACATAGCGTCCACGTCGGAGCTGTTGCCAATCTTTTTGGGCAGGCGTATAGAGCATATCCTTTCGACGGTCGATGATGGGGAGGTAGGATGGAAGGAAGGATGAGAGACAGTCGGAGACGAAGGAGAAGAGAGTTTCCTGGGGGTTTTGCGAGGAAGTCGATGAGGTTTGGAGGAAGTTGGAATCGAGGTCATCGAAGAAGATTCCGCCTACACCGCGGGACTCTTTGCGGTGGGGGATGTAGAAGTACTTGTCGCACCAAGCCTTGAACCTAGGGTAGTATGTTGCGTCATGTCGATCACAGGCGTCTTTGATAGTCTGGTGGAAATGTTTGACGTCTTCGGGGAAGAGGTAGGATGGTGTCAGATCTGTGCCACCTCCAAACCACCAGTTCTTGTCACCACTAATGGGGTCCTTAGGGTCAGATGTCTCGAAGTACCGGTAGTTCAGGTGGACTGTCGGGGCCATAGGGTTGTGAGGGTGCAGGACCAGGGACAGACCGGCTGCAAAGAAACTCAGAGAATCCACGTCTGCTCCAACGAATGACTTGTGGTCGGCTCGCATCTTCTCAATAGCCGGTCGTGGCAGTTCACCGTAAACAATCGACACATTTACACCTGCTTTTTCGAAGATATTTCCATCCTGAAGCACGCAAGAGATGCCACCTCCACCATTGGGCCGTGACCAGGTATCAGCCCTAAAATCCTTGCCGTCTATCTGGCTGAGCTCCTGAACAATCTTCTGCTGGTGCTCTTTGATCAATTTCTCCATTCGCAGGCGCATCGGTGATGTTTCAGTGATTGTAGATTGCTTCTTAAGGGCCTCGTCCAATTCCACTATCGACGGAGACTCTAATTCGGTCACTTCACCTGTCATCTGATCGCCGCAGTTAGATACAGCTATTCGCATGCCAATAAAGTGCTATTCTTACCATGGAGTATATCAGAGCACCGATAAACGGTACACCAACTGCCAATCGTAGGTACGGTCTCCAGACGGGAAGAGCTTGCGGGTTACGGGGTTTCTCTTCGGATGAGAGGCTGCGGAAGGATCCTCGAAAGTTGCGAGTTGGAAGGCTATTGCTTCGACATGAGACCTGCTGAAGTGACCTCCGAAGAGGCATATAGGGCCGGGAGAGAGCCATGGTCATTCCAAGCAATTGAGGATAACAATATGGGCTGATCAGTCTTCAGATATCGGTGGGGGTGGCTAGAAAACAGATGCTGATATCCACCAGCTAAGACATGGAAACAATATAAGAAACAATCAAAAGATCCGATTCATCCCCGTGTACAAGACTACCAGCAGTGACGATGTCCGGACAATCGAGGAATGAAGCCAATTTGGAGGATAGTTTGTATTGTTTGGATTATTTGCATTGTTTATTTTTATATAACTTATCGAGGCTGATATCTGTTTGCATTGTTTGTCTAGTCTAGTAGAGATTCAAGCGTGAGTCACAGCATATCAATGTTTCTGACTGTAAAGTATATACAAGTACGGAGTAAGGTATAGATAGTCTTATATATCTATTAGAGGTATGGCTTTGGAACAAGGGCAAGGTTCAGGGACAGTGGTGGAGGCGAAACTATCGTACTCCGTAGTTCCGTTCTAGTGTTCCGATAGATCGATATGGAATCCTATCTCGAAGTCGTTTGACCCCATCATACGACAAGCAGAACCCACCGACAAATGATCGAGTCATTCCTGGCAATCTCCACTTCATAGTTTATTATTTAGAACAAGTTAAATGCCTGCTCACCTAGAAACTCACCGCCCCGTGATCCCTACGTACCAGTACGATACCATACGATACCGTAACCATACCATTACGCGGGGCTTGCCGCCTTCGCTGGTGGTGGTCATCTGGCCGCCTGTGCATCATCATCATCATAGCCATCATCATCCACTCTCTCTCTCCCTCTTCACTTCTTCCCACGTCGTTCTCCAACTCTCCTCTCTTTCCCATCCGTCTCCCATCGCTCCTATAGTTCTGTCATCGAGATCTTTTCTTAACTATTGCTTGACTTTGTTCATCTTTCATTTCACTACTCTACTTTATCTCCTTATCCGCTTATCTCTATCTATCACCATGAGGTCCAAGTTCAAGGACGAGCACCCCTTCGAGAAGCGCAAGGCCGAAGCTGAGCGTATTCGTCAGAAGTATGCTGATCGCATTCCGGTACGTGTATATTCATTTTCTTTGAAACTTGATATTGAGGATCTGTCCCTTCTCCTGTCCTACCTTGCTCCGTCTCACCGCTCATTTCAACATAACTAACTGGTTTTCATAATAACAGGTCATCTGCGAGAAGGTCGAGAAATCGGACATCGCCACCATCGACAAGAAGAAGTACCTGGTACCTGCAGATCTCACCGTCGGCCAGTTTGTCTACGTTATCCGCAAGCGCATCAAACTCTCACCTGAGAAGGCCATTTTCATCTTCGTCGACGAGGTTCTGCCTCCGACAGCTGCGCTTATGAGTAGCATCTATGAAGAGCACAAGGATGAGGATGGCTTCCTCTATATCACGTACGTTCAACTCGCTTCTTCTCATTTTCAGCCTCTTTTCTAGAATCCGTTACTGAACACAATGATGCTATAGATACTCCGGCGAAAACACGTTTGGTGATTGCTAAATTGTAGCCGATCCTTTCGACTAATCCTGGTCCCTCTTCCTTTGTGCCACGATGCGAAGGTTCATCACGGTGTGTTTTTGATCCGTCAATTTTGGGAAGTTGATTCTAGGACCAGAGACAATAATCGCGCCGTAGATGGAGCAGAGGGGTTAGGCTTCAACTTGCTTTTCATGCGCGCAGGCGTTATAACAGGTGTTCTTAATGACTTTGCTTGGCGAACGTTAATTGGATTGGTGTCCTTGAATTGAAATGGATTTCTCAGCCGTCAGCCTACGATATTCTTTCTCTCCTGCAGTCATTCGTAAATGGGTGAATGTAATGTTAGCATGTAGTAGCTTAGCGAAACTATTTGTGCTATGCTGGAACACATCGATCTCATCAGTTGTTGCAACCATATAGCTTCAAGAAAGTTACCATGGTATCTGAGGCTCGTGTCTGCACGATGTCCGACCTACATCGGAATGTGTACTACATCGCCGAAAAGATCGTAAAGCGCCGGATGACTGAAGGAGAGTACAGAAATGATTGAAAGAAGCAAGAGAAACTTTCCCATGCTGGTTCTACTGTACTTTCATCAAAGTCACCATTATGTAGCAGAATGCGTGGGATGGGCTATCAATCATGTAGACGCTTAACCCAAATGGAAACGCCATAGCGTGCGGTGATTCGGCATCCCCGAAGAAGCTTGAGTACAGGAGTGTATGTAGCTGAGGTTAGCTCGAGCAAGCAGCAGAAAAGGCAGCCTTGGAGGTGTCTCACAAATTCAGAGATACATGTCAGAGATACATTTCCCTTCATCCGCAACCAGAATGTACCTGCCAAGTTTTATATCACGTGATACCCCGCCTGAATCGGGGTTAGCGCTGTATGCTCCGATAGCAGGCCGAGCAATTCTTCATCTTTTCTTCTTTCGTGGGATTGCTCACTGTTTGTTGGATTGTGTTTATTAATACTTGAGACTTTTTTTTTCTCCTCCTTCTCTTCTTCCCTAGTTTACTTTCTCGCCCACTCCCTTCTCCTCCTCCGTTCCTTCTTTCCGTCTTCTTGTATACAAAAATTTTTACATTCAATATGTCACCCGCACCTGCTTCCAACGATGTGAAGAAGGAGTCCGCGACGGCCCGTCTTCTGGGTTCCGGTATGTGCGCTTTGGCTTGCGATTGTGAAATCTGCTATTGACATGGGTTGCCAGGAACCGCCGGTATTGCCGAATTGATGGTTTTCCATCCTGTATGGAATTCACCCTCAACGTCCTATTGTTGATCTTCGATTCTAACGGTTTGCAAAGGTCGACACTACCGCCAAGCGATTGATGAGCAACCAGTCTAGGGTGAGTTTTTGCGATCATCTTTGTGGTGGCCGATTTGCTGTGGACATCTACTAACTTGAACTTGGTTTCCACTTAGATCACCTCCGCAAGCGCTTTCAACCAAGTCGTCTTTAGAGAACACGCCACTGCTCCTCTTGGTCGCAAGTTCACCTCCCTCTTCCCGGGATTGGGGTATGCGGCTGGTTACAAGGTACGTTGGGAATCCGAACCCTGGGGCTCGCTCCAATTGGCTAATCTTATCCGCTCATAGGTTATGCAAAGAATCTACAAGTATGGTGGCCAGCCATTCGCGCGAGACTACCTGGCTAAGCATCACGGCTCCGACTTTGACAATGCTTTCGGAAAGGGAACTGGCAAGGCGATTATGCACGCTACTGCTGGAAGGTGAGGACATCAGGATGGTCGTCTTATCGCAAGCAGCTGCTGACACGGAGGGGAACTTAGTTTGATTGGTATCGGAGAGATTGTCCTTCTGCCTCTCGATGTCCTTAAGATTAAGCGCCAGACAAACCCCGAAGCCTTCCGTGGCCGTGGTCTGTTCAAGATTATCTCTGATGAGGGTATGGGACTTTACCGTGGCGCTGGCTGGACTGCTGCTCGTAACGCTCCTGGGTCTTTCGCAGTATGTTCCTTTTCGACCCTGGGATGCCCAAGTTGAAATGCGACTAACGATGTTCTAGCTCTTCGGTGGTTCTGCTTTCGCCAAGGAGTACATTTATAGCTTGACGGACTACAACTCGGCCTCGTGGTCGCAGAACTTCGTTGCCTCGGTTTGTGGTGCCAGTGCTTCTCTGGTTGTTTCTGCTCCTTTGGACGTTATCAAGACCCGTATCCAGAACCGCAACTTCGAGAACCCAGAGTCCGGCTTCCGTATTGTGTCCAACATGATGAAGAACGAGGGTCTCACCAGTTTCTTCAAGGGATTGACTCCCAAGCTGCTTATGACCGGCCCCAAGCTTGTGTTCAGCTTCTGGCTGGCTCAGACTCTGATCCCCGCCTTTGGCCAGGTTGTATAAATATGAAAACGATGCATGTGTGATAATAGCTTGTTATTTTGTACCTTTCCTTTTTTTTTTTTTTTTTCTATAAAATAGGCGTTCTTCATTCAGTTATGACGGCCCTTTGGTGTGACGATAATGACGTCCTGACGGCCATTTTGTTTTGATAAACCGGCTTTGGCTTCATGTTTTGAATATAGGACACGACTTGAAAAAGATTCAACTCCTCTTAATATATTCCGAGCGTTTCCATTGCTGGCGTAGACATAAGCTCTGGACCTAGGCAGTAACGCCGCAATGCACGTGACAATTTCTGATCCTAGTTCCGAACCGAGATATCGGAGCTCCGGGATCACCCACGAGCACGAGCAGCTTCCACTCCACTCCGCGCTGGCAGCCAGAAAGACAAGATGGCAATCTACTTAATCTCTAAGTACGTATCAACATTGACCACACATTACAAGCAGAAGAAATGCTAATAAGGTCCCTCGTAAAACAGAGCCGCAGACCCCATCTTCGCCGTCGCAATTGGCACCTCCGCTGCCCTAATCCGCATCCGCCGCGATCAGCAGGAGAAACAACGTCAGCCCGCTAAGGAGATCGGGTATGCGGAGGTTTTGTCGTTGGGAACGAATCGGGTACGACGCTGGTGGGCTGGGGATTTCGCAGGGTTGTAAATAAGTGTTTTAGGGAGTACGGAGTAATTGGTGTGCGGTTTCGGTCTCTTCCATTGATTCGGGAAAATTGTATGTTACTACGTACTATGAAAGCAAATGGGAGGGAGGCATATGGGACTTGAATTAAAGAATACCTTCTGACTTCGTTTGCGGATCGACAGTTACAGACTCCATAAGAAAGACCCAATTACTAGCAGACCCCAACTGCACCAATTCGCATGCTCTCTTGGTACACTGACTCTATTTCTCATGTTTTATTTAAACAGCTCCTGTTGACCCACGCGGGGCTTACTCAAGGTGAAGGATAGGAAGGTGTCTTATCTTTCTGGGAGAAGTCATAACATTTGCTCATGTGCACATGGAGCTTTTCCGACGTACCATAGTGAGCCTGGAGGATGCGTCCTTGTTGGGGCCTAAAGGACGATATAATAAGCATCTAGCCACTAGGGTAGCATACTGGAGATTCAAGTGATTTGATGGGTCTTACCGGGCATAAGGATGCATGCGATAATGTGTACGAGGTTATATTATCGGCTTCGGCTTGGGATCCTTCTTCTTCCTTTTCCCAAAGGCGTGGACAGTTTCTCTCTGGGGGACAAAGAATGTATGGTGAAGGAGAAGTATGTGCCTTGTGAGGGAATGGTTTCAGGTTCTCTCTGGGGCAAGTATATATGCAGTCAAACAGTAAATATTGAGCAAGGCAGGTCATAATAGTATACTCCAGCGATAAAACGGTATAAGTAGGCTAGGTCTCCATATATAAATCAACAAGCTGTCAACATCTCATCATCTATCACTTCTCCATTGGACTGAAAACACGACCTCTGACTTCAACAGCCGAAGAAAGATTACTATTTCAGAGTTTTCCAAGGCCAAAATGAGCGTAAAAACCTCTCAGAAGATACAGCATCCAATTAGTGAGCATCTGAGAACTACAGTGAGTTCAGGCTCTAAGGTCACTATGGAACACTTCAATATGCTGCAGACCATGTGTTCCGCAAGAAAACCCCCTGAAAGCCTCGTTTGGCATATATGGAATTACAATAGCAAGCTGCGATACAGCAGCGGCCTGGTTGGATAATTTGACGCCATATTATTGAGTCCCGAACATCATTGCATACTTAGCTAACCATACTCATAACCTGGGACTATTTGGGATCCTCAGGGCTGAATGATTGAAAATTTTTGTACTCAGCTCACATAAACGAGCCGAGAAGACATAAATGCTACATCTTGGCGTTCCTGGTGGCAATTATTTTGAAGCATCCAGTTGTAAATTTGAAATGGATGGTTGCGCAGCTCAATGTGGGCACCACAACTACGGATAATGAATACCCGGTCCGTGTGGCTGACTTCCTAAAGCGCGAAGGAGACGCGAGAAAATTTATTAGCAGATAGTCATGCAAGAGATGATGGGGATATCAATACAAAAGAGATTCTATGGTCTATGATTACTTCAGTGACGAGTTATACCGCGCTGCTGGAAAGATATTGATAATGGCGATCTTTTGACAGACATTGCAAAGTGGGACTCAATCATGTCAAAAAGCAAAATGAAGGTAAAAACGATACTAATGATTCAAATAAACGGCCCGGATATTTTTCTAATAGCGAGTGTGGTTCATTGAATGGCATGATAAATTGGACAAGTCTAAATATTCGAATACTTTACGAAGAAAAGACTCCTAGCAGTGATAATGTTATCATCAACCACATATCTGTCTCAGCACTCTGTACGATGAAAATGGCAATGATGGCGAGACACTCCTTGCTCGTCCCACTATTACAAGCCCTCCACGACTGCTCAAACCAGGAAGACCTTGAGCATAAATCCCTATTTCCGGTAAGCACTCGTTGATGAACTACTAGCTAGGTGCTCATGATGTCGCTATTTGGCCCTGAACATGGACGTATCCCGCAGGCCAACTATGATGGATCTGGCAAGCTTCACGTGTGGGGAACCAAGTGCTTTGACTTTCTGGAAAAATGCGCCCATTGAGCTTTTCCTACCTTCATCCTAAGTAGACACAATGTGTGGGCTTGAAGCTTAAATCCCCTGGCTTGGTCGACGACAGCAAGGGTTCGCGTTGACGGACTCGATCTGGTCAGAGCTACGAAAATGCGGCTTTGAAAGAGCAAGTGTAACCTCTCTCCATACCTCTGCATTTTGCGTTTCGCGTTACGATATATTAATTGAATTGAATGTCCTGTATTTCTTTTCATATCATGTTATATCTTCTGTTGTCCCGGTTTATGGTTATATCTTGTCTCTCATGTTTATATCTTGATTCCATCTTGATTCCATCTTAATTCCATCTTATAGAGTCGAATGAGCTTGGACATAGATTCACAAATCAAGACTGACACGGAGACTCCTATGATAGTGGCCATCAACTCACTGTACTATATGCATAAAACCTGGAGTAACGCCGACGTGTTCCTGGAGCGTCTGAAGTGTCTCCGTTGGGATAAAGGCTGGTCATCGAAAAGATTGTAAGGGGACAGTGATATTAATGGTTGGCCTCTCAAAACGACACTAACCTCTTAATATACCATCCCATACCAGAATTATTCAGAAAAATGGCGGACTAGACACTATCGCCTTTCGGAGAAAGCCAGGCAATATAGAAAGATATCGGGCATACCAGAGATTTTATGCCCAAGCGAAAAGTACTCAAGCAAGTCAAGCAGGAACGAATTCTTGAAACATATCATTTCCATTAATTAAGAATACAATGTATTCCCATGGAACTTTTCTCTCCTCAAGCAAGTTTTGCCATTCGAAGTAGATCATAATGCATCTCGAAACAACACAAATCTATACAGCCAGAAAAAAAAAAAAAAAAAAACAGAAACCCATAATTTCGTTAAACCACCCGTAACGAGCAAAAAAAGAATTTAATAGAAAAAAAAAGTATACCCTTGAATCACAACAGGCACTTAGAACGGAAAGAAGGAAAAAGGGATATCATCAGAAAGAACAAAGAGTCAAGACATTTAGTCAAGCTCCTCGGGCTTCTCCTCGACCTCATCGGCGCTACGGGCACCGCCAGGGGCAGCACCGGGAGCGCCACCGGGAGCAGCACCACCGTAGGCAGCGGAGATGATGGGGTTAGCAACACCTTCGAGCTCCTTCTGCTGAGATTCGTACTCCTCCTTGGTGGCGGTCTGGTTGCTGTCGAGCCAGCTGATGGTCTCATCAACCTTGCCCTGGATCTTCGACTTGTCGTCATCGGACATGTTGAGCTTGCCCTCGTTGATGGTGTTCTTGAGGGAGTAGGCGTACGATTCAAGACCGTTCTTGGCGTGGATACGCGAAGCCTCAGCCTCGTCCTCAGCCTTGAACTTCTCGGCCTCAGCAAGCATGCGCTCGATCTCCTCCTTGGAGAGACGGCCCTTGTCGTTGGTGATGGTGATCTTGTTGGCCTTACCGGTACCCTTCTCGGTGGCACCGACGTTCATGATACCGTTGGCGTCAACGTCGAAGGTGACCTCAATCTGGGGAACACCACGGGGAGCCGGGGGGATACCAGTGAGTTCGAACTTGCCCAGCAGGTTGTTGTCCTTGGTGCGAGCACGCTCACCCTCATAGACCTGGATCAGGACACCGGGCTGGTTGTCCGAATAGGTAGAGAAGGTCTCAGACTTCTTGGTGGGGATGGTGGTGTTACGCTTGATGAGAGCAGTCATGACACCACCAGCAGTCTCAATACCGAGCGACAGAGGGGCAACGTCGAGCAGCAGGATCTCGTTAGTGGACTTGGAAGAAGTGTCACCGGACAAGATGGCGGCCTGGACGGCAGCACCGTAGGCGACAGCCTCGTCGGGGTTGATGGACTTGTTGGCGTCCTTGTTGAAGAAGTCGGAGACGAGACGCTGGATCTTGGGGATACGGGTGGAACCACCGACAAGGACGATTTCGTGGACGGAGGACTTGTCGATCTTGGCGTCACGGAGGACACGCTCAACGGGCTCCATGGTACCACGGAAGAGGTCCTGGCAAAGTTCCTCGAAACGGGCACGGGTGATCGAGGTGTAGAAGTCAATACCCTCGAAGAGCGAGTCGATCTCGATGGAGGTCTGAGCGGCAGAGGAAAGAGTGCGCTTCGCACGCTCGCAAGCAGTACGGAGGCGACGGAGAGCACGAGCGTTGGTGGTGAGATCCTTCTTGTGCTTGCGCTTGAATTCGTTGACGAAGTGGTTGACCAAACGGTTGTCAAAGTCCTCACCACCCAAGTGAGTGTCACCAGCGGTGGCCTTGACTTCGAAGATACCCTCCTCAATGGTCAGAAGAGAAACATCGAAGGTACCACCACCCAAGTCGAAGATGAGAACGTTACGTTCGCCCTCACCCTTCTTGTCAAGACCGTAGGCGATGGCGGCAGCGGTGGGCTCGTTGATGATACGAAGGACGTTCAGACCGGCAATGAGACCGGAGTCCTTGGTAGCCTGACGCTGAGAGTCGCTGAAGTAGGCGGGGACAGTGATGACGGCGTTGTTGACGGTGCCACCAAGGTAGGCCTCAGCGGTCTCACGCATCTTGACAAGGATCATGGAGGAGATCTCCTCGGGAGTGAACTGCTTGTTCTCACCCTTGAACTCAACCTCGACGACGGGCTTGCCACCCTGGTCGACGATCTTGAAGGGGTAGTGCTTCATGTCGGCCTGGACCTCAGCATCGTTGTAACGACGACCGATGAGACGCTTGGCATCGAAGACGGTGTTGTGAGGGTTCATGGCCACCTGGTTCTTGGCGGCATCACCGATGAGACGCTCGGTGTCGGTGAAAGCAACGAACGAGGGGGTAGTACGGTTACCCTGGTCGTTGGCGATGATTTCGATACGGTCATCGCGGAACACACCCACACAGGAGTAGGTGGTACCCAAGTCAATACCGACGGCGGGAGCCATTTTGTTTTATGGAAGGGTCGTGAAAAAGCGTGAGAAGAGAAAAAAAAGGTCGTTAAGAGGATAATAGTACACGAGAAAAGAGGAGAGGAGAGATTAGGATAAGTGTAAAAAAGAAGAGAAGAGGATATCACACAGGAGAGAGAAGATTGAGTATGAAGAAAGAAGAAGAGGAAGAGATTGTGCGCGAGCGGCCTAACGTAGATATAGTCGGCGGTGAAGCGAGATAGAACGTTCTAGCATTCCACGGGCATCGATCGGGTTCTATGGGCTTCCACAGCTTAATTGGCAATCTGATTGGAAGCGGGTTTTTCTACTGTGTTCAGAGTGGTTCTTATGGGGTTCGTTGTTATTCTTGATCTTTCTGAGCAGTATAATCCTGTTTCATTCTGGTCTAATTTTGCTGTTTCTCTCAGCTGTTTCTGGCAGAATATGTGATGTGGCGGGGTGACAGACCATGACGTCAATGAGGCTCGTGAAAATTCGACGACGTTCAGTGAATGTACTGGTCTGTACCAGTGGATACTGGCTGCTGGTACTTGGTACAGTATTACTCATTTACGATGACTGCCAGCACTTGTAATGGTTGCTGTGGACACACACCGTCATAGTGATATGTGTTGGTGGGTTACGATTCGATTGTTTCTGTGTGCAGAGATCCTGGCATTATTACTCTGTACAAGTACTACTATATACGTAGATTCAATGAACACAGCACAATATTCAATTCAATTGTATCTTAATCTACCTTATGCTACACAGTACTCTATATTGGTATCCAGTATCCCTGGGACGACGGTTGTGGTTGCGGTTGCTGTAGCAAAATTGAAAACTCTTCGCTTAGTCAGCTGACAAGCGACCATCGATCGATTCTAGAATCAATCGGGCAGATGTCTATACACGTGACACACGTGACCCTCTCGAGCACTCGACCATCCCGACCAGACACGACAGATTATCGCAAATCATCTCAGCGGTTACTTCCGTCTACTAGTATCTCAATTGCTCTCCTCATTGGCTTACTCATTCACTGTTTTTAGACTGCATGGTTTCACTGCTAGCTACAGACAATGTGCCGAAGACGCCAGTATGCCGCCAGTGCACGCAATCGGCCAGACAGAAAGGCGTACATCCCAGCTGAGATCCTTGTCTACCAGAAAATTCTCATTCCATAAGAAATGCTGCTGTCGCTACAATAATTGTAACCATCATGCTCGCTGAGCCCTTGCATATCCCGCTTGTGCAGAAGCGACTTGAACCCATCCCCCGGGAACAGTTGATTGCCAAGGCGAGTTGGACTAGGGGTTTATCTCATTCTCTTGACACAAATTGGCGTACAGTCATATTAGCTCAAATATGGCACTCCGGAAACTAACTGGAACTTTTCATCGTGCGAAACCGCCATTCCAGCTCGTCGCGAAGGATCTCCCGGCTCGTCCTGCGGATGACAAGAAACCTATCGCAACCCCAAAGATTGTGAGCGATGTGGAAAACATTCATCTTGGTACAGAAACCACTGCTATTGAACAAGAGAGCGAGGATAGCCCCGAAATTGCGGCATTGCCGCGAGAAGTCCGTCAGTTGGTCAGTCTCAGAGACAACCCCGAGTTACCAACCATCACCTTTCGCTACTTCGTTTTGTCCGTCATCTTTGTCGTACCTGGGGCTTTCCTATCGCAGATGAGTTACTTCCGTACCACTCAGGCTCCGTACTCTGTATTCTTCGTCCAGATTGCGTCGCACTATGCTGGCCACTTCCTTGCCAGGGTCCTTCCCACTCACCGGGTCCGGGTTCCCAGCACGCGCTGGTCCTTCAGCATGAACCCAGGACCCTGGAGTATCAAGGAACATGTATTGATTACAGTTACCGCTGCCTCTGGTGCTACCTACAATCTAGGGTACACCCCTATCGTCCTGGCGGAGCTTTACTACGGGCAGAGAATCAATCCAGCAGTGGCCATTTTTTTTATGTTTTCCATCGTCTGGATCGGGTATGCTTTTGCTGCCCTTGCACGGCAGTTGCTGCTCTATGATCCTGCTTACATCTGGCCGCAGGCACTCATGCAGACGACATTGTTCGAGACCTTTCGCAGAACGGACAATTCGTCCCCATTAGCCCGTCGGCAAATGAAGATCTTTTTCTTCTCGTTATTGGGCATGATCCTTTGGCAGTTCCTACCGGAATATGTGTTTCCTTTCACCTCATCGCTTGCCTTCCTCTGTTGGGTTGCACCCCGGAACAAAGTCGCAAATTTTATCGGATCGGGTCTCGGGGGCATGGGTTTTCTAAATTTGTCGCTGGACTGGTCAAATATAAACTGGAATGGCTCCTCGGTTATGCTCACTCCCTTCTGGACGCAAGTCATCCTGTTTTTGGCCTTTGCCTTCAATTGCTGGGTCCTTCTGCCAGCTGCAAAATGGGGTAACTTGGGTTCGTACCACCATGGCCTCATGTCTAATAGTCTCCTCACGGCCAACGGTACCACGTATCCTGTACTCGAAGCCTTGACTCCTGATTTTCACCTGAACCAAACCGTGTACCAGGAGTATGGTCCAATGTATATGGGACTTCAAAAAGTCTGGTCAACCTTCTTCGACTACGCCAAATTGCCTGCCGCTGTTACCTGGATTTTAACGTTCGGGTTTACCCAGATAGCTGGCAATTTAAAACGCGTTCTCGCATCACACAAGAAGCAATCGCGGACCAGGGGCCAAGGCATCAATTACCAATACCAAGACCGCCTCAATGTCCTCCAGCGTCAATATCGGGAGGTGCCCTTATGGTGGTATTTCGTTCTGTTCCTTGTGGGGTTCGTGATCCTTGCCGCGGCCATCGGTTGCGGACAGCTCTTTATCCCAATCTGGACGCTGTTTGTGGCCCTGAGCAGTGCAGCCATCTTTGTCATCCCATTTGGTTGGCTATACGCAATTTCCAACTACCAGATCTCTACCGGGTCCTTCAACGAATTGGTGTATGGATATATGGTCCACACCCCAGCCGGCCGAGCACATCATCACCCGTGCGGGCCCTCCACGTATGGTGCCATCGCTGGAGACGCGTGGTACCGGGCCCAGTATATGTTGCAAGATCAAAAGATCGGCCATTACATGCATATTCCACCACGGACAGTGTTTTTCTCACAGATTTTCGGAACTATTCTTGGCGTTCCCGTCAACTACGGTGTGGTTCGATGGATTCTCAACACCAAGGGCGATTATTTGACTGGTGCTAAGAAGGACCCACTGAACCAGTGGACCGGACAGAGAATACAGTCTTCTAATACTCTCGGTGTGCAATACGCCGTTGTTGGCCCGCAGGCGTTGTTTGCACAGCGAGAGATGTCCATCTTACCATGGTCGTTTCTGGTGGGCGCCGGAGTCCCTCCATTGTTGTATCTCTTGCATCGCAGCTTCCCGTGCTTACGGGTGGATCTGTGGAATGTCAGTATTTTTTTCTCCGGTCTGGCCCTCTTCTATGGTAATGTGAGCACCGGATACACATCTGCCATCATTGGCGGATACGTGGTGATGTACCATTTCTACAGACGCCATTTCAATGTTTGGAGGCGGTACAGTTACATGGTGGCGGCTGCTTTCGATGCAGGGTTCAATTTCAATCTGCTTTTGATTTTCCTGTTCTTTGGCGCAGGGAAGCAGGTCTCAATGCCCCAGTGGTGGGGGAACAACGGTGATTCCGTGGAAAGATGTTTTGCCTTGAGTGATGATTGAGGTAAACAATGTGGTTACCGTGGAGACACAATTATAAATTGCATTTCTTTGTCAATATGGATGTGATCTGTCATATTCATTTTGCACATGCTGTATATACTGAGTTCACTTCCATGGTTGGTTTGGAAGATAATCTAGAGCACGGTTGGATAAAAGTAGCATGGGGTGTTGCATTGAATTAATGTATCTGTAGTTTCATCGCCATTTGACTCAAAAATATAGATAATACTCAAGATGTCTGTTATTGTTGTCGTGCCAAACGAAGGGCATGGCCCGTCACGGGACGCAGGCTGGCTCCGCCAATCAACGGCCGCGGTCCCTTATCCCCTTGCGGACTCCCCTGTCCACACCGTCTCGAGACTCTTCTCTTTCTCTCTTCTTCTCTTCCTTCCAATTCACCATCCTTTCCTCTTCAAAACAATATTCTCTTTCCAGCGATATTACAGCACTATCCATCTTCGGTATCGATTGATTCTTCTTTCTCACAACCACCATGAGTGCCAACTTCAACGACCCCGCGGCCAATGCCCCCGATGCGGCTGCGTACAAGGGTAAGGGCAAGGCTGAGGACCCCTCAGTTGAGATGAGCATGGATGAGGAGGAGAGTGAGGAGAGTGAGAACGAAAACGAAGAGCTGGTGAGTTCTGAGTTCCTTCAGTCGAACTGCCAAAACACAGTATGGGTTGCTAACGTTGTGTTTTTGTTCCAGGTTCCTGAAGGTAAATGCCATCTCTCCCTCGATTATATTCGATTCGATCAATTCCCCTTGAAGGATTACTGAACCACTTCCTACGAGACCTACGCTATGAATCTCCCTTGGTCTACTCCAGAAAGCTAATATTTCTCTTCGCAGACGAAGATGAGGGCCAGGGCAACCTCGAACCCATCTCCTCCGATAACATCATTCAAGGCGGCCGCCGCACGCGTGGCAAGAACATCGACTTCCAGGAAGCGGCTGAGAAGACCAAGAACGAGGAGGTGGATGACGACGATGATGATGAAGACTTTGCGCCTCAGGACAATGACGAGGAGAACGACGATGACCAGATGCGGGATTAATTCCACAATCATGTCGCTATGGACTTTTCTTTTTCCCTTTTTTTTTTTTTTCCGAAATTTGGAAGCATGATTATCCTGGAAACGGGGATGGTGAGAAAAAAAGACTAATGAGAGGCGCTGGGTTTAATGGGAGGGAGTCTTATGTTGTTATATCCTGCATTCTTTTCTACGTACAGCTTTATCGCTTTATTATGACCATTTACCGGGTTATAGTGATACCAGAAGGATCAATGAACTTATTACGATTTATTGCATACAGTGTACAGTACGCATATACTTCTCACACAAATAGTACAAACACATATGAACAAGCAGAAGTCTTCCATTTGGGTAGGGACTTCTGTTGCTAGTACTTCGCTCTATCATCAAAACAAATAAATAATCTGTATACTGGCTCACGTGCGTTGGCGGGGGCGGCCAATCAGAGCCTGACCTGTGTTTGGCCCATGATATCGTCAGTTTTGCCGCGAGCTTGTTCTTTTACTCCTGGACAAGACGCAACCAGGTTGTCTGGACTGGTTGATAGCTTTGACTAGCTTCATATCTGAATTTGCCAAATTTGCGCTATGCACGTTTATCAATTCCACTGGTCCCACCGGCTCTGATTCTTTTGTTGCATTACCTCGCTGTTTATTTCTCCGAGAAGTACACAAGTAACGACATATGGCTTCACGGTATGAGCTATACCCCTAATCCTCTAATATCCACCTGCGTGTTCTCTACAGGGCTGCGGCTAACTGTTATATCCTAGATTTCCCCGTCAGCGCGACCCCCGCGCCGCCTCATCCCTCTTCGACTCATACGATGGCAACTCACGACCAGCTAGCAAATCGCCCGGCCGAATGGGCGGATACGGCTATGGGGGATATTCCGGCACTGGGCATGATAGTGGATCTCTGAGCGGGAGTGCTTCAGGTGGATTCCGGAGCGCGACGCCGAATAATAAGTACGTTTATTCATGACAGGCAGGATTTCTGACAGTATTCACATGAGGGTAGGGGGCAATACTCCGACGCTGTTCTTTCGTCTCTGGAGTCGCAGAATGATGCAGAGGTGGAGGGGATTAGTGCCAAGGTGAAGATGTTGAAGAATGTATGTCCACCTACGTTCTCTCTCGGTTCGTTATTTTCCTTCGTTGACTTTCTTTTTGCAGATTACAATGGCCATTGGCGACGAAATCCGCGATACCTCCAATTTAACCGATCTCAACGATACCTTTGACAACACCCGTGTCCGTATTCGGGGCAATATGACCCGTATGCTTCGGATGGCGGAGCGTACTGGCGTCGGCTGGCGCGTGTGGCTGGTGTTTTTGCTTGCAGTTTTCTTCATTTTTGCGTATGTTTGGTTGACTTAACAACCTGATTTACATATCACTATGTTTCGCCTTACCTGGCGGCATTGTTTATTATTCCATTTTATATATAATTTCGTTGCATGTTGGGCGGGCGTTTGGGATGCATCGTTCAAACAATGACAGTGACAGTGATCAGATACAGGATGGAGTTATGGTTCTGCATTGATAGTGTTTTGCTACTGTCTACTGTATATTAAATACAATGGTTATCGTCTAACAAGCAAAACATCTGTCTGGTGTCATGGTAATGAATTATACTCCTAATCTATGTCTAAGAATGCACCCGAATTCAGACCATACGCCAGCCATGCGAGTCCCAAGTCTCATATACATTAACCATCAAGACTATCCCTAGGCCCACCAGTTCTCCTCGAGAACCTTCCCAACATACTCCTCCGACTTCCCCGACTCGTCACCGAAGCACGCAGATCCTCCTCGTCGACCATCATGCTACTCGAATCTGCAAACGAATCGCCACCGGCGCTCCAACGTTGCAGAAACCGGCGCTGTGCCTCGGCCTCGCGACCACGTAGGCGCTGAGTAGATGGCGGTTGAGGTAGTCCGTGTCCATGAGCGCTGGAGGTGCTGTTGCGGAAGCTACTGCGGAAACTGCTGCGGAGGGAGTTGCGGAGACTGTTTCTGGGATTGAAGAAACTCTCTTCATCGTCGTCAAATTCCGCTTCTGTATCAGTGTGTTGCCATTCTTCGCCTTGAATTGAGGCGTCTTCGGCAGCTGAGGGGATTTCTTCATCGAGGTCGCGGGCCATGCCTTGATCGCTCATAATTTGTTCTTCGCCTTGGTCGTAGTTGTATTCGTTTTCGTTGTCGTTGAGTTCTTCATCGTCCTCTCCGGCTCCGTCGGCGGATGGAATCTCGTCGTCGAGATCGGCTTGGTTATCAAAGTCTTCGTACTGCCCTTCATCGTCTTCGAAATCCTCCGCATTCTCCAAACCGTATTCATCATCAGGATACATCTCGGGGACATCACCATCTAAATCTCGCTCCATATATCCCTCCTCAGCACCAAAGTCCTCCTCCTCCAGCCCCTCCTCCCCTTCCTCCACAAGCCCCTCCGCATCCCCATCTGGAATATCATCATCCAAATCCCTCTCCATCCCCGAAAGCCCTTCCTCTCCACCGTCAACCTGCTCTTCGGGCCCAGCCGCTTCCGCCGCGGTGGCAGCCGCAGCCGCAGCCGCAATCTCCTGCTGCGCGGCCGCAAACGCCTCTTCCCTCTCCGCCTCTTCCTCCTTCATCCCGAGCATTGTCTTCGAACATCCCGCGGGCTTGATCCATGAATAGCCAAAGTAGGCGATGTTATTTTTGCGCGCGCGGAGGGCGCGTTCTTCGAGGTGTAGTGCAGAGAGGCTTTCGCCGGTGGAGGTGGGAGGGTATTGGGGGCGGTTGAGGGAATGGCCATTGGTGCTGCGGCGGGCGTTTTGGGATTGCGTTTGGTGAGAGGTGCTGTGGGAACGAGAGGAGCCGAACCAGAGCTCGTGGGACTGTTTGCAGATGGGTTGGTTAGCTTTGTTGTTGACTTGATGTTGGATTCACACTTACGTCGCGGGGGACGATGAGCGGAAGGGTCAACATCGTCTGATGATTGGTGATATGTTAAAGCAGGTAGAAGCTATCCGCGCGGTAACCTGAGTCGCTGGGGTATTTTTTGCTCAATTGAAGCTTTGTGTTATGGCACCTTTTGCTTCTGCGGCGTCTGCGGTGATCTTCGCGGCGAGAAGGTGCAAGGCTTGAACATGCAGTCGCACAAACTGATAGCATAAACTAAGGTCGGAGGATGGATTATAATTTTCGTAGTTATTGTTATGTCTGAATATGTCCAAGTACAGTGCTGCAGATAGCACCGAAACAATGCAAATGCAATCCTGTTGGTATTCAAGAGGTCAAATTCAGAAAGATGGCGGACCAAAACATCTCCGCATAGCAACAGCATATAAGCGTACTCCTATAGCATTCAGAACAATGAATGGTAATTGTAATATGTTACATCGGTTACTGCTTTTCTCTACTTCTTGTTTGTTCTGGTTGAGATGTTACAGTAGGAGTTGATATTGGTACCTGGCGCATGAAGACCTTAGTTGGTCACGTGATATGTAATGCAAGGCGACATGTGATCCATCATGTCCCACTGGAAGTGCATCTGCCCGTCAGTATGTACAAACCGGAATCACCCGAGTAGACTCTCCCCTCCGGTGAGCCCAAAGAGGACAAGGCAGGATAGGGGACGTTCGGGAGATGCCGGGCGGCGGAACATTGGCATGGGTCAGGTGACGGTTGGAGGAGAGTACGACGGTTCCTTTGCGGGTGGAGGAATTGGGCATCAGCAAATGTTGAAATGAAAGGGAAAATGTATCCCGGTTTGCTGTGGCTATTGAAGTCGGTTCCTCGAATGGGTATGCTATACCCGTTCACCAATCACGAATGGATCTTTCAGTTTTGTCAGCGTAGATAGATGACTATATTCTTATTACGATTATCATCGCATTGCCATTGTTATCATTCTAGGCCTCGGGTGTCGGACTGGACTGGACTGTCTACTCCGGTGTAAACGTCGTCAGTTTGGAGATCTCGACTCCAATGGCTGGGACGAATCAGGATCACGCATGGAAGCCCCGTGGACATTGTTTTTCTACGTGGACACTAGAATGTTAACACAGCGAGTCACATGCCGGGCATCACTGAATACGTACTTTATGATGAACAGAGTCCAGTGCAGAGTGGCCCTCATGCGGGGAGCTCCGGAACTGCCCGACTTGAAGGGGAACCAATTTGATACATGCTCTGTACGGTATTGTATTGATCAGCTGATGTGGGGGCGAGGACCCTACAGAGTACTTCAACGGTATTTGTGAAGTACTTGGGGTAGGATACAGAGTAGAACCTACATATTAGTTATGTAAATTTTATCAGTTCAATAAGCCCAGCTGTCATGGATATGGAAAGTGTTTTGAAGTCGCTGCAAGAGTATGACTAAGCATTTAAGCACTGCCCCACAGTAGACCGTGCATTTGGTTCAAGATGATCATTTACAGTACGTACATTTTACCAGGTACAGGCTCTATATACGAACTATGGCCAGCGGCATGTAATACAATTATTAATAAGAAGTTGATCTCGTATTGTCCGCATGACAGCAAACAGGCACTCTGCAAGCAGTAAATGGCCTGATTGTATCATGGATACCTGATCGTACACAGTACAGTACTGGTATAGTACAGTGAATCCTCCAACTGGCGGCCCCACTGCGTTGGATCTTGACTGACGTAGTTTCAACCTAATCGTTTTGGGTCAACCAGGTTGCAAAACCCCGCCTGATGATTGGCTGGAACCATGCTTATCTCCCACCCCTCCGCGGGCTGCATCCGGAGGAATTGGAGAGACCGAGAGCGGAAGGTTGAAGAGGGTGCGGAATATCTAGGAACAGATGTGGTTCAGTTCGGAGTATGGGGTTGTATTAAACAATACCAAACAGTAGGAGGGAACGTGTCCTGGATTGTGTACGATGTACAAGTATTCATACCGACACTGTACAAGTAAACATGCCTAGAGACCTATGTATGTAGAATACACACAGTAGAAATACAATACCAGGAAGAGATAGAGACATACTGCTAGAAAGCTCACACAATTGACATAATTAACATAGTTACTAATGAACAAGGTTAACCGCCCAATTGTGCATGTATCCGCTGCTACTGCTACTGCCTACCGACGTACCATCCTCCACCCGCATTCACTGGCCGCCCTCTCTTTTTTGCTTAGTCTTTCCCTCCTCTTCCTCTTCTCCCCATCTATCCTTCTTCCTCCCTCTTCCTATTCCCCATCCATTCGTCCAATTCTTCCATATATTCTGGAGCCAGAAGTTAGATATTCATTTTTCTCGTCTCATCTCTTTCTTCCCGCGTCCTTGCTCTCGAGAATTCCGTTGGCGAAATAGAGAAATACCCCTCATACCCAATAGAGCCCTCCGGCCGCCCTCGACCACCGCCGCGGCCGTACCTCTCCTCATAACACTACACTTCATTCCATTTCTCTGTCGGTCACCGGCGGAAGAATGGGTCTGAACTTAGAAGAAATCTATGGACCTATAAGTGAAGAGCAGACTCCCAATGAATATTCGGAGTACACCCCCAAGCGCGGTTATGGCTGGGCAAACACCTTGCCTGAGCGGCAGGGTCTTTACGATCCTGAATATGAAAAGGACTCCTGTGGTGTAGGCTTTGCTGCGTAAGTTTATTGCCTGCGAATCCCAGAAACCAGCAGCATTACTGATTCATTCTAGTCACATCAAAGGCAAGCCTAGCCACAAGATTGTTAGTGATGGTAAGCTCCGACTGATTTGGTGCAAGGAGGCAGAAGACTGACATTAACAGCCCGTCATTTGCTTTGTAACATGACGCACCGGGGTGCTGTTGGCTCTGATGCCCGAGACGGTGACGGCGCCGGTGTAATGACCAGCATCCCTCACAAGTTCTTCGTCAAGAACTTCGCTCGTGAGGTTGGAGTTGACCTGCCTCCCTTAGGCCAATATGCTGTCGGAAACCTCTTCTTCAAGCCCGAACCGGAATCCCTAAAGGAGTCTATCGCATCTTTCGAAGAAATCGCCGTCTCCTTGGGTCTGCGGGTGCTGGGTTGGCGTGAAGTCCCCGGTGACTCGACCATCCTTGGTCCCGCAGCGCTGTCCCGGGAGCCGATTATCATGCAGCCTTTCGTCGTCCTGAGGTCGGCCTACGGCGATGGAAACAAGCCGGAGTCCACCGACCCTGATTCGTTCGACGACAAGACCTTTGAGCTGCAGTTGTACGTTCTTAGGAAACGTGCAACTCATGTCATTGGCTTGGCCAATTGGTTCTACCTTTGCTCGCTGAGCAACAGAAACATTGTCTACAAGGGCCAGCTGTCTCCATCTCAGGTGTACGACTACTACCATGACTTGGTAAACGTTGACTATGAAGGTCACTTTGCCCTCGTCCACTCTCGTTTCTCCACCAACACCTTCCCATCTTGGGATCGTGCACAGCCATTGCGTTGGGCCGCCCACAACGGTGAAATCAACACCCTTCGTGGAAACAAGAACTGGATGCGCGCCCGAGAAGGTGTCCTTAAATCAGACATATTCGGCGACGAGTTGGATCACTTATACCCAATTGTCGAGGATGGCGGTTCCGACTCGGCTGCGTTTGACAATGTTCTGGAATTGCTGATGATCAACGGCGTCTTGTCCCTACCAGAGGCGGTTATGATCATGATTCCCGAAGCCTGGCAAGATAACCCGGGTATGGACCCTGCCAAGGCGGCCTTCTATGAATGGGCAGCCTGCCAAATGGAGCCCTGGGATGGTCCCGCACTTTTCACATTTTCGGACGGGCGCTACTGCGGTGCGAACCTGGACCGAAACGGATTGCGTCCCTGCCGTTTCTATGTCACAGACGATGACCGTATCATCTGTGCATCCGAAGTGGGTACCATTGACATCGAACCAGAGCGCGTGATCCAGAAGGGGCGCCTGCAACCCGGGAAGATGCTACTGGTTGACACCGTTGCGGGTCGCATCATTGATGACTCGGAGCTCAAGTACACCGTGGCCCATCGCCAGGATTTCGCGACTTGGCTCGACAAAGAACTGTTGAAGCTGCCGGCCATCAATAAACGGTTGCTGAATATGGGTGTCGACCTAGGCTTAGCGCTGGACGATAGCACCGTGCAGGATGACCCTCGTCTCAAGGCTTTCGGGTACTCTTTCGAGCAGGTCAGTCTGTTGCTTGGTCCTATGGCCGCTGACTCGAAGGAAGCCCTCGGTTCAATGGGTAACGATGCCCCGTTGGCCTGCATTGCACAGCAGCCCCGTCTGCTCTACGAGTACTTCCGTCAGCTCTTTGCCCAGGTCACTAACCCCCCTATTGACCCAATTCGCGAGGCAGTTGTTATGTCTTTGGACTGCTATGTCGGACCACAGGGCAACCTCTTAGAGATGGACCCCTCGCAATGCAACCGCTTGCTCCTGCCTTCTCCCATCCTCACCATTCCCGAGTTCAACGCTCTCAAAAATATGGGCCAGGTTCACCATGACTGGACCGTGAAGGTTATCGACATCACATTCGAGAAGAAGAAGGGCGTTCCAGGCTATCTCGAGGCACTTGATGTCATTTGCGATGCAACGACGGAAGCCATCAACAACGGGGATAAAGCTATCGTCCTCTCGGACCGCGCGACGTCTGCGGACCGTGTTCCCGTATCAGCGCTTCTCGCAACTGGCCTGGTTCATCACCACATGGTCCGTAACAAGTGGCGATCTTTGGCTGCTCTTGTGGTGGAAACCGCTGAGGCACGTGAAGTTCACCACATGTGTGTCCTGGTTGGTTATGGTGCTGATGCCATCAATCCTTACCTGGCCATGGAGTGTATGCTCAAGATGAACCGAGAAAAGCTGATCCGCAAGGAGATCACGGACGAGAAGATCATCGAAAACTACAAGGCCTCTTGTGACGGTGGTATCTTGAAGGTCATGAGTAAGATGGGTATCTCGACCCTACAGTCCTACAAGGGTGCGCAGATCTTCGAGGCCCTCGGTATCGATGATAGCGTTATTGACCGCTGCTTTGCGGGCACGGCGAGCCGTATCCGCGGTGTGACGTTCGAACTGATTGCCCAGGATGCCTTTGCATTTCATGAAGCGGGTTATCCATCCCGCGAGGTCGTTGAGGTCCCAGGTCTTGCTGAGACTGGTGAATACCACTGGCGTGATGGAGGTGAGGAACACATCAATGACCCGGTCGCCATTGCCAACGTGCAAGATGCTGTGCGCACGAAGAACGACAAGTCGTATGAGGCTTATGCCAAGGCTGAACATGAAAAGATAAAGAACTGTACCCTTCGTGGTATGCTTGACTTCGACTTCGAGCAGCGGGCACCAATCCCCATCGACCAGGTCGAACCGTGGACTGAGATTGTCCGTCGCTTTGTGACGGGCGCCATGTCCTATGGATCCATTTCCATGGAATCCCATTCCACCCTGGCTATTGCCATGAACCGTCTGGGTGGGAAGTCCAACACAGGAGAAGGTGGTGAGGATCCAGAGCGTAGCAAGAGACTCGAAAATGGCGACACTATGCGGTCCGCCATCAAGCAGATTGCATCCGGCCGTTTCGGTGTCACGTCTCACTATCTAGCCGATGCCGACGAGCTGCAGATCAAGATGGCACAAGGTGCCAAACCCGGTGAGGGTGGTGAACTTCCTGGTCACAAGGTCGTCGGCCCGATTGCACACACCCGTTACTCCACACCCGGTGTCGGTTTGATCTCCCCACCTCCCCACCATGACATTTACTCCATCGAGGACCTCAAACAACTCATCTACGATCTCAAGTGCTCCAACCCTCGTGCCCGTGTCTCCGTCAAGCTGGTCTCTGAGGTAGGAGTAGGTATTGTTGCGTCCGGTGTTGCTAAAGCCAAGGCCGACCACATCCTTATATCTGGTCATGATGGTGGTACCGGTGCTTCCCGCTGGACGGGTATCAAATATGCTGGTCTTCCATGGGAGCTAGGTCTGGCGGAAACGCATCAAACCCTCGTTTTGAACGACCTGCGTGGTCGTGTCATCGTCCAGACCGATGGTCAACTTCGTACTGGCCGCGATCTCGCCATTGCCTGCTTGCTCGGTGCCGAAGAATACGGCTTCGCCACGACCCCGTTGATTGCCATGGGATGTATCATGATGAGTATGCTCTTTTTCAACTCTCCTTTTTGGTAGTTTGTCCAGCTAATGCCTTGATAGGGAAATGCCATCTGAACACCTGCCCAGTTGGTATCGCCACTCAGGACCCTGAGCTGCGGAAGAAGTTCCAGGGTACCCCAGAGCATGTGATCAACTTTTTCTATTACATTGCCAATGAGATGCGTGCGATCATGGCCAGATTGGGCATCCGGACTGTCAACGAGATGATTGGACGCGCAGAACTACTCAAGGTCCGGGACGAGATAACTCACCCTAAGCAGGAAAGGATCGATCTCTCGCTGATCCTCACCCCGGCTCACTCTCTCCGACCCGGCGTTGCGACCTACAATGTTCGCAAACAAGACCACCGTCTTCACACTCGCCTCGATAATAAACTGATTGCCGAATCGGAGCTCGCATTAGAGAAGGGTCTGCCCTGCCGTATCGAGTGCGATATTGTCAACACTGACCGTGGCCTGGGTGCGACTTTATCGTATCAAGTCAGCCGTCGCTTTGGTGGAGATGGACTTCCGCAGGACACCATTCATGCCAACATCAAGGGCTCTGCCGGTCAGTCTTTCGGTGCCTACCTCGCTCCTGGTATCACACTGGAGCTCGAAGGTGATGCTAATGACTATGTCGGCAAGGGTCTATCGGGAGGTCGCCTCATTATCTACCCTCCCCGCGGTGCTGCTTTTAAAGCCGAGGAAAATGTCATTGTCGGTAACACCTGTCTCTACGGTGCAACCCGTGGTACTTGTTTCTTTCGTGGTATGGCTGCTGAGCGGTTTGCTGTTCGGAACTCTGGTGTCACTGCTGTGGTGGAGGGTGTTGGAGACCACGGATGCGAGTATATGACTGGCGGTCGTGTGCTTGTTCTCGGACCTACAGGTCGTAACTTTGCGGCTGGTATGTCCGGTGGTATTGCGTATATTCTGGACATGAACCAAGACTTCCACTCTAAGGTCAACATGGAGATGGTTGAGATCTCAGGCCTCGAGGATCCTTCTGAGATTGCTTTCGTCCGCGGCTTGATTGAGGACCACCACCATTACACTGGATCCGAGCTCGCTGCTCGTGTTCTTTTGGACTTCACTCGTGCTCTGCCTCACTTTGTTAAGGCGCTTCCCAGGGATTACAAGCGCATCTTAGAAGAAGAGGCCGCCAAAGCTGCCGCTGCTAAGAAAGCGGAGTTTACCCTGCCCCAGCTTCCAAGTACTCCTGCGAACAAGGAGAAGTCGAAGCCAAAGCAGAAGGCGAGCGAAGAGTCTGAAAAGCCTGATATGCTGGACATTGAGGACAGTATCAGTGATTCCAAGACCGAGAAGAAGCGATCCGCTCTGATTCTCGATAAGACAAGAGGCTTCATGAAGTATAACCGCCGCAGTGAGAAGTACCGCAACCCAATCAGTCGTACCCGGGACTGGGGTGAGATTTCCAGCCGTCTGAGCGAAGACGAGCTCAAGTTCCAGTCTGCTCGTTGCATGGACTGTGGTGTCCCATTCTGTCAATCAGACACGGGTTGCCCAATCTCCAACATTATCCCCAAGTGGAATGAACTCGTATTCCAGAACCAATGGCAAGATGCTCTGAATCGTCTACTTATGACGAACAATTTCCCGGAATTTACGGGTCGTGTTTGCCCTGCTCCTTGTGAGGGTGCATGTGTTCTTGGTATTAACGAAGACCCGGTTGGCATCAAATCCATCGAATGCGCCATTATTGATCGTGGATTCGAGATGGGCTGGATGATCCCTCGTCCTCCCAGGACTCGTACCGGAAGAACTATTGCCATTATTGGATCCGGTCCCGCCGGTCTAGCCGCTGCTGATCAGCTCAACCACGCCGGCCACAGTGTTACAGTATATGAGCGTGCCGACCGAATTGGTGGCTTGCTGATGTACGGTATCCCTAACATGAAGCTGGACAAGAAGGTTGTACAACGCCGTGTAGACCTTATGGCGGCTGAGGGTGTCAAATTTGCTACCAGCGTTGCCGTCGGTCCCGACAACGAGATCTCATTGCAGTCCCTCCGGGAGAGTCATGATGCTGTGATCATTGCCACAGGTGCTACTGTCGCCCGTGACCTCAAGGTCACTGGCCGTGAGCTCGATGGTGTACACTTCGCCATGCAGTTCTTGCACCGCAACACCAAATCGCTCCTTGACTCGGGTCTCTCCGACGGCGAGTATATCTCCGCCAAGGATAAGCACGTCGTTGTTATTGGTGGTGGTGACACTGGTAACGACTGCATTGGTACTTCTGTTCGTCACGGTGCCAAGTCTGTTACCAACTTTGAGCTGCTCCCCCAGCCTCCGCCGGAGCGTGCTCGTGACAACCCCTGGCCTCAGTGGCCGCGTATTTACCGTGTCGACTATGGTCACTCAGAGGTCAAGACTCACATGGGCAAGGACCCTCGTGAGTACTGTGTCATGTCGACGGAGTTTGTCGATGACGGTAGCGGCCGTGTCAAGGGAATCAACACCGTTCGGGTTGAGTGGAGCAAGAGTGTCTCTGGCGGTTGGGACATGAAAACCGTCGATGGCAGTGAGCAGTTCTTTCCTGCTGACCTTGTCCTCCTTTCCATGGGTTTCTTGGGTCCCGAGGACCGTCTTCTGAGCGACGAAATTGAGCGCGATGCTCGTAAGAATATCAAGACATCCCCAGGCCATTACGCTTCCAACCTTCCCGGCGTCTTTGCTGCGGGTGACTGCCGCCGCGGACAATCTCTTATCGTTTGGTAGGCTGCTTTTCAATCTCACAGTGTACTTCGGTGCTAACTTGCTTTCACAGGGGTATCAACGAGGGTCGCCAATGTGCTCGCGAAGTCGACGCTTTCCTCGTGGGCACCAGCTCCAGACTTCCAGTGACTGGCGGTATTGTTCGTCGTCCAGCCATTGACACAGTTCCTCAAGCTACTGAAAATATCATTGTCGCATAAAGCAGTGCTTTTGTAGTTGCTATTGATCAAGGGTTTGAGGGATGACTCATGATAGCAATTATCAACGGAGTTGGGCGTCGAAAGAATGAAATGGGCAAAATTTTGGTGGATATAGTCATATTTATACCCAATTCTGGAGGAAAGAAAAGCAGGGTTCGTTCAAATTATTTGCTTGTCATTTGTTTCGTTTGGTTGAATTTTACCGCTGTTATGCAAGCGTCTGATCTACAGACCTTTTCTTAAGGGTACATATACTATCGGTTGAATACAATCGCTGCCTTCAATATCTGTATAAGCTTGTCACTTATACGGATGGGAACCCAGTTGCCAATGACCCCGCAAACTATATAGACAAAACGATAATTCCAAAATGGCAATCAACCCTTCATGGACTTCTCATCGCCCTCACCCATCTTCGTACCCTTCGAAGCCGCCTCAGCATCACCAAAGATCTCGCCCCCCTTCTCCGACTCCAACACACCCCTCGCCAAACAAATCCTCATCCTCTTTGTCTTCTTCCTTTTCTTCGCAAGCTTCGGTCTTGCCTGTGCCTGCACCAGCGCCTGAACCTGAGCTTTAGCAGCTCTATTAACACACTTATGCATCAACTGTTCTTCAACCTTGAACCACGCATCAAGGACACGGTCATCCCTCTCACCGTCGCCAGAGAGACTCAGATATTCGTAGTTGAGTATTATCTTTGCTTCAGCTTGGTAGATCACTTCCCAGAGGTTCTTATGGAGTATTTCTTGGTCCAATGGAGTCGGGGGTTTGCGGATTGGCTTAGAATTGCTGTGTTTGGATTTAGATCGGGAGAGGGGGTTTCCTCGGAGTGGATGTGGACGTGCCTCTGGCTCTGGTTTACTTGGGAAAATTTCGGTGATTGGGCCCCAGTGGACTTGTTTCTGCTGTTGTTTCTGCTGTTGCTGGTTCTGCTGCTGTTTGGATTGGAGGTGAAAGAGGATTGGAATGCGGGATCGTGTAAATGAGCTTAGGTTGGAGTTCTGGATCGAAAGTGATGGCGGGGACAACATCGAGGATGAGGATGTGTCGTCCGAATTTGAGTCCGGGGCTGAGGGTTTGAAGGAGGGGAAGAGTCGGTAGAAGCGTAGATACATGCTTGTGCATGGAGTGTGTTCTAGATTAGATTGGATTGAATTAATTTTCTAGAAGATGATAGAGGTTGGAAAGTAGCATATATCTTATTCACTCCATGATGTCCTTATATTGCAGATGTTATCCAGATAAGGCCCTTTGTATGCTTGTTGTTAAAAGATGGTGAGTAGGTCAAACAAAGAAAAAGAGCCTTGACACTCATTGAGAACAGGGAAATGATAATAATTACAAATGGAATGTCTGCTTTGTATAGTGGAGAGAACCTCTTTCTAGTTAAACAAAGGTGAATGACATAGGCTCATTCAAGAGTAGAAACAGTCTATTGTACAGTGACCAATTTTCCACAGGTATGTCATCATAATCATCCCATGAATAAAGAGCCAAAGAAAAGAAACTCACATCACATAATAACCAAACCAACTCTCAGTCTCAACTCAACTAAACGCGCGCCCCAGCACCACCCGCTTCCTCCTCAGCCTGCATCTCCCTCTCCAAAGCAGCAAAATCCCCCCGGAACGCATTTTGCACAGGCTGCGTCCTCATATCCCACACATCCTCACTACTTGGCCCGGTCTTGTACTTGATCGCCTTCTTGCGATTATGGTCCCGAATCGCCTTCCTCCGCTCATTCTCCCCCCATGACCGGGTCCGCATGCAGAGCCAGAAGTTATCCCAATGCTCGCTGCATGAGCGCAGTTCACCGTAACGATAGACGTTGACAAATTGGCCGCCGAAGGATTGGCAGAAAAAGGCGTAGTCGAATGCGGAGCGGCAGGACATGGTATCTTGGTAGAGGGATTCAGGAGCGATTGAGGAGGTGGGTTGTGGTTGTTGGTTTGCAGGAGATTCGGTAGTAGGGGTTGAAGGTGAAGTATCTAACGATTTTGGACTTGTCGAATTGTCATTATTGGCATTGCTGCTTGCAAATGCAGCGAACAACTTCTTGAATTCGTCCTCGGCTTGTTGCTCATCTCGCGTTAAGGTCCTCGATTGCGCTGTGTCGGGGGGCGGTGTCGCAGCCGGAGACGAAGATTTGTCTTTTTGAGAGGATGACCACCACCAACCCATTGTGCAGTTGATATGAGAATTATTTGCGGGAGTGCGTCGTAGGTGGGCGTGAATATCGAACAATCCATATCGGACGGAGGTAATCTCTAGTGTAATTTTAAAAATATCCAGTGTCGGTATCGATACATATTTACTATGAAGAACCGGTATTAAATCGTCACATGTTGTAATCGCGGAGCAGGTGATCGACGTCATTGCTACCAGACATCTGGGCAACTTCGGCCATTCTTATCAGTTTTCTGTTTCCTTTCATTTTTTTTTTATCCTTCGTATGATCCGCGTCGCAATGCGCCCAGTATCGCAGAGATGATGCGAATTGCCTCATCGGGAGTCCCAGTACGCTGGAGATCTCTGAGGGTTTTTCCCGCGTATACTTCTACGCCCAAACTACGGCGGGCTTCGTCTATTCAGTCGGGTCATATTGGTGTGAACAAGGGGGAAGGATTGCTCTTTGTCAATAGTAAGGATTTATTCTACACAGTGCTTTTCCCCCATAGCTGACAAAATAGACATCTTCCCGTCCAGATTACAATGGCTGCTGGGAAGCCCTCTCGATGGAAGCTGGTCGTATGAAGAAGCACTGAAACGGATCAACCGACCACACTTCGCTGCATCCGAACCGATCCATATAATACAACGAGCATTGCCGGACAAGCTGCCGTTGGAGATCAAGGAGGTCATTCCTCGTACGAAAGAAGGTGGTGCATTCGTCAAGTACTCCCACGAGTCCAATGTCTCGGACATTGAGATCGAGAACACTATCAAAGAGCATCTGCGGCAGAATCCAATCAGGCCCTGGTTTAATCCTTTCCAAGGGGTTTATGTTAGTCGGGTCTTGGGGAAACCATGGATTGAGGATCTCTATCGTATCCCCAGTCAGAGGCTAAGAGTGGAGTTCTTGCCGACTTCGCCAGAGTCCACTGCGGCAGAATTGACCATTGAGAACCTGTACTCTCTTCTTCGTCCGTATGGGAAGTTGCAGGAGATCGAACCTCAGCCGTCAGACTCAAAAACCAACCCACGATATGCCCATGTGGAGTTCTCTCGGCTCCGGTACGCCGTCATGGCGCGGAATTGTCTACACGGATTCACGATCCCGGAAGAGCATGGTGGCGGCAAGGCTGGCACTAAGTTTAAGATAATATATGAGCGGAAGATTAAGCTGTCCATGATCAAGGATTGGATCTTCAGTCATCCGAGGATTGTGATACCCGCCCTCGCAGCGCTCATCGCAGCCATCTCTGTGACAGTTTTTGATCCCATGCGCACATTCTTCATAAAGATGAAGATTAAAGCCACACTGCCTACGGAAGACAACGAATTCCTGCACTGGATCCGCCAGCAGATCAGTAAGGCGAACATCATATACTTTGGAAATCGGAGAGCCGATCCTCGCGGCCTCAGTGCCATTTGGGAAGACCGTCAAGGCGATATTTCACAGCTACAATCATGGTTACAGGAAAATGTCGAGACCTTCATTGTCGTCCATGGACCGCGTGGCTCAGGAAAGCGTGAACTTGTGCTGGACAATGTGCTGAAGGACTATAAACATAAGGTCGTCATCGACTGCAAGCAGATTCAGGATGCGCGAGGAGACACTGCAAAGATTGCAAGAGCCGCCCAGCAGGTTGGCTATCGACCGGTCTTTTCATGGATGAACAGTATCAGCAGTTTCATTGATCTCGCATCCCAGGGCATGATTGGCACCAAGGCAGGCCTTTCAGAGACATTGGACAGCCAGCTCAGTAATATCTGGCAGAGCACTGCTACTGCTTTAAGGAAAGTTGGCTTGGAAGGGAGAAAGCTAGATGACAAGGACGTTCATCTCTCTGACGACGAGTATCTGGAGGCTCACCCTGAACGGCGCCCAGTCGTGATAATCGACAACTATTTGCACAACGCTGAAGAGAACAGCATCGTATACGACAAGATCACCGAATGGGCCGCCGGACTGACGACCGAATATATCGCTCATGTGATCTTTTTGACCACAGATGTCTCGTTCGCCAAACCCCTCAGCAAAGCCTTGCCTAACCAGGTACTGCGAGTCATTCCTATGGGCGACTGCTCGTTAGACGTCGGAAGGAAGTTCGTCCTCAACCTTCTGGCGTATGAGTCAAGTATGGAGACTAGCAGCGAGAAAGTAAAGTCTGTAGATAGTATGAAGGACTTGGACAACTGTATTGAGGTGCTGGGAGGTCGAGTATCGGATCTGGAATTCATGGCGCATCGAATTGAAGCGGGAGAAACTCCAAAGGGTAAGATTTAACGTGGATGCAATACTTTCCTTCTTATACTTCTTTTGCTAACATACGAAAGCTGCTGTCAACCGTATAATCGAACAATCCGCTTCTGAGATCCTGAAGATCTTCATTCTAGGCTCTGACAATGAGTCCCAACACTGGACTCGCGAACAGGCCTGGCACTTGATCAAAGCGCTCGGGCACTCTGAGGATGGCACTTTGCCATACAACAAAGTACTTACATCAGACTTATTCAAGGAGAACGGCGAAGCGATCCTCCTCGCACTAGAACAAGCAGAACTCATCGCAATCAGTGCCACCAACGGATTCCCACATACCGTCAAGCCAGCAAAGCCAGTCTATCGCACGGCATTCAAGCGAGTTGCCGAGAACAAGGCATTGAGCAGCCGTCTTGATCTCTCGATCCTATCGCAATTGCTGAAGAAAGAGAACAGCTCTATCAAAAAACATGAAGAAGAACTCGCTGTGTTGGGCGCCCTGCCAAAGCAACCTCGAGAGCTTCATCCGAGGATCCACTGGCTTTTAGAGAAGATCTATAAGTCCCAGGACAAGATTGGGCAATATGAGACTGAAAGTGCAGTTCTCCAGAAAAACCTTAAGAGTGGAAATTGAACTCGGTCATTTATGTGTCGACGAATCTGCGTGGCGTTCTCAGGGTGTTAGAATTTTAGTAGTTACTTTCCTTCACGATAGTAATTGAAATTCACCTCCGTATTCTGCATCTGAAGACGAACAGGCCAGTTGATATCTTGTGAAGCATAACTTTATATAAGCCATCTGCATAACTTATGTTAATACTGCATAATTTGTCATCCATCATGCTGCGAATGCACGTATTTGAATCCCTGTCTTTATACAACTCCCCCTTCATTTTTTTTTTTTAAAAAAAAAAATTTGATTTCGCCAAAGAGCCATTGACTTATTTGATATATCTATAGTGGATCACTTGATACACCACCTTGGTCTGGCTCTGAGCTCCTCCGAGCCAGTCGGGTGTCCTCTCCCGCATTGCCTCTCTTTTCTCCTTTATTTGAAAAGGAGTTCATCATGGAAATCTATCTCTCGCTGGCCGATTATTCGATGGAAATTGCTAACGATGCACTTTCAGGGCCGACATGGGTGACTGTTTTGGTTGCCCTGGCCGTTACTTGCATCACTACACGTATCATCACGGGCTTCCAATGCCGCTCTAGTAAGGAAGATGCTGGTGACTTCCGGCCCGTGAGAATGGCACCATACTGGCTCCCATGGCTGGGACATAGTCTATCGTTTGCGTGGAATATGACGAGTTGCGTGAGAAAAACTAGGTTAGCTTCCCGTGTACTTCTCAAGCATAGCTTGTATCGGAGCTAATGATATTACTAGAGACTACATGGGTGAGCCTGTCTTTGGCATTATTCTTGGTGGTGCAAAGCAAAATGTGGTGGCGTCGCCATCCATGGCCCAGTCTGTATTTGCATTTCGAGGCGCATCCAACTCCCTATTTATCGATCGTGTAATGGAGAGAGTCTTCGGCGACTCGGGAATAGTGCGCAAGATGAGCCCTGCTGATCGACACGAGCTTCATCAACATGTTAGCCATTTTCTCCAGGAGCCGTTCATTACGGAAGCCACGAATGCGTTTATTAGTCGGATTCAGCGTGAAACCCCGAACCTGGTGACTTTCTCCTGGAGTATGGTGGATCAGGTGCCTTGGGAACGCGCAAGTGAAGTTAGAGTTGAAAACATCGACGGCAAAAATGTTTGCGAAGCTGATCTATTTGCTCTGGTACGGAATTTTGCTGCGCATGTCATCACGGCCGGCTTTTTTGGCCAAGCCTTGCTAGAGGATTTCCCAAATCTGTTCGATGACCTGTGGATCTTGGATAGTCAGTTCTCAACCCTGTCGAAAGGTGCACCTCGTTGGTTACCAATTCCGGGTCTCCCTGCGGCACACAAAGCCCGGGGTCGACTTTTGCAGGCTTTGGCGACTTTCCAAGAAGCTTTTATTGCCTGGGATGACGGTAGAGACCCTGGAGTGAAATTCCGTGATCTTGATGATGTCGCAGAGCCAGTTAAGCAGAGGGCCCGCACTATGCACAAAATGGGCTTTTCATCCATGGCCAGCGCATCGGCACATCTATCTATGCTATGGGCCATGAATGGAAACACGACGAACATTGTGTTTTGGAACTTAATTCGCGTGTGTGCAGAACCTACTCTGCTGGAAGAGATTCGGAAAGAAATCGCTCCATATGTGAAGGCATCCCGACCCAGCCGCGAGGAGACTGGATTTCCCTTCGAGGAGCCCCCTCAAGTCACTATTAACTCTCAGGGACTGTTCAGCTCTTGTCCTCTGTTGAAAGCCAGCTTTTACGAGACCCTACGCCTGGATTCTGCTGGATTCTCGCTCAAAGAACTCGGTTCCGATCTGACCCTTACGGAGTCTAAAGAGGACGCTGCAAATGACGGGTTGAAACAGCCCCGAGTGTACAAACTTTCTAAGGGCGACAGCATTGCAATTTCTCATGGCGCTCTCCAAAGCGATCCTCGATACTTCTCGAACCCAAACCGATACGATCCCTTGAGATTCATCACGACAGACGCCGACACGGGCGCCAAACGGGCTGAGATGCACACTATCAAACCCTTCGGTGGCGGCGTAACAAGATGCAAGGGTCGTGTCCTAACAGAAAGGGAGAACTTGGCTTTCATCGCTGCAATTGTCACCATGTGGGAAATTGAACCGGTACGTGGAAAGCAGCTGGTTGTACCGGGGCGTAAGGCATCTCCGGGGACGTTTTCACCGCAGAAAGATGTCAGAGTGCGGATGAAAGCCAGAGTATAAGCCACCGATTTTGCTTCATTTCATTCATCTTTTTTTCTTTGGAGTTGATAAAGGGAATGGTGGTGTGGCACATGTGTGGGGGCTCAAAACCTAAATCAGACCTCACGACAACAATTCATAGACAAATATAACAATTTCATATGTATTTGCCAGTACTAAGCTAAGCTTCATTCGTCATGCATCGGACTGATTGCGAAGACCAATAATGAGCATTATGACCCGTATTATCAACGCGGAGAAATATCCGGGGACGGACTTTGGCCGATCACAACAACAATCGCCATGCACATTAGAGAAGAATTATAAAGAAAGGTAATTTCACAATGTGCACGCTGTATTTTCGAATAATTGTTTCAGCTCAATAAAGAGGCTGGGATATTCACAAAAAATGACACAAATTGACGAGACACCTCATCCGAGCAAGGACTATGACCTATCGACCCCAATTTCCTCTACTTCGGGACTTCGACAAGACCTAACATCATATGGCGATGCGCATTTCTCCCTATTTCTCAGAAAAGTCTTCATCAAAAGCTTGGGGTACTCTGAAGACGCCCTCTCACGACCGATCATTGGCATTGTGAACACATTTTCCGGCTTCAACCCATGTCATGCAAATGTACCACAACTTATTGAGGCAGCTAAACGAGGCGTGCAGCTAAATGGGGGGTTAGCTATCGAAATTCCCACGATCAGTGTTCATGAGTCCTTCTCGTATCCGACGAGCATGTTTCTGCGGAACTTAATGAGTATGGACACGGAGGAGATGATTCGTTCTCATCCGCTTGATGCGTGTATTACAATTGGTGGTAAGCGTAGTTACCTTTTCTTGATATGAGAGAAATAGAGTTTATAAATTGACAAGATCAGGATGCGATAAAACCGTCCCGGCACAGTTGATGGGTGGAATCTCAGCAAACAAGCCGGTCCTACCTCTCATCACGGGCCCAATGCTCCCGGGAAGCCACCG
Organism: Aspergillus sp. S3505; assembly: GCA_023627475.1. NCBI lineage: Eukaryota > Fungi > Ascomycota > Eurotiomycetes > Eurotiales > Aspergillaceae > Aspergillus > Aspergillus sp. S3505. The sequence goes on along the minus strand of JAMAHJ010000032.1, from coordinate 172,884 downwards.
AGGCAAGAGAATTGGTGCTTGCACTGACTGCCGGAATAATTGGGCAGCCTTCCGTGCACAAGAAATAGATATCGAAGAGATCTCAGCTATCAACGACGAACTCGCACCGACTGTTCGTACTACCGTGTCAATCACAAGACCATGCTCGGTTTGCTAATTGAACTAACCAGATCGGAACATGCGGTGTCATGGGAACCGCCAGCACAATGGCATGTATCACTGCTGCGTTGGGTATGATGCCGCTTCGAGGTGCATCAGCCCCTGCGGTGTCGTCTGCAAGGCTCCGGATTGCTGAAGAGACTGGGGCGAACGCTGTATCTGTTGCTAAAATCAAACGAAAGCCACAAGAGATTATGACGAAAGAGTCTTTCTTAAATGCAATCACCGTCCTCCAGGCAATAGGAGGTTCGGCAAATGCGATTGTGCATTTGATGGCAATAGCAAATCGACATCCTGCCCTTCAAGGCGTGATAACGTTGCAGACATTTGAGGAAATTGGACGCAAAACGCCCTTATTGATTGACTTGAAGCCCAGCGGGGAGAACTATATGAATGATTTCCATAATGCAGGAGGCATGTTGGCACTACTACTTACCCTCCGTCCACTCCTTGAGCTGTCAGCCATGACTATTACGGGACAAACATTGGGCGAGGTTCTGGACACGTCTACGTTCCGGACATTTCCTCTTTCACAGCAGATTATCAGACCGTTGAACAATCCTTTATACTCAGATTCTTCCCTTACTGTCCTACGCGGAAATTTGGCCCCCTATGGAGCCATCATGAAAGCGTCCGCGTCCAAAGATCGCTCTCTTCTTTCCCACACAGGACCTGCTGTTGTCTTTGAAAACACAGCCGATTTGGCAACAAGAATCGACGATCCGGATCTTCCTGTGACGAAGAATTCTGTGCTCGTCCTTAAAGGAATAGGTCCCATCGGAAATCCAGGAATGCCCGAAGCAGGACTAGTCCCCATACCACGAAAACTTGCTGAGGCAGGAGTCAAAGATATGTTACGCCTATCGGATGGACGAATGTCGGGCACTGCGGGCGGTACAATTGTTCTTCACATTTCGCCCGAATCGGCTCTGCCAGAGTCGCCATTTGGCGTTGTCGAAACAGGCGATTTGATCACCTGCGATTTAACTGAAAGACGGCTGCATCTTGACGCTTCCGATGAAGTGTTAAGTGCGCGCATCGAGCAGAGGAAACAAGTTTTAGAGAAAGAGGGCGTTTTGGCGCAAAGGAAACGGAGACGGGGATATTTCGGCTTATATGAACGGTCCGTGAACCAGGCGCAGGATGGTGCTGATTTCGACTTTCTTGCTGCAAATGGACTATCAGATGATTGAGATTACGTCGTGATCAAAATAATCCATATTAATTTGGTGATAGAAAATAAACCAACCCTGGCCCTGTGCCCTAAGCCCTCTTAGTACTCAGTTAGGCTAAATGCCCAGCGGCGCGACGCGTCGATGCGGCGATACGCGTCGAGGTAGATCCCCCGACCTGTGCATTGAGACTTCAACTTGAGGCGGTCGACGCTTTGGATGGCGTGGATTCCTTGATATACGTTTTCAACTCCTATTTTGGATCTACTTTCTAAGTCGCCTTCCTGATGTCCTCTGAAGTGATTCGTCCCCGGGGGAGACCAGCTCGTAAGTCCGCAGTTCTTCTGCTCAGCCAGAATCATTGCTAATAGCGCCAACCGCGATAAGATACCCCAGGGACAACGGTTTTAGGATACACACCCGATGGTCGTCGAGTGATCACAGGTGGTTCTAATTCAGCAATCCGAATTTACACTGTTGGACAAGATGGCGAGCCCACGACGGTCGATGAGGGCGTGGACGGAAACCTGGGAATAGGCACCACTGTATGTTTGCCAACACTTCTTGACCGGTCGGTAAAAGACTACGAGAGGCTGATTATGGGTCCTTGGTAGAACAACTCGTTTATCATGGGAGCGGAAGACGGGACAGTCTGGCAATATGAGATCAACTCGGGCAGGATGGAAAAGCTACTGGTACGATGCGCTCTGCCGGTGAGAGACATTGGAATATCGAAGGATGGCGAATGGGCCGCGGTCGCGAGCGAGTCAGTTTGTGCATATTGATTCGAGACAAGGATCAAAAGAGCTAACAGCTATCTGAATCTAGTGAGCTCACCGTGAAGATCGTCAACATCGAGGATATGACCAAAGTGAAATACCTTCGCGAGCAGGGCAAAGGAGCAAAGCACGTCACATTCGATCCGAGCGGGCGATATGTCGCGGTTTCATGCACAGACGGTATCCTTTACATCTACTCCACGGTCTCGGAGAAACCGGAATTATTACAAAAACTCGATGGAGTGATTCGAAGACTCGAGCCCGAAGATGAGGCCACTTCGAGGGCAGTGTGGCATCCTGATGGAACAGCATTCGCGTCCGCTGAGGCAACAAGGGACATTGCTATTTATTCCACGGCTGAATGGAAGAAAGAGAAGGTTTTCTCAGGTGGTCACAATGGAGACGTCACGGCAATTAGTTGGTCGCCCAATGGTGCTCTACTTGCTACAGCTGGAGCGGACGGACAAATACTACTCTGGGAAACAAAGAGCCAAAAGATTTTGGAGCGCCACGATTTCCCGAACGTGATCAATCTTGCCTGGCACCCCACCAGGAACTCACTCTCATTTACGACGTCGGACGGAGAGCTTTTCATTTATGACGATTTCGTATCAAAAGACCACCAACCGCTCCTCCAGAAACCACTTCAAGCCGCACCTATTTTCCCCGGGCCCTTGACGGAGATTTCCGACAATGTGAGACGCCCGTTAACCAGCAGGCCGAAAGAGTCGATTGAACGCAGAAGGGGAGGCACTCCGGACTCACTCGATGACATTCTTGGAGGTTCCGATGCAGGTATGGAGGATTTCGTCGACGATGACGATGGCGCTGGGTACGCTGAAGGCATGAACCCATTCGGCAAACGGACTAATGAACACCTGGATGACCCCGATGGCCACGCGGACAAACGGTTATTGACTTCGTTTTCCAAGCCAAGAGTCCATCCTCCACTCCAGCCTGGAAGTACGCCATGGAGAGGCAGTCGACGGTATCTCAGTTTGAACCTGACGGGCGCTGTCTGGACCGTCGATCAGGAGACGCATAACACAGTCACCGTGGAGTTTTATGACCGAGAACTCCATCGGGACTTTCACTTTACTGACCCATATCTATATGATAAGGCGTGTCTAAGTAAGTGCTATGACATCGAACCAGCGAAATCGAATCTGACGTGCTAACAATGGTCTAGACGAACATGGCACATTATTCTCCAACAGCCCTAGGGACGGCAGTCCTGCAACGATATTCTATCGACCCCATGAGACATGGACCACAAGAGCTGACTGGCGCACGCAATTGCCGGCCGGCGAAGGAATCAGAGGTAAACAAGCTTCTATCACACTGCATCAGTATCGTACTCGTGTATTGACATGAAGCAGCGCTAGCGCTAAGTGACTCCTACATCGTGGCTGTGACGACAAAGGACTACGTGCGCGTCTATACACTCTTTGGAACACCATACAAAGTGTACAGGCAAAAGAGTCCAGCTGTGACGTGCGCTGCTTGGCGGGACTACATCATGACGATTGGAAACGGGCCATTGAGCAGTGACGGCCGCACCGCAACGCTGTCCTATACCGTGGAAAATGTCAAGCGTGACGAAGTCTGCCAGAATGAGGATGTTGTCGCCCTCCCAGAAGGGGCAGAATTACGGAGCGTCTTCTTTTCAGACTCAGGAGTGAGTCCATCTTTTTCCTCCTTACCCATGGCCGTTTACTAATAGGGAACCCATAGGATCCTTGTATTTATGACTCGGAAGGTGTTTTGCTCATCTTGCAACACTGGCGCACACAAGGCCAAGCTCGCTGGGTGCCATTGCTTGATACCAAGCAACTGGAGCGTCTGGCCGGTGGACGGAAAGAAGAAACATATTGGCCGGTTGCTGTTGCTCAAGGGAAATTCCACTGTATTATCCTCAAGGGAGGAGACAAATATCCCTACTTCCCTCGCCCGTTGCTCAGCGAATTCGACTTCCGCGTCCCCATTTCTGACACGCTGAACAAGGCACCAAGCGAGGAAGATGAAGACGGATCTGCTGCTGCTGTACACAACGAAGGCGCCAAGTTCGAGGAGGCATTTGTCCGCGGCAATATCCTTCTGTCCTTGTTCCAAGATCTCTTGTCATCCACGAATGCCACATCAACGCAGCGAGCTGAATTAGCACGCAAGGAGCTGGAGCTGGACAAGACTCTTTTGCAGATGCTAGCTGTCGAATGCAGAGAAGGTGAGGAGCGAGGCATGAAGGCCCTAGAATTAGTGCGGATGATGCGGGATCGTAATGGCAAGATGGTCGAGGCCGCACTGAAGGTGGCCGAGCGGTATGGCCGGGGTGTGTTGGAGGACAAAATCCGGGATCTGGCAGAGAAACGGTTCATGGGAATGGCGGATGACGACGATGAATTGGCTTGATTTTGTTATGACAATTCTTGTCTCCTTGTTTGAATATACCTTACTTATGCCTAAGTATTTTGTCCATAGTCCGAGTTGTATAGAATGACGACCGATCACTAGCGATACAAACACGCTGACCGCCACCTCTCATGTATATTCCAGGCAATTATAGAATGGAATAGATTCCATTTATATAATTTTTCTCTATAGACAATGTTTCTATAGATATCCTCTTCTAGAATCTCCGCATTGGCGCTCGGCCATAACGTCATCGGACCATTCCGATATTTTTCTTCCGGCGAAGAAAATCCATCTTTGATTTCCAACCAACGCTCTCCAACACAACACATGGCTTGACCACCGTCAGCGATTCGTCGTCGTCTTGTACGGCTCGATATATTCATCTTCTGTCTTCTAGTCGACTCTGTTCCTCGGTCTGTTGTTTTCATTATTGCATACCGTCATGCCGAAACTAGTCCCTATCCACTCCTCGCCATGCTCCCTCCGATGTCCTCTACGCCCCTCATCTTCCTTTAAGTCATCGATATCCAATACTCGTCAGACGTTTGTTTCCTCACATGCGCGATTGCTGGCTCAGCCCCGAAATGGGGTCCTAGGTGATCCCTGGCTGGCCCAGGCATCGTCGTCCTCGTCATTTTCGCAGACAGATCCCCAGCCTTTGCCATTGTTGGAGGGGCTCGACGGAAACCCAAATAACAATCATAAACCCCCTGATGAACGAATTATAAAACTGGGAAAGAGTGTGTAGCCCCGTCTATTTGCGATGATCATGGGTGCTAACTACTACAGCTCTACGAACCCTCTCGCCACTCCTCCCTACAATCCTCTTCAACCCTCTACCTGCCACGATACTCTCCCCAAGCGTCGCCCTCCATCTCTTCCCGTCGACCCATCCACATCTCCCTACTGTCAAAGGGCGTACGCTCTACCGCGCCGCGTTATGGACCGTCCCCGTGGCGTGGAGCAGCCTCCCCTTGGTCGGAAACGTCAGGCTACAGATCCTAAGCGAGCGGATCGTCCGCGCAGGGACGGTGTTGGACCCGGATCGACGCGGCGATAGCGATTGCGGAGATGAAAGATTGGTCGTGCGGTGGAAGACGGAACCAAGGGAGGGGTCCGGGGAGGGGTCTGGGAATGCGCAAACTTCAGTCGACCTTCCATCTGCAACGGGAAGTACCGCATCATCGAAGAATGGCATCAACAAGGGCCTCAGCAAGTTGCTTGGCGGGGAAGCTCCGATCTTCAAGTTGTCCAAGGAGGAGCAGTTTACGGGGCTGTTTATCTTTTCGTTCGACGAGGAAGGTCGTATCTTAACGCATACGATTGAGCACGCGGATAATGCGAATGGCTGGGATCGGATGGCTAAGTTCGTTACCCTGACGGACTGGTTGATAGGGAAGGCAAGAGGGTCGCTGGAACCTGCGGCGCCTGGATTGGCAATGCAGAGTTGTCCGGATCTCGGTCTCGAAAGAGGGCGACATGCTTCTCGTCCATAAATTGCCACGGGCGAACTCCTGGCTATATATGCAGTATTTCTTTGGCATTGCCAACGGTGACCCAGTTCACTGCGTTTATAATGCCGTACCGATATCAGCAGTATCATTTGCTATTCGTTTGAGGCAGTAGATCTACCATCTCTTTCGAATTTGTATCCATATTGCTTTACGCGTTTCTATACCCTACCGTTGTTTGACTGACAGATGACATACGACATCTTTAAAGTATCAGATGTGAATGAGCCCAATGAATGGAATGTATTTTTATTTTGTCAACTGGACCAGCCAATATGCATCTGAAAAGCCAAATAGAATACAAAATGACCATACGGCCTACAAATCCAACTCCCTTCCCCCCTCCCCCAAATTTCTAGAAAGAAATCACTTCCTTCCTGGGACAGCAATAGGGGGCGACTTCAACGTCGCAAAGACCCCCACGCAAACACCCACCATCGCAAACCCACCAGTGGTGTACGCAATTTCCCTCCCAGCAAACCAGAATAATGAGCAGAACAATACCGGTCCCGCTGCCCGTCCAACTTGTCCCCAACTCCTGAGTCTCCCAAGAACAACTCCACGCTCACCCTCGCGCGCCTCAAAGCTTCCCAGGCTGTTTAGACTGGTTACCACCGTTGCGCTGGTGATTGCCAGTAGTCCGCCTGCACTGTAGAGACCTGCAAGAGATGAAACCCGCGCGAGGAGGAAGAACGAGATCGCGCAGGCAACCACGCCGATTCGCAGTGTGACGAGGGGCGGAAGACGGCGGACGACGGTTCCTTGAAGGAGGGAGGCGATGAGACCCATCATGGAGAGAAGACGGCCGTTGAGCGCAGATGGGCTGGATTTTGTGTTGGCGGAGTAGAAAGTAGCTGTTAGAAATGGAAGAGAGAACTCCATGCCCGAAAAGGGAAGGAGGAAAAGCAGGTGCAGGGCATTAAGGAGGGCTGGGCTGTTGGTGTGCATAGGTTTGGTAGCCGCTTTTGAAGCGGAAGATTCGTCCTTCGATATAGCGTCGTCCGATCTAGCATGCTGCAGCTGCGTGAGACGAGGATGCGTCTCCGGCAAATAGAACCACAAATACGCCGTCTCCAGAACAATCAGCAGCAGCGAAACACCCGCAGACGTCGCAAACGGATTTGCCGCAACAGTCGTAATACTCGAGAGTCCCGCCCCCAGCGCAGGCCCAAACGTAAACGCGATACTGAAACATGCGCCCACGAGCGCCATCGTCCCGCCGCGCTGGCTCTCATCACTGATATCCGTTGCGATCGCATTTGCCAACTGTACATTCCCCTCGCTCAGTCCGCCAACAATGCGACTGGCCAAGAACGTCCGGAAGTCCGTAGCGGCAACCCAGAGCGCGACACTGAAGATGTTGCCGACCATTGAACAGAGAAGGGCTCTTCTGCGGCCATGGTGATCGGAGAGATGGCCGATGAAGGGAGCTGCGATGGCTTGGAGGAGAGAGAAGAGTGAGCCTAATGCACCGCCGAGGAGGACGATGTCGTAGCGCGAGTCGATTGGTTTGGCGAAGGAGTTTTTGTACGCGTTGAGGTAGTGGAAGACGCGGTTTAGGAGGGAGGTCGGGGAGTCGTCTTGGTTGCGGTAAAAGGTGAGGAGGGAGGGGAATAATGGTAGAATGAAGGTGAAGGAGATCTAGCAATGTTAGAATGCCCATAAAATATATTGAAATTGAGGGAAACTATACCAGATCCAAAAGGAGCGACAGCATCAACACCTTGAGGATGCTTCTCCGTTGATCTGCAGCCAACGCCATGATAAACGTTTACCAGGAGAGCAATTGAAGGAGAGACGAAGCGCAATCAATGCGAAGATTCTGGTATAAAAAAATAGATCAGGCCATGTTGTACAAAAGATAAAAGCGATGCGATGTTAATAAGCATTGAATAGGATTAATTAAGAAACACGATCGAGACTTGGCTATGTCATAGCCCTGAGCCCTATTTTCCGTTTCAGGACAGACATATATAAGATTATACGAGAGTATCTGAAGTAGTACGAAGAGAAAATTGGCTCGGACCATATCATTCATGCCATTGGAAACCACCTCAGATTTTGCACACCAACCAAGGTCTTCTTCGCTCCTCCCAGTAGGCAGCTCCCAGCCTGTCCCGGTCCCAATTCCTACCACCGCCAGAACCCTTGCACCCACGGAAGAACAGAATTTCATCACACAAAAAGGGTAAAAATACAAATAAGAATAACGTGAGTGAACGATAAGGACGGCGCCCATTAAGGAAGCACAGGTCACATGCAAAGGTTAGAAAAGACATTAGTGATATTGAGCAAGATTAGGAGGGGAAGCAAAGAGGAAAGAAAGATATGCACGCTGAATAACTGCACAACATATACAATCAGGAAATTTTCCGTCATCCAACCCAAAAGCTGAGGGCCAGGATAGAACATTTCAGGAGATTCGTTGCATTCGTGAACCGTAACACCGCCGAACCATGGTTTCATTAATGGAAGGAAATAGGAGGAAGACCAGATAAACGGCCAAAAGAGGAAAGGAGTTTGACGAGAAGGAGATTGATGTCGCGCAAGGTGGGCGACACTGAAATCGAAGCTCCAACGACGATCGTGAGGTATAACCACAACCAGAACAATAGAGCATTCGCAGTGCGCAACCGATATTGGTCCATTTATTGTGCTGCTGCAGCCACAGCCGGAGCACCATTGGATCCGCCACGGCCACGACCATGACCGCGTCCACGACCACGGCCCCTGAACTCACCACGGCCACGGCCACGGAATCCATCACCGCGACCACGGCCGCGACCACGACCCCGGCCGCTGTTCTGCCTCTGGTGGCCACCCACAGGCTCAAAGCCATCACCGTTCTGTTTGGGCACAGCGGCATTCTCGACTTCTGGATGGACGGCAGTGGGGTTGTTCTTTAAGCCAGTGTCAACAGAGGCTGGGGTCGCCTGAAGCCCATTCTCTGTCTCCGCCGGGTCGCGCGGCACTTCAGTCAAGCCATCCGCATTCGCAGAGGGATCAGCGGGGGCGCCAGTGCTGGGATCCCAGGATGACTCCGCGACTTCGTTGGCAGCATTAGACACCATCGTCTGAGCCGGGGGAGCGATCTGTTCGATCTGAACAGTCGTGCTGTTAGCATCGGTGGTGGTAGCATCTGTGGCCCTGACGGCGGTGTCCTGAAGTTCAGTAGAGGCAGCATTGGCCAAAGTGGGGTCGGACACGGGAGTGGTCTCTGCGGTAGCTTCCTCAGGCGTAGCAGCAGGACCCTCGGATGCTTGCTTAACCTTACCATCTGCGTAGAACAACTGTTAGTATCTTGTGACTGGAACTGACTTATCAATGGGCTTCCTTACAAGTAACGTCAAGCGCCGTACCCTCGAGGTTGGTGATCTTCTCGTCCACACCATCGATGAGTTTGAGCATGTTAGTAACAGCATCCTCAGAGCCAGTGTAGACCTGGTAAAGAACAGCCTCAAATGCCTGAGCATCATTCGAAGTCTCGTCTCCGGACCGTCTCACTTCAGCGGCAGCAAGGAGGAACTTGCTCAGGGTGAGCAAACGTCTCCTCAAGTCCTTCTGGTTGGTTTCTGAAGTTTCCGCGATGGCCTTCTCCCGGACAGAATCCAACTCTTCCTTGTGGCCCTTCTCCAAGTCATCTTTCTGGCTGGCCAAGCGCTCTTCATAGTAGGCAGCAAACTCCTTGTAATGAGCAATTTGCTCCTCGATCTGAGCAACATTGGCCTGCAGAGCAGGCTTCTTCAGCGCCTGCGTCTTCTGGTCGTTGTTGATCTTCTTATCCGCAACCAACTCATCGAGCGACTTTCCGGGGTTCTCAGCAATAATGGAGTCAACTTTCGAGGTCGCGTTCTGTAAAGGACTTGCGATTAGTACTGGGACAGGAATAATAGCAGACTTGGATCGCTTGAACATACCAGTTTCTTCAGAGCATTGCGCAGACTCCTAGTAGAAGGTGAAGTTAAGTCAGTCGCTACATTCTTGAACTTGAATGCACTCTAAGCGCCAGCTCAAGCATACCTCTGAAGTTCCTTGAACCGGGGGTTGTCTAAGTTGTCCAAGCTGTTGGCAGTCGCTTCAGACGAGGTACCGTTGAACTTCTGCTTTTCCGAAGGAGCCTCAGATTGAGGGTTGCTGGTAACAGGAGCAGCTGCCATGGTGTCGCGCGAAGGTGAATGTGTAGGTGGCGTGGAGGGGTCAGCGGGTAGTGTGATGTGGTCGAGAACTAACCAGTTGTCAGTAAGCTTGGCCGAGCGAGAGGGGAAGAACATGATGTTATACCTTTTAAGGATGATGCGCAGAAAGACGCAGGAGTTGAGGTGGTTGATGTCTGGAGAGAGAAGAAGAGAAAGAGGAAGAGGAAGCGAAGAGGAACAAGGCAGAAGAGCAGAAGATTTGAGTGGAACTCTTCCGAACCGCCTTTGTCGCGCAGCCCAACAAACAACAAAGCGCGATGGAGACTTAAAGCCACCACAACTACAACACTACGGTGAGGACTCGACTCCTCATTCACAGAGTTTACAGATCAATTGTGATATGTCTACAGCTGGCAATCCAAAAGTTCAATAGTTCGAGTACAAGAAAAGGAAAAAATAAAATAAAAAAATCATATTCAATTGGGTATCTCTAAGCCTCTGGATAACGCCTCGACACATTTCCCTTACTATTATCCCTATGGTCCCTGGGCTAAAAGGCCACAATAATCACCCCAAACAAACGCCTGAATGCCCACATATATACCATGCAATAGATCAAATTCGGCGACAGAACAGGTACCATGACGGGTCGTGTGGCTCAACCCTTAAACTTCCGCAGCGTCCTCTAGAAAAGATAGCAAATGAAAAGTCAGAGCTGGAGTCTTTCAAAGGCTGTCTTGCCGTATGGGACACTGAAGAATCAGGAACCTTCGACTTACCTCCGTCACTTTCCGGACACTGTTCGCGGATAGTTGCTTCTCGCCTGCCTTCCGCGAACGAATAGACGACTCGCGCATCAATCTGTATTCGATTCCCTCTCAGCATGTTGTCCGTTCGTCTTTTTGTTGTATCCTGTCTCCTTGGAAGACAATTTGGTGCTTCTCCCGGATAGCATTCGACGAGTCCATGTGCGACTTACTCCTGCATAAAAAGCATGTAGTCCAGAAATATCTATTGAAAAGGGGAATTCAGTAGCTGTTAGCTTGTATTGGATCGAATGCAGAAGAGACGGTCACTACCCACCAGAATATCGGCATTCTTGCTCACATTTCGGTTCGCATGAGCCTTGACAATGCGCTTGACTGTCGCGCGGGGGTAAAGCTTCTGAGTGGCTACCATAATTTCACTGGTCTAGAGCAATAAACCGGGTTCTCCAACGACGCGACAAAAAGGAAGATTGTCGATTGATGGTTGTTGATGCTTTCGTGGTGTTGATGTCCATCCTGATTAAACTTGACAATTTCCGCTCACCGCCTGGCGGTATGCGGAGGGTATTGTATTGTATTTACCGTCAACTTTAATTTACATCTATGTTTGGTTTGTACAGCGGCGCCAGCAGAGATATACTCTGTACATCTCTAGAGCTATTGGCGACTCCGCCAAAGCTTCCACGCAAAAGCTGCCGCCGTCGAGCCAATGGCTACCCTCCAGCCCAAGAAGACAAATAACGCAATTCGGAGTCGGTCATAATATCCCCGGAGCATGATCCCAACGGCATAGGTTCTGCCGTCGGGGTCCTTGTCCGAAGGCCCATAGCATCTTCCCACTCCAAGTCCACCAATTCCAACTTCATTGTGGTCGTTTTGGGAGTGCGCTTTGTCATCCACAGCCACCGCAGCAGTTTGGCTATCCATTGCTGTGTTGCTGGGCCGTGCTCCAGACTTCACCTGAAGCATGTTATGTTTCCTCAAGCTGTGAGTGACTAGCTTCACGATCAACCGTAGATCAGGAGGGGTGAATGTCGGATAGTCCCATAGCTGTACGGCATTGTGCGGAGGGAGCATATCGAGAAAGTCCGCCAAGATACCCAGGGTAAGACCCCAAAGTAAAAGCGGGCGGCCCAGATCATTTAAACCTGTTTGATTGCTTGAACACCATGCTTTCCACCTCTGGAACAGTGACTGACTTCGTGGGCTATCGTGAGGTATGAATCCTGGCGTCGAGTTGCAATACAGACTCTCAGATGGTCTCAATTGGATAGCGGAGAATTGCATCATACCAACAAGTGACCTAAAACCAAGTCGAGTAATAAATCCGCCCTGGTTCGCTAGACGCTGAGACATATCCACATATTCTACCGTACGCATTGATGATGATAAGAGAGCCCTAAGCGGTACCCAGTGAGTCGAGGCGACTTCCGTTGGTTGTAAATTAAGGGTAGGCAATTCGGGCCGTGTCAACACGTAAATGAAAGGACATAAGACCATCAACCTAGAATCAACATCATCAGCAGGGTGCATTATAATTATCAAGCTTGTATGGTAACATACGGCACAGTCCCCCAACTCATTGTGACAACCCGTTCCGGCAAGTTTCCCACGTGGATACAGTCCTCGGTTGTCAAGTCCAACCCTATCTCTTCCCATGCTTCTCTAACCGCAGCAGCCTTATCGTCCGCATCCTCGGGATCTCGTTTCCCACCGGGAAGCGCGACATGGCCTGTCCAACGGTCTCCCACGCGCGACGCCCGCTTGATGAACAGAACTTCCGGATCGCCATGTTGCACCCAATCCTGAGAAAAGAAAGTATCTAGTTGTTTTTTGACCGAGGCACCATCATTGCGTGACAAAGGAGAAAGTATGTTTGGCCAATGGTCGTATGTAGGGCGGACTCGCAGAATCAGGGCCACGGAGGCACGTTTCTTGCACAATGGCGGGTTGGGAACATGCGGGTAAGGATCTTGATGAAGGTCATTCAACACATTGTGAAGAGAACTGCACAGGGTGCTCTCCGTCATGGCGGCGACTTAAAGCCGAGAATGAGGTAAAAGTGAGAACAGGCATCTTTATCGAACGATGTATTGTCATGAAAAATATAATACAGTACCGTTACAAGACGGCTCTATCTCAGCGACAATGAATCATCCTTTTCGAGAAGCTAGCAACGTCATATAATCGATGATTGGCGGAGGTAATGGCACGTGCTCCGTGCCGCAGTCAGACTAACCGTATTGATCATGGCGTGGATCATGGCTCCATTTCCGTCTGGTACTTCTGGCATTCCCTTAATCTCTTCGCTTTTCTTTTTCTTCGTCCAGAGATATAGAGACCGGCAGTGCTGGATTTGATGTTTGGAATTACTGTCTTTCTTGCAGCTTGAGTGCGATATACTCAATTGACGTCTCTCCAGCTCTGTCTCAAGCTGTCGACCCTTCTATCCCTTCGATCAATCTGTCGTCGAACTGACGTGGCCCACCGTTCTCGTCCACTATGCGTTTCGGAAAGACGCTGAGGAACTCGATATACCCTCCATGGAGCGGGAAATATATTGACTACCATAAACTGAAAGTCCTTTTGCGAGAACAGGATGTTACCGGAGATGCCAGTGATTCTGAAGGTTCACAATGGACAGAGGAGGACGAGGAGGCGTTCGTGCAGGAATTGATCAACGTTCAACTGGACAAGGTCAATGCTTTTCAGGTGAAAACATCTCAGCAGCTCCGGGAGCGTACTTCTGCTTGTGAAGCCAAGTTGCGCCCAATCGCGCCCACCACAGATCAGGAAACACCTGCGATAAACCAAGATGAGAAGAGAGCGATTGCTTCTGATGCTCTTCAAGAGCTGGACGACATCACAAAGGAAGTCAATCATCTTGAGAAGTATAGCCGTGTCAACTTCACTGGTTTTCTAAAGGCTGCGAAGAAGCATGACCGCAAGCGTGGTGCGCGGTACCGCATCAAACCTCTACTCCAAGTACGGCTATCACAACTTCCGTTCAACTCTGAGGATTATTCGCCTCTTGTACGCAGACTATCCGTGATGTACTCCTTTGTTCGCGAGGTCCTTAATCATGGCGTCGTCCGTGCTGAGGAGCTTGGGGAGCCTCGGTTTGGTCATGATGTCTATTCGTCGTTCAAATTCTGGGTCCATGCGGATAACATCCTCGAAGTCAAGACCTACATTCTTCGACAACTGCCGGTTCTTATTTACAATCCTGGTAATTCTAAAGAGCTGGACATGTTGACTGAGGACCCTACGATCACATCTCTCTATTTCGACAATCCCCGATTCGACATGTATAATCAAAAGGTCCTCAGGGATCCTGAGGCTGGGTCCCTGAGATTGCGTTGGACTGGGTATCTGGAGGACAAGCCGCCTATCTACTTGGAGAAGAAAATTGTCACCGATGAAGATCGAAGCAGAGAGGTGAAGGTGCAACTGAAACAGAAACATGTTCAACAATTTCTCACTGGCGAATACCGATTTGACAAGAAGGTCCACCGGATGGAGGACATGGGTAACGGAGAGTCAGTAGAGGCTGATTCGCTTAAAAAGGACGTGGAGGAACTACAATCGTTCATCAAGGAATACGATTTGCAGCCAATGCTCCGGGCCAACTACACTCGCACAGCATTCCAGATCCCTGGCGATGATCGGATTCGTATCTCGCTTGATACGGATCTGGCGTTGATACGGGAAGACTCCCTTGATGAGGAGCGTCCCTGCCGGGACCCAGACCAATGGCACCGTTCCGAGATCGACGTCAACCGAATGGAATACCCCTTCGATGCAATCAGGACTGGGGAGATTTCCCGCTTCCCGCATGCGCTGCTAGAAATCAAGCTTCGAGGAAATGCGCTCAACGCCGAGTGGGTGCATGATCTGATGTCTTCTCACTTGGTCAAGGAAGCTCCTCGGTTTTCCAAATTCGTTCACGGAGTTGCCCAACTCTTCGAAGACAACGTCAACAACTTCCCTTTCTGGCTGGGTGAACTGGAGAATGACATCCGACGGGACCCCGAAACCGCCTTCCACCAAGAACAAGAACGGCTTGCGAAGCGGGCCGAAGACGACATCGCAGTCGGAAGCTTTCTGGGAAGCAGCAACAAAATGAGCCCGAGAATCAGAGCTTCTATGGGTTCTCCAGGAGCAAGGTTTACCGACATTGGCTCTCCACGAACCAGCAGACCTTCCCAGGCTGTACCTTCGTCGCCCAGGCCCTCTGCTTCCCAGCCTGAACTTCCCCGCCAAGATCTGCCACCACCAGCACAGGAGGAAGAAGAACCAGCCGAAACCGACAGAGTCGAAGATCAACCTTCAACAACAACAATGGCCCGTTTAGCCTCCCTCTTTCCCTCCTTCCCCGTCTCCCGCTCAAGCCGCACATTCCGCGATTCCGCCCCTCTCCCACCTGGCGTTCAAGAGCCCGGCACTTGGATCAAAGACTCCGGTCCCGTCCGCGTCGAGAGCAAAGTCTGGCTCGCCAACCAACGGACCTTCATCAAGTGGCTGCACATTAGTATCCTCCTCTCCTCACTCTCGCTGGGTCTCTACAACGCAGCTGGTAAGACCAACGATGTGGCGCGGGCGTTGTCTATCGTGTACACGGCGTTTGCACTTTTTTCAGCTGGTTGGGGATGGTACATGTACGAGAAGCGGGCGAGACTTATTCGGCAGCGGAGTGGGAAGGATTTGGATAATTTGTTTGGACCGATTGTGGTGTGTATTGGTTTGGCTGTTGCGCTGGTGTTGAACTTTGCGTTTAAAGTATGTCCACTCAACGAATTGTCACTTGAATACTGGATATGAAGCTAACTGATATAGTATTCTGCCGCTCTGAAACATATTCGAGGGCATGAGCCTGATATTCCTGGTAACTCTACCGTGGCTTCCGTGGGCGCTGGCTCCTGGAGATTGGTGAACCAGGCACAGCAAGCACAGCAGGTGCTTTAGGTCACTTGTGAGAATATTGTGTCTATTGTATTACATCCTTACATTCGTATCTGTCGTTCCAATCATGTACATCATAGCCACCTGTCATACGTGACGTCTATATAGTATATCCAAATGCAATCAAACTCCGAGTGTGAGCCTATATGTCTCCCTGTGAATTATTCCCAATTAACGGTGTGCGCTCTGGATCCGGCTCGTGCATTTCCCTCCGGAATGGTTTGGGCAAATTCTCCGGTGATAAGTTCCTGTCAAACATCAGTAAACCATCTTGACAAGCCTTCGCCTTGGAAATATACCTATCCAAAAAGAATCCACCAAATAACCATAGATAAATAGTTCCCAGAAACGCAATAACCCATTCCAAGATCGCGGCCTTGCGATACGCATTGACTCGTTCCGGTGCCGTAATAAAAATGAATGTCATGCAGAGGAATACCTCTACCAGGATTACCGCAGTTGATAGGGAGGCGCTATCCCGTCAGCACCACACCCTCACTAGAGTATATGGGAAACATACAAAACCCTCACAGTAATACTCCTCTTCCCCCAATCATGAATCCACCGTCCCCGATTACACAAAAACGACACAAACCCGACTACCTCATTCGCATACACAACCGCCGTCCCTGCAGCCTGCAGCGCCAGGCCTGAAAAACACATCTGCAGGAAAAAATAGTGCACGGAGTGGTAGCGGAATGTGTCCATGATGCTGAGCATTATAAGCGCGATGCTGGCTGTGGACGCTGCGAAGACGGAGAGAAGGGAGATGAAGCGGAGGGTTCTGGTGATGTTGGTGTCTTCTTCATCGTCATCGTCCGTCCCGGCCTCGTTTGAATGGTCATGGTTGTTGATGTCGTTGTCATTTTGGTCACTGGTATCGTTGGAATTGCTGTCATTGATGGCACCGTGTGAATCGTCGCCCATACCGTCGGTGCTATGCGCACGGTTATATTCAGGCTGGCAATGAATCCTCGGATGTCCCGCAGCCTTGAACAGCGCAAACCCAGGCTCATAACGCATGACATGCACCGCAGCAACGGTGATCACGAAGCACACGGCGGTTATCGTCGACCCGACGAGGAACAGCGGTTTCAATTCAAAGGACGCGATATCTGAAATGAACCTATTGACACCATCAGTGACAGTTAAATATGGTCCAAACGGAAGAGACATACGCAATCGGATACGTCTGCCCCGGATATCGAGGCATGCCATGCGTGATCCATGATAGGAGCAAGCCCGATAGCGTCGCGAGCCAGATCAATCCCGCTAGACAGGGGAACAACGGGAGACGAGAGGGAGGGATGTTCAGGATGACAAAGTGCAGATACGACCAAAGGCAGTCATCGAGACGGACGAGAGGGTTCATGGGGATGAATTGGGGACTGGCTGTATGCGCATCCAGTCCTGGCTCTATGGGGTATCCAAGAATGAGGAAGGTCGAGAAGGATCATGTGATAGTTCAGCTGATGTTTGGATATAGCAACAGAGACCGTCTCCCTCAGTTCCGCTACTCTATTCCACAATGAGAATAAAAAGCGTTGTCCCCTGATACTGTTCACAACTGCGACTGCTGGTCATCAAATCCAAAGAAAAGCAATGATGTCATGCCGCGGGGATCGCTGCGCAACTCCATGCGACAGAGATACGGCATCAACACATTCTACCCCTGGGTATGCAGAGAGATGCCATTGACAAGTATGCCATTGAGAATAGCACACACGAGGTATAGCAGATATTTGCAATCTCACAAAGAATAATGAAAAGTGATAGTAATCCATGTATTTCTACGGCTGACAAATCGCTAATCCATTCAATAGCCGACGAGGATAACTATAAAGCCGAGTTTATCCCAGTTGATATTCGGTTATTCTCTGTATACACAGTCACTATCAGCTAAAGCTAATACAGACAACATGACCAGCTTCACTATCCAGATCATCTCCGACACCGTCTGCCCGGTACGTCTCCTTATCCTCATTCCCCCATCCCCACATCCCCTCTAATACCCCTTCTCGAAATAAATAAACTAATAATAAATAGTGGTGCTACGTAGGCTACCGCCGCCTAACCCGCGCAATCGCATCCCACAAAAGCACCCACCCCTCTGACACCTTCACTCTCTCCTGGCAAGCCTTCTATCTCAACCCCTCCGCAGCTCAATACCCAGGCGTCGACAAACATCAACACTACGCCTCCAAGTTCGGCGAGGAGCGCGTTTCGGCCCTATTTGGCCGACTTGCGGCCGCAGGGGAGGACGATGGGATCAAGTTCCGGTTCGGTGGGAGGACGGGGAACACGAGGGATTCGCATCGGGTGATTTGGTATGCAGGACAGCTTGACAAGCAGAGTGGGAAGAGGGGACTGGCGACGAAGGTAGTAGAGGGGTTGTTCAGGGCATATTTCGAGGAAGAGAAAAATATTACTGATTGGGAGGTGTTGGTGGATGCGGCTGTGAATGCTGGGATTGGGAAAGATGAGGTGGTGAAGCTCCTGGAGTCCGGTGAGGGTGGTACGGAGGTCGATGAGGAGGCGGAGCGGGCGAGACGAAGGCTGGTGACTGGTGTGCCGTATTTCACGGTGCAGGGGCACTATGCGATTGGAGGTGCTGAGGAGCCAGATGTCTTCTTGGAGGTGTTCAACCGGGTTAAGGAGGAGGAAAAGTAGGTTTGAAACAGACGTTTATTTAGTCTTGATAAGCTATCCCAATCTACAAATACAGTCTCCCCATTGGTCCCAGTTTCATCTTCGGGGACCATTCATCAGATAAGAAAGAAAACGCCAACGCCAGTATCATGCGCATAATTGAACATCGCTGTAGTAACAATAAAGATAAAACAAGAAGACAATCTTCTCGGGAAAAGATTATGTGACTGAGGTCAAGACCAGCCAGTTTTCAAGCACAGCGGTGATACAAAGCAAGGTTGAAACGTCTGTATCACAAATCAAAAGAAACACATCGACATCGTAAGCATTGACAGGATTCGATGGGATAGAACGACAAGAACGGGTCATCCACAAAAACGTTCATCAATCATAATATTCATAAGGCGAAGGTGGCGACCAAAGAACCCGTTTAGTAACTCTCCTGGCTCATTTCAAAGTCCGGCTGATAATCAAACCACTCCGTCTCCGGGTTGTAGCGGTAGGCCTTGAACTCCACGCCATACGGTTTGGGCTCCAACATGTACAGCATTCCCAAAGGCACATGAAGGTCAGCAACTTGGTCGCGCTTGAGACCCCGGAAGTAGGCCAACAGCACACGTGCCACGGACCGGTGAGTGACCAGCAGGACGTGGTCAGTCATCCGCTCCACCTCGACGATCACGGTTCGCAGCCGGTTGATGACGTCCAGATAGCCCTCACCACCAGGACCAGGGTAGCGGTAGAAAAGCTTGTTCTTCTTACGTTGCGCGTATTCCTCGGGAAATTTCTTGCGGATTTCATCGTAAGTCATTCCTTCCATCTCACCGGCATGCAGTTCGTCGAGCATCTTCATTTGCTTGACGTCGTATTCATCCTCGTTGAATGAATCAACCGTCTGCACGGCTCGCTGCATCATTGAGGACCAAACACAGTAATTCCGAGGTCGGTCACGAGGAACGTACGATGGGTTAGGAGGCGTGCTGTCGCCGGGCCGAGGCGGCATGTGTCTCAACAGGTCCTTCTGTTTCTGATAGATCTCCCACTGACGTCTCTGATGATCAATGAACCGCGTCAAAGCCTGGCCATATCGCTTGCCGTTTTCGCTAAGCTCCGAATCACCACCGATGCGGCCGCGCTGGTTGTCGATACTTTCGCCGTGTCTTGTGATCCAGATCTGGCGAGGAGACAGGTTAAAGTTAAGGAGATAGTAGACCACCTGCGAGGACAGGAAGCCGTTGGTCTGGTGCGACACCACTTTGCGGCCCACATCGATCATCTGAATATAGGCCATTCCGTTGCGCTCCTCATATTCGCCCAACGGCACGTAGGACTTTTCGTACAAGGCAACCCGTCTCTTGAAATCCTCCAAGGCCTTTGTAGGGTCTTGGTCCTTGTAGTCCGGGCCAGACAGCTTCAAGCGCATGTTGGCCTCGAGCAGCTCCTCGTCCACACAGCTGCTTTCGAGAAACAAGATACCAAGCTCGGAACCGGCGCGCGCGCGGATGTGGTCAACAATCGCTTTCCGGCGCTCCATTGTGCTGTTGGTCGCATCCAAGATACCAACACTGCCTCCTTCTTCCAAAATGTAGTTCAATAGCTCGTCAAGGGTATCCAGTGCAACCTGCTCTCGTAGTTTGAGAGCGCGCTGATTCTGGGGGTCAAAGAAATTCGCAGTCTGGTCCATAGGCTCAGGGGATCCCTCCCTAATCGCCACTTCTTCCTGCTCAGATTCCGGCGCGTCGGACTGCGAAACGACGGCGCTTCCGTTCTGCGACTCCTGTTCCTTGCCATTGACCAAAATCTTTGCCGGCACAACGGGCGGCGGGAGGGCAGGGTCTGTGTCGGCCTTCTCTGAGGAATCCTGCGATGACGAGTTGTTCATGGGATTCCCCACACTAACGCTCAGCCGGCGCACCGAGTCCACTAAATCATTATGCACAGAGCTCTTTCGCTTATCCACGGGAGCAAATTTCGCAGGGGAAGGCGACTTGCCGGCCGCGACGCGACGACGCTCTCCGACGTTGAAAATTTTGGTGTCATGCTGCAACCAATTCAGATACCGGGCTAATTTCTTGGTCACATAACTCTTGCCTCGAGCAGGCAGGCCAACCATGACAATCACGAGCTTAGCACCGAGATCGCGCTGTGCGATACGCCCATCGGGAGAGACCTTGGACTTGGTCAGGCCGGGAATATCGAGGGTTGTCGCACGGACACGACCGGGAGTGGGAGGGGTAACAGATGCAGAGCTACGTCACAAAACCACATTAGTATACAGTCGACCAATCAATCTTGATTCAAGGCCTTCCAGAACCAATGAGATGGTGCAAGTAGGACATGCAATGCGGGTCGCATGCTGAAAAAGCAAAAAGTAAGACTTACATCTGTGGAGATGACGGCGCAGTTGACATAGGGGTATCGGACAACGGAATCCCGACGCCATCCTTGGACGCTCTGCGCGTGTCGGTAGGCATGACATTGGAGGAGCGACCAGCCGAGTTCTTGGGAGGAGGCATTAGCGATGACGCATCAGTCCCAGTGTTGCTATTGCTATTGCTGGGACTGTGACCATTGACGCCGTTAGTCTTGTCTCCGCTTCGCGACGAGTCGGGAGCAGCTGCGTTGGTCATGATGGCCGATCGAGCGATATCAGAATGTTGCGCCATCCCCGCAGCAAGCAGGGACGCACTCAGTTCTTAGAAGCTGAGATCGATAAGAAAATGAAAACAGAGAAGGAACAAAAAAATCCGAACTCAAGGATATCCAGAGAGCAGTTAAAGATAGAAAAAAAAAAATGCAGCAGTTCACTGACTAGACGGAGAGAGATTAAAAGAGAAGAGGGGAAGAAAAAATTGGGGAAAAAAGGTCCAGTGGATATAGTGGGATGACTCAAGAAAGCCACTAGACTAGACGACACCGTTTGGACTGTTTGACCACAGCAATCTTATATTCGACAGCAGGAAATTCGGATAGCCAGATGAAGTTAGGACTTCACTGGGAGAGACAATCGCAAAGTGCTTTGTCGAGGGCGAAGGTTGAGTGGCGATGGTAGTAATCGCACGTGAACGAGGGAGTAGCAATTCGTGTTTGCTGATTGTATCGATTTATAGAGATACCGTTTATCTCCAAGTAAGTGGAAGAGCAACAGAATAGCGATGGAAAGAAAAGATCCCAAGGCGGTAGTCAAATAATATCGAATGCGGAAGATGAAGTCACTCTATTATCGGGGTGGAGCGGAACACGAGAGAATGATGTCAAGACGCGATGAGACCGGACATCGGCATTCGGATACAAGAGTTTATATTTAACTACATTGCTATACAACTAGCATTCTCACACTTTCGCTGTATCTATCATACTTATAAGCAGGCTACTCCAGTCAGACAACACTGCAGAACCCTGCGCAGACCCGTCCCTTGCCGTCGCAACCCGTATCTCGCTTGTTATCGATCCAACCTAGTTATCCCTTGAAGCCCGGGTCTTGGGAGGTCCCCCAGACATCCTCCCACTGTACAAGTCGTGTTGGACAGAAGACGCCGAAATAGCAATGACTGCGTGTTTTCAGCTCCCTCGTTTAACCCTTCCTTTGTTGTTCCTTGCAGTCTGCCCACGAACAGTATGCCAGGACTATAAGCTGTAAGCTGCCATCAGCACTGCAGTGTTGTCATTATACCCATATCCATCCTTTCTCCGCTCCGGCTTCTTGTTTTCATCTCCAGCTGGGTTGACCGTCGTATTACTGCGGAATTCTTGGCGCTTGGCAGTTACGCAGGGAGGCCATTGCTGTGTAGAACAAATAGTAGGCTCCCGGCTAACGACTTAATTTCAACGTAAGAGCGATAAGAACAGCATACGCTGCGATACTCAACACTGTCAGAACCACCACGGCATTCCCACTTGTCCGGAACTTGTGACGGTGGACGCCATCCGCTCCCACCTCGGAAAAGAATTGTTTGTTTCCTTGCTGACGACGGAAGAGACCGATTATGAGCACACCCGTTCCATAAACCGCAAACAAGGCACCGATGCTGTAGAACTCGCGACTGAATATTTTGAGCACGACGAGGGCAAAGGAGAATTGGGACAGGGCAGTGCGAACGTAGGCGCCTTCAAAGGTACGTTGAGCTGCGCGAACTTCGACAATCTCATCGGAGGTCAGCGCAACGGAACGAGCGCGGTGCAGGCGGAGGTGATATCGATCAGCAGCGCGACGCTGTAGTGTAGTTAGCGTTGAATGATAACAGCTTGATTATTGTTGGGAGAGAATGATAAAGAGTGTCAATAGTGAGGGTATGGTCACCTCACCTCGAACATGGCGCACGTCACGACCACAAGAGCTTTACCGCGATAACAGTGAGGTATCGAAAGTATTGGTAAGAACTCTTAGATATTCTGTAGGGTGCCAATCATCAAATGTAGAGTACAGGTGGTAGTTCAGTGGCGAATACAAAGTAGCTCCATCTGATCAAAAGTCGCGAAGTGCGCTGACGGCTCACGTGCAGCGCGTCTATACAGACGAGGTACAATCACAAATTCTAGAATCAAAAATACAGATAATTGTTATTCAACGGTTATCTTTGGTCTTCTCTCAGACCAATTCTCGTCCAATAACAACCGCCATAAATCGAATTGATTCCCCATCGCCAGTCGGCTATCCAAATTACCCAACGGGGAACTTCAGACGCCGCCCCGCATTTCTCCCCATCGGCCAGTTCTCCGACGGCGAATCTGGAGAAATATAAAAGCCGTATTCAGTGCATATCATTGTATTTTATGCGACGTTACTCGACACCGCTTTTTTGTAGATATTTTTGATTACCTTGTTTCTTTCCTGTCGAAAATATCGCTCAATTGATCAAATCCCCATAGAGAGGAAGACAAAAATGGCCAAGGTCTTCGATGCGGCCGAAGGTATCTATAACCGTTCAGGCCGATCTTGCCATTGACAAGGCTAACATGCGGGAATTACAGTTGAGAAACACAACACGAAGGAGAGCTGCTGGGTGATTTTATACGGAAAAGTCTACGATGTGAGTTTTATTTCCAGGTGGTATACAAGCACATCCCTGGCTGACCCCTTCAGGTCACCGACTTCCTCGCAGAACACCCCGGCGGTGCCAAAGTAATCCTCAAACTGGCCGGCAAAGATGCCACCGAAGAATACGACCCAATCCATCCTCCGGGAATTCTAGAAGAGAACCTCAAGTCCGAAGCATGTCTCGGAACCGTCAACCCTGATACATTACCCAAGCCAGAAGCGCAGCCGGAACCTCCATCAACAGAGGAAGACCAGGGACCACCCCCGATGGAGTCGCTGCTTAACCTGGACGAGATTGAGCAGGTTGCTACCAAGAATGTCAGCAAGAAGGCGTGGGCTTACTACTTCTCTGCGTCGGATGACAAGGTTACCAAGAGCTTTAACACAGCCATTTACCGATCTATCCTGCTACGGCCAAGAGTGTTTGTTGATTGCACACGATGCGATCTGGATACAAGTGTCCTGGGGCATAAATTGGGAATGCCGATCTTTGTGTCACCAGCAGCCATGGCTCGTTTGGGTCATCCTGCAGGTGAGGCTGGTATTGCAGAGGCATGTCGCAGCTTTGGTGCCATGCAGGTTATCTCGAACAATGCCTCTATGACGCCAGAGCAGATTATCAAAGATGCGGCACCAGACCAAGTGTTCGGATGGCAGATCTATGTCCAGATTGACCGGAAGAAGAGCGAGGCAATGCTGGCGCGCATCAACAAGCTTGATGCGATCAAATTCATCGTCCTCACGCTCGACGCTCCTGTCCCGGGCAAGAGGGAAGACGACGAGCGAAGCAGTAACGCATCTGCTCCGAAGCCGGCCGGTGGCTCGCCAGAGAAACAAACAGAGGCCGGTGATGCTGGCGGTGGTGTCGGAAAGCAGCTCTTTGCTGGAACCGACCCGTCGCTTACTTGGAAAGAGACACTCCCCTGGCTGGCCCAGCACACCAACAAACCCATCATCCTCAAGGGATTACAGGCGCATGAGGATGCGTATATTGCATCGCTGCACACGCCTCAAGTCAAGGGTATCATCCTGTCCAACCACGGTGGCCGCGCTCTCGATACTGCGCCGCCTGCCGTTCACACTTTGATGGAGATCCGGAAGTTCTGCCCCGAAGTGTTTGACAAGCTGGAGGTCTGGGTTGATGGTGGTATTCGTCGCGGAACGGACGTAGTCAAGGCTCTCTGTCTTGGTGCCAAGGCTGTAGGTGTTGGTCGTCCCGCACTTTGGGGATTGGGTGCTGGTGGTGTTGATGGTGTCAAGCGGACATTTGAAAGTAAGTCCTTATCCCTTTTCCTTCTTGCAGGTGTTGCAGATGCTGACCCTAACAGTTCTGGCCGAGGAAACCAAGACATGCATGCGGTTGTTGGGAGTGGAGAGAGTCGAAGAGCTGGGACCTCAGCATGTAAGCCTTTGCCTATGATCATCATAGCCATGTGTGCGGTTGCTAACTGAGTCTAGGTCAACACCCGTCTGGCAGAACAACAGATCTACGATGGACCATCAGGGCTCGAGCTGGTCCGGGGAACATTCCGGGCCAAGCTCTAACTGGTACATGTGCATACGCATATAGGAATCTTTGTCATTTGGCCATATACCACCTGCTACACGTATACCTCATTTCGCAATGCATTGGTTAATTTTTAGCTACAGTAGCAATCATAATTCACCCGAGAACAAGCACTCCAATGCGCTCTTTTTAAACCAAGCCAGGTCTCTCTCCCATCCCTTGACCACAAAATCCCTCCCAACCTTCACCACATCCTCAACCTGCTCCTCCGTCCCCCACCCTTGAACCGAACTTCCCCACGCTATCAAATGAACACCGACATGAATAGCAGCCCGGAACGCCATATCAACCGTCAATGCGGGGCGATAACCCTCTATAAACTCCTGGATAATCCAAAGCCCGGCATCAAGATTCTTGAAATGCTTCAGCATATATAGTTCGCCGATCATCTGACCCATATCGAGGGCTTGGGGTCCACATTGGGAGAGTTCCCAGTCCGTTATAAAAAGGGTTGGGGTAGGGCTAGGTCGTTGCTGCTGGCGATCCAGAACAGTACTCTGGATGAGTGCATTCCCCGTCCAAAAATCACCATGAATCAAACCGAATCCCTCCCCATGAGGTTTCCCAATCTCCTCCCTAGCCATTTCCTTCACTTTTTCAAAGACACCTCTCGATTCCTTCAACGCACCCGGGAACTTCTGCACAGCTTGAATCATATTATCGTAGTTAACGCTAAATTTCAACTCTGCCATGAACCTATCAGCGCACATCCTCCCCTTCAGATCGCTTCGTGCATCATCTTCCGTCCACGTATGGAACGCACGAAGCCATTCGCCAAGCCCGCGACCGATAGATCTCGCCAGAGACTCGGGGAAACTGTGCTTCTGGGCGATTATGTAAGATTTTAGATCTTGGGCGGCTGGGAGATCCTCCAGGATCTGGGTGTGGGTGGCATAATCGAAGTGATAGAGATATGGTGATTTGACAACTGTGCTTCCAATTTTACTTGGTGGGAGGGTTCTAAGGGCATTAAGGATCATTTCCTCTATTACCTGTTTTTCTCCATTAACATACTCTCTTTTCCCTGGTTTTTGTAAAGACGACGTACGCATCTCTCAGCCGTTAACTTGAAATCCCTAGACGATGCCAAAAACCCTTCTGCATGTTTGATAATCACCGTTTTCGTGCCATCTTCCAGCGGCCGTTGAAGGATCCCGCGATAGACGAAGTTGGCCGTTCCGCCACTTAGGCGGGTTAGGGAGGAGCAGATGTAGGGTGTGCTGGTAAGAGATTGTTCGATTTTTGCAGTGATTTGGTTATCTTCGCCTTGGGTCATTTTGACTTGTGTGTAATATTTGTGATGGATGGTTTTGGGGATAGGTTTCCGAGATATATATTTGTATCGGTGGATACTGCGACGCAAAATTGCCCGAATGCCCAATTACAAGGCAGGTAATCAGAGCAATACGGTGAGTAGTGAGTCATAATGCTCGCTGGAAAGATAAAAAAAAAAAGAAGGAAATAATACCCCCAGGTTATTGTTGAATGAAATGGAAAATGAAAAACGAGCAAAAAAAATGACCAGACTGGGGCTCGATCCCAGGACCTTATCGGAACCAGTCATTTGAACTGTTAACGATACGTGATAACCAACTACACCATCCGGCCGCTGATGTATTATGATATTAGAAGAAGCTTTAATACCTTTTACAGGATATACTCCGTAAACACACCACATAGTATATTTCCCGGCATATACGACTGGCCAGTTCTCTGCCCCGGAGTACTCTCTACAGCTTATGCTACCATTCGGGTAAATTTTAGGAACTCTCACTCACCTCCGTCCACACCTCCCACCGTGACCACTGCTTGGCACCGTTAACTCCTTCCCTGGGGGTGGCTTAACTTCGGCCACCACCCAAGCTAGAGAATAAATCGAAGCCCAACTATAGTTTCTTCTAACTTCCGAATGGCGGTTGAAACCGTCGGACCGCCAGTTTTCACGTCGGTTCTTCTCCGGCTCTTCTGCGATATCGCGGGGTCTCCCCATTCTCCACGCTGCATGCACTCCGGACAGCATTCCCTGACAAGTACCAGGATTATACTGTGATGCCTTGCCACGAGGTCATATGTTCGCAACGGTGGATAAATGGGTGATATGATGTCAGTCAGGTCCTAGAAAATGAAAGGAAGTTGGGTATAAAGGTTGGATCGGTATGACCTTGGTGTCAGATTAGTCCTTCATCCACTCCAAGTTCAAACGTCATGTTGGTCAGCTTCTTATTTTTGTTCTTCTGGGCTGCTCTACAGGCCTTTGCCCTCCCAGTGTCGTCGAATTTGTCATGCTCGGCTACTCAACCAGCGCATACCCGTCCTCGGGTCCTGATCCTCACCGATATCGCCAATGAGCCGGATGATGCTGAATCTCTTGTCCGTCTCCTGGTCTATTCTCACCAATTCCGTCTCCAAGGATTTGTTGCGACTACGAGTTACTGGCTCAACTCCTCCACCCACGAGGACCAGATCATCGACACCCTAAAGGTTTATGGCAATATCTTGCCTAACCTGAAGGCTCATGCCAATGGTTGGCCTGAGGCCGGCTTCCTGATCAACAACACCAAGGCTGGTCTTCCTGTCTATGGAATGGACGGTGTGGGTGAGGGCAAGGACAGTGATGGCTCGGAGCTGCTGATCCGCACTGTTGACGCATCGGATGAAACACTTTGGGTGCCGTGCTGGGGTGGTACCGCAGTTCTGGCGCAGGCATTGTGGAAAGTTAATGCTACCAGAAGCGCGCACGAGATTGAAAAGTTCGTCCGCAAGCTGCGGGTGTATGCTGTCTCGGACCAAGACAACACAGGACCCTGGATCCGGCGTCATTGGCCGCAGGTGTTTTACATCGCCAGTGTCCACCAATTTAATATATATGCTCTTGCAGCATGGTCAGGCATATCCGGTGAAGACTACTACAAGTTCGAGCACACCGGCGCCAATACTTCGTCAGTCTCGAAGGAGTGGGTTAAAGAACATATCCAGGATGTCGGGGAGTTGGGTGCGCAGTACCCAGGATTTGACTATATCCCGGAGGGTAAGTCCAACCATTTAGTTATGTATTCTCTAATTGCGTAACTAATTCGACAGGTGATACACCAACTTTCCTCTACCTCATCCAGAATGGCCTCTCCGACATCGAACACCCAGAATGGGGCTCCTGGGGTGGCCGCTACGGGCCTGTATGCTATGGCGAAGGCCATTACGCCGACACAGCAGACCTCGTCACCGGCCCCGACGGCATCAAACGATCCTCATCACAAGCCACAATCTGGCGTTGGCGCTCGGCCTATCAAGCTGATTTCGCGGTTCGCATGCAATGGTCCAACACGGATCGGTTCGAAGACGCCAACCATGCCCCGGTGGCCGTTGTCAACCAGCATTGCGGATTGGCTCCAGTCGAAATTACCATGCGACCTAACCAGACGGTCCAGTTGAATGCCGGTGCATCATATGACCCGGATGGCGATCAACTCTCGTTCAAGTGGTGGCAGTATGTCGACCCGTCGGACACGGAGTGGCCCCCGTCAACCGATGCCTTGTCGCTGAAAATACAGGGCTCGTCATCATCACATCCCACCATCACTCTTCCATCGGAAAACACGCTATGGCAGGCCGGTGGAGCGCATGAAGACCATTTGGAAAGAACATTGCATTTGATTTTGGAAGTCAGTGATGGGGCCTTGGTTTCATACAGACGGATTTTGGTCAAGTTTAACATCCCTCGTCCGGCATAGCTTCTGCCATAGCGCTGAACCAAGACAATGTCTATTGTATATACCATATCTACATATACCAACTATACAATATCTGAAATCTACAATCCCTTTCTCTCCAAAAACCTAATACCAACCGTCGTAACAATTAGAATCCCCGACAAGATACTCGACGTAATAAACCCCTTCCGATATTGCGGCCCATCCACTTGCTGCCAAACGACCTGCGGCAGCCACGCCTGAAAGACATACGCCATTTCATTCATACTTCCAATAACCAGGGCGCGTTCTTCATTATCCTCGGAGCAGATTTCGTGCGTCCATGCCATTAGCAGACCACTTAGACCGTAGCCTGAACCGGCGAGGATATAGCAGGCCCAGTGCCAGCCGGTGGGGATGTCCCAGATTGCTAGGGAGACGTAGCAGATTATATTCATTACCTGAAGCATTAGAGTTAGCATTATTTTATCTTTTTTTCATGGGCGACATATGTGACATACAGCGCCAAAGATGATAGGTGGCCAGCGTCGTCCGTTAAGGATTGTATCGGATGTCCAAGCATAGATCAGAGTCGTCACGACTTGGACTGCGTTGGTTGTTGTTGGATAAGCGTTGATCTGCCAGACTTCGTAGATGGGATTTTTGGAGGCTTTGAGGTATCTAATGCCATTAGCCTTGTCTCAATTCATAAAGTAAAGGGAAGCTCACTGTTGAAAAACCGGCTGACTACTCGCAGCAGCATTATTGAATGCACTATATATGTCAGTTGGTCCTATCGGATATCCACGTCGAGGATAAAACTCACATATACAAAATCGTCAGAAGCCAAATATGCCAAGATGTCAAAATCTTCTTCAACTTCAACTTGGTATACGGCTCTCGAGGCTTTCGTCCCTCTAACTCCATCCGTTTTTGCGAGAGAGCCACTTCTTTCTCGCTCAGATACCAGGGATTTGAAATCTCCGGAACATCAGGAAGCACGAAGAAGCCGCTTAACGCTACAGGAAGCGAAATAATCCCGTCGATTAGGAAAAGCCTACTTTGTTAGCATTTCCTACATTCACAGATGAGTTAGTGTGAGGGGCTTACCACTGCCAACCTCTGAAGCCACCGCGTCCTTCTAGGTTATATACACCAGCCATTAGATAGCCCGAGAACATACTTGCGATGCCGCTGCTGGTGTGGAAGATGCAGGATCGTTTGGCGAGTTCGTCTTTGCGGTACCACGAGCCGATGATATATTGCATGCCGGGGTAAAATGTGCTTTCAGCGAGGCCTGCACAATATCTCAGTACTCATCGATACATGAAGGCTCAACGGTAAGGAGCATACCGACGAAGAATCGTAAGACGTAGAATTGAGTTGGCGTGTTGCATCTTGATAGCGAGAAGGTCAAGACCGTCCATAGGAGCTGTTTATGTTAGCATAGCCCGACGCATTAAACGGTAGTGATGCATACTTCCATAGCCGGAATCCAATATCTGGGCCGGACTCGAGTTAAAAGTAAGTTACTCGGAATTTCACCAATGACATAGCCGACGGTCCAGCATGCTTGAATGTAATTCAACTGATTGCCATACATGCCCAGGTCCTCCTTCCTATAGAGGGTTAGTTGTGCTGCACCATAGGGTATAATAGATGGCCATAACTTGCATTCCCGATACAAATGCATTGTTGATGTTAACCTGATCCAGGTATTTAATAAAGTACCCTGACCAATCAGCATCCTGCGACCTGAAAGTACGAGAAAGAAAACCAAAGTACTGGACACTTACCTAAAGACGCAAAAGTAAGAATAGCCGTATCTAACTTGAACAGTAACCGCCGCTCCTCCGGCGACTTGTCGAAAGTATCCCAAATGTAGCTCACCCATCTCTTCTTGACATTATTTTGCATCACGATCGATGAAGAATCGACGTCTCGTTCATCGATGACAGAGTCCTGAGGAGCCATGTTTGTCTACCCACAAATGAACTGACTTTGGCTGGTCTTGTGATTGACATTGGACGCAACCAGGTTATATGAGATACATTCTCAATGTGAACCAGAACTCTTAGCGTCGGAGAAACGAGGAAAAGCGTAACAAGGACCGATAGCCTGTTTGAGCCTTGGTGCTAGAAGGGAGGGGAGTGTCGCTGTGGCCATTTCTCATTATGTACTACTTTTGCGCAATCGCACAATGCAGCTAGTGTTGGGACGGCAATTGAGATATAAATATCGTTGAGGCCTGCTTAGGAGGGCCATCACCATATGTCGGTCAAAGCTCGTCATACTGGCTATCCAATGCGATGTAGTATGAACTGCGCTATTAACTTAGGGTTCACCAGAAACCAACCGAGAGGATGAAATCTGTTCATGTCGAGATAATCTTATCTCTCCCCGAATTCTATTCTAGACTTTCTGTAAATTTTTTGTTATGATTAGCCAAATTGTAATTTTCCAGTTCCAGTAAGGTAGGGTCTGCAAGTCACGGAAAATCCGCGACAGCGCTGAGGATATTAGAACTGCGAATTCTTACTCTGCCTCACAGGTATACTAGATAACAACATGATAATAACTGTTAGATGCTTCTCTATCTAGGTTGAATCGGCTTTGTGCACAACCTCGACAACATTGGAAATCCCTGTGCAGCACTGATTACGCCATATCCGTCAGACATAACGCTAACCAGTGCGACCAGAACAACCCAACAAGATCCCCTACAATAACGATTCATGTATTCCTCTCAACAGTATGTCTCAAATAGCCTATTAAAGCACCCGAAGTTCAACCGCAAATAACGTCTGATCGCCAGAAGACTCCCACCCTCGCCATTGAATCCCTGAATGATGATATCGGAGCCATCCGCCTAATACGGTTGCTTTATCCCAGACACTTCCGAATGGTCGCGGATAAGTAATACAGATATATCCACACTAACAAGAAACAAAGGGATCCGGAGATCTTGTTCGACGCTTGAATGCATCGTGCGTGGCATGCAGAAAGCGCAATGAGGGGGTGCAAATGATGTGATTAAATCTTGGAAATCAGCCTGAATATGCAAAGTATCAAGCAGAGGGTACTTAATCATGCTGTATCCAAAGCCATGACCAGCCAGTGATATCAGATCATTAGGATATTCCAGTGTACCACATCGTAACATGGCTCCTGCTCCCATAGATCCTCGCATAATCGACGTCGCTGAGCCCCGGAAGGACACTCTTGCCCTTCCACCAGCCGCTCGTGTACGGTTGGAAAGAGATGGCATTGACCTTTCTGCTGGATACCCATATCGCCCTTCTCGTCCGCTCTTTATTGACGATGTGTACAATGTCCGCGACTACGACCGCCCGCATGTTGACCCTGCGACTCGCGCTGACCCAGAGAAGAAAGCCTTGCTCTCGGCCGCGAAGCAAGTCATCCATCTCACAAGGCACATTGGAACGGAGATCGTGGGCCTGCAGTTGAAGGACCTTACCGACCAACAGAGGGATGAGCTGGGCTTGTTGATTGCAGAGCGGAGCGTTGTCTTTTTCCGGGACCAGGATATCTCTCCCCAGCAGCAGAAGGAGCTGGGAGAGCACTTTGGTGAGGTCGAGGTCCATGTATGTCACTGATCCGATGCAGTATGAGCATTGCTAACCTTGTCCAGCCCCAAGTTCCTCAAGTCCCTGGCGTAGCCGGCGTCACCGTTATTTGGCCCGCCCTTCAAGCGACCGAAAACCCTGCCAACTTCCGTCGACCGGGAGGCTCCTCGCGCTGGCACACAGATCTGGTCCATGAGCGGCAGCCTGCAGGCGTGACGCATCTTCACAACGACACCGTTCCCACAACCGGCGGCGACACTCTCTGGGCCAGCGGATACTCAGCGTACGAGAAGCTATCTCCTGCTTTCCGCAAAATCATCGATGGAAGAACGGCTATTTACCGATCTGCCCATCCCTACCTGGACCGTAAGAATCCAGAGGCGGGACCGAGATATGTGGAGCGCGAGCATCCCCTCGTGCGTGTTCATCCGGCAACTGGATGGAAGGCATTGTGGGTGAACCGCGCTATGACGGACCGAATTGTTGGTCTTGACAAGGCAGAGAGTGATCTTATTCTGGGATACCTGTTCGATGTGTATGAGAAGAATGTTGACATCCAGGTTCGCTTCAAGTGGTCGCCTCGGACGAGTGCTTTGTGGGATAACAGGTAAGCTTGGCATCTGCATGATTTATCGAAGATATGTACTGATAACCTCATAGGATTACCATCCACAATGCTAGTTGGGATTATGAAAACGCAGAGCCTCGCCATGGCACCAGAGTGACCTCGCTCGCAGAAAAACCTTTCTTCGATCCTAATGCACCGACAAGGAGAGAAAAACTGGGCTTATTGGGAACGGACGAGCTTGAAGAGTTAGCAAAGAACTAAAAAGTGCATGATCTTTCTATCGTAAGACTTGTTAATATGATACATATAAAGCAATGATTTCAATAACATGTTATCGAGAAGTAATCCAACACTCGTATCTCTGACAGGACAAGCATCGATTCGTAGATTGCGTAAGAATATTCGACATCCTCACTGCAAGGGTCGGATGCCATTCTTGCATATCCTCCTGATGACATGGCTCCATCTCACTCTCTGACACAGACAGGTTTGAAAAGTGACCGCTCGTAGATCCCTGCCAAGTCAGCGATACATTTGATAGGGCCAGAAAGGTGGACATACTATAGAGCCCTCAGTTTGAGTCCCCCTTTCACCCCTAACAAGATCATGAATCCCATCAACAACCTCCAAATTCTCAGCCGCAACAGCACACTGAATCAAAACATCCTTGATAGCGAGCACCTCCACCCCAGGCCCATACTTTACCAACGCCCCCAAAACCCTGGTATCACTAACGCAGCACGCCAGCACAAGCGCACTCCGAAAGAATCCATCATCTTCAACAAGTTCCTCCTTCACCCCCATTTCCAGCAGAGCCCGCACAACTGTCGCGCGGTCCATGCGAATAGCTTTCAGAAGTTCATACCCGCCTGCTTCTTTGATGTTGATATCGTGGAGGAGTAGTTTGACAATTTCAACGCGGTGCAGGAAGTCTGCAAGTCCGAGGGCGGATGTGCCGCTGCCGTTTGCAGCATTGCGGTGAGCGCCGATGGAGAGGAGGTGTTTGACGCGAGGCTCATCGCCTAGCATGCAGGCTATGTGGAGGTTGGCAGTAAGGTCTTTGTAGGTGGGTTTAGTGTGGATGTTCATGGTGAGGCGTTGGTGAGCTTGGTTTTCTGGTAGTAACTGCTTTACCTAAAAGAGTTGGGTTAGTTGATCCATCCTAGGGTTCATAGAACATAATCCCAAGCTTACAGCTTCTTCTTTGCTTGTATCACAGACTCAGTGGTAAAGAGAATATACGGAGTTCAGTTATACTGTATCGCAGTCAAAACAACTGGACTCTTTCAACTCCTCAAAATGAGACGCTAGAGTATGTAGAATAACAAGAAGAGGTGACTTTCACCGAGGTCCCTGCTGCCAATATAGCTATTTATACCACGAGGCAAAAGAGATGAAGTGAATGAAGATTCAACCTTGGTTTGTTTACTTCTGAGGGTTTTTCCCAACAAGCCCCGACGACATGACGCGTAGTATGGATGACTGCACATTAGTACAATCAGGACAAAGGAATTGAAGCAAATAGACATATAAGAATATCCATATTATATTGAACAAATGGGAATTCTTTTCTTGATTTGACCTTTCCGTACATGTGATATCACGTGATCCCTACAACGAAAGCCGCGACACGGCGTTTCCAATTTCATTTCAGCAACCGCGCCGATACCAAGACGATAAAACAGGTTTGGACCTGCGGATTTGCCTTGAACTCATGCTATCTATGCAATTTGGCGTAAAGCATGACTGACACTGCCGCAATCGTGGAATGAGCCTCTTACTACCTCTTATCGCCTCGGAGACTATAGACGACCGACTTGACCTGAGACATTTGGCAAGAATACAGGACACACCAAAGAAAAATCAAAGGGAAATTTCCTGTTCGCGAAATATCACTCTCAATCACTGCAGACAATAGACGAACAACTGCGCTTCTATCCCTCTTCCCACGCCCCCTCCGACACCCCCCCCTCTGACCCCCTCACGTCACTCGCCGCAAGCCGACGGACACCCCCCCCCCAACGGTACTTTCCCCGCCACATACCCTTGTCGATGGCCATTTAGGGTGGCCTTACCAGACATATTGTTTTTCATCGTGTACTTCCGACGAGCTGCTCTGTCAACCTCGAAGCTGGAACTTCGGTGGCCCGATTCGAACAAGCTGATATCCTTTTCCCGGCGAAGGAGAGAAAAGAAGGAAAGGGAGAAAGCAATAGAAGAGGAGAAGGAAAGAGAGGAGGAAAAGGAAACAGAAAAGGCAAAGGGTGTTCTCCCAGAGCCAAGCTCTCAGGATTTGCAGAGCTCACAAGGCCACCTGAACTTGCAGGACTTGCAGACTTTACAAAACTTGCAGAACTTACAGAACCTACGGATTTCACAGATCTTGCAGGAATTGCAGAAGTTACAGAATTTACAGGATCCTCAGAATCTGCGAAACCCGCATGACTCGCAGAACGAAACGGCCTTTTCGTTCATTATACACAAGATTTTAAGCTACGCCGCCGTCCTGAGTGACATGATGGGCACATCAACAACCACGCCGTCTCCCAGCCCGGCACCTACAATGAAACCTTCGCCTGCTGCGTCGGCCGCCGGGGCAAAGCGAAAGCGAAATACCCCGGGAAAATATTATGCAGTGAAAAAGGGCTATCGACCGGGGGTGTATTTTGAGTGGAATGATTGCTTGACACAAGTGACAGGGTACAAAGGCGCAGTCTGTAAGTTGCTTATTGTATATATCCCCGGCGATAGCTTGGCTGACAAAGGTCTATCGCTCAAGTTCAGGCATTCTCCACAATAGAGGAGGCAAACTCCTTCCTGACAGGCACGAAAGCGCCGTCTGGTGGTGGTACACCTTCGGACCCAGTCCACACCAGATTCTATGGGATTCAGCGTGGGCGTGTGCCGGGTGTCTACACTGACTGGGCCCAGGCACAGGAGCAAATTCGAGGCTTTCAACGACCAAGCTATAAGAAGTTTCCGACGCGCGCAGAGGCAGAGGAATTCGTTAAGATGGGCCAGCAGTCTGGGACGTCATTCGCATCCGATTACAAAATACAGAAGCTTTCTGGAGCCCCTGGGATGATGGATGAAATACCAAAGGACGAACATGGCGTTCCGTACGAGGCGGCCGATGGTCCGTTGAGCTTGGACGCCGAGGATGGATTCGATCCCAATGTTCTTCTGGACCCGAAAACAGGCAAAGTGGTCTATAAAACTCCGGGACAGAAAACTGTCACAAAAGTTCAGGCAAAGGGACCTCCGGGTATGCTCCGGATCTACACTGATGGCAGTTCGCTAGCAAATGGTCGAACGGTTGCGTCTGCAGGTGTGGGAGTCTATTTCGGACCTGGTGACAGCAGGTTTGTTTTTGCCTCTTTTATCTCGCTTCTCCAGTTCTGTTTACTCACTGACACCCATTATCGCTAGCAGAAATGTCTCAGAGCCTTTGAAGGGTAACCGACAAACTAACCAACGCGCTGAACTGACAGCGATCCTC
Organism: Aspergillus sp. S3505; assembly: GCA_023627475.1. NCBI lineage: Eukaryota > Fungi > Ascomycota > Eurotiomycetes > Eurotiales > Aspergillaceae > Aspergillus > Aspergillus sp. S3505. The sequence goes on along the minus strand of JAMAHJ010000032.1, from coordinate 136,392 downwards.
CGAGCCTTGGACATCGCTCCGCGACACCGCGACGTCACTATCTTCACAGACAGCCAGTATTCAATCAAATGTGTAACTGAGTGGTTCCAGAGTTGGCGGCGGAATAACTGGATAACTTCGAACAACAAACCCGTTGAGAACAAGGATCTCATTGAATCGATTCTGGACAAAATCGAGGAGCGGGATAAGCTCAAAGTCAAGACATTCTTCGAATGGATAAAAGGCCACAACAAGGACCCCGGGAATGAAGCTGCTGATCGCCTTGCCGTCAATGGGGCCCAGAGAGGCGTTGCAGATAAACAGGCGGCCATGGAAACCGTACGAGATATTCCGGATGATGCTTTTGACGATGAGTTTGAATGATTTCTCTCTTTGCATTTGATTGCATAAGTACCGCTTTTGTTAAAAGGCACTCTTTGCTACTTGAATTGATTTGTACGGGAATATGATACCCTTGAGAAGGTAGTTGCTAGCAGCATACCTATTTTGCACATTATGAAGATGTTACAGATCTTACAGGCCACATGAGGTTCGCATAGACAATTACTGAAGGGGGTGTAAATAAAAGCAGGATGATCTGACATCAAACGCTTTGAATATTTCCCGCTGCACAGAACGCCCGTAGACCATCTGTTGCTCCGTATATTTCAAGGGGACATTCATTCGCCATGCTGAACATCAGTCACGTGCCGCTCAGTCGATCCGCTGCTTTCTTCAGCTCTCGTACCCCTGTATTTTTCTTTGATCCCCTTCATTTTCACTCTACCAGTTTCTAAAGCCTGGAAGCACTATTTCTCTTGCTTTCTAAAGAACCACAGAAATAATTCCATAGTTCCGGCTTACTTTGTCTGCGCCGTGGTACTGACTTGAGTACCTCGATCATCACGTGCTGAATTGTTCCTTCCGTATGATCGGGCATCTTTGCGTTCTGAGCTTCGATATCGATACTATGATCCGATAATACGTGCTGGTGGAGTACTGTCTAGATCAATATATTTGGAGCCCTGGTACTAAGGAGTATCCGTTGGTTGAAACGGCCTCGGCTGTCTTGATAGCTAGAAGAAAGCTATATCGTCTGGTTTAAGCTACCACAAACGAGCAACATGCCTGATCTTTCCCTGATCAACTTCAACATCGTCTGCGCGACGCTGGGAGGGTTCATCTCCGTTTTTGGGCTGGTATCATACTTGTTCAAGGAAAGATTCTACTTGTCTGAAGCATGTCTGTAACCTTTCCCTGCCCTGTTTAAACTAGAGAAAGCTTAGATCTGTCTTGGCTAACATTGCTTAGTGATATCATTATTGGCCGGTGTTATATTTTCTCCGCATGTAGCCAATTTCATTAGACCCAAAGACTATGCGCTTGGCTCGGACCAGAATCTAGAGGAGATCACCCTCTATTTTACTAGACTCGTTCTTGGCGTGCAGCTGCTCTTGGCAGGCGTCCAGCTTCCAAAACGCTACCTTCAGGTAGAATGGCAAAGTTTGTCCTTGCTACTTGGTCCCGGCATGGCAGCCATGTGGATGTGTAGCAGCTTGATTGTTTGGGCTATGATTCCGAATTTCAAATTCCTCCATGCTCTTATAGTCGGTGCCTGTGTCACTCCTACGGACCCTGTCCTGTCAAACTCCATTGTCAAGGGTAAATTCGCCGACAAGAATGTTCCTCCGCCGCTGCAAAGGATCATAGTTGCCGAGTCTGGAGCCAATGATGGGCTTGGATATCCCTTCCTCTTTTTTGGCTTGTACCTTCTCAAGTATATTGGCATGGGAGGGGAGGGATATAGTGGAGGAGCTGGAAAAGCTATGGGCCTGTGGTTCTATGAGACCTGGGTCTACACAGTTATTCTAAGCGTTGCCTACGGTATCGTGGTCGGCTGGATTTCTAGGAAATTGCTCCATTGGGCGGAAGAAAAGCACTATGTCGACCGCGAAAGCTTCCTTGTTTTTGCCATTTCTCTTGCGGTAGGTGATCAGTAAGGCTGAAATTGTATAATCTTGCTAATACAAATTGCAGCTTTTCATCATGGGAACATGTGGCCTGATTGGAACAGATGACCTTTTAGCTTGCTTTGTGGCCGGAAATGTCTTCACTCAAGAGTAGGTCTTAATTACTGATTGTGCTACAGAATTAACTGACTCTTAAGTGACTGGTTCCGTCTTGCGACGTTGGATGACTCGCTACAACCGACTATCGATATGCTACTGAACCTGGCCATTTTCATGTGGTTCGGTGCTGTCTGTCCATGGTCATCGTTTGCAAGCAATAGCATTATTTCCATTTACCGTCTCATTTTCTTGGGAATTCTGATTCTCCTAGTTCGCCGGGTGCCGATCATTTTCGCGATGCACAAATCCATCCAACAGATAGAGAACAAATTCCAAGCAGCCTTTGTTGGTTTCTTCGGGCCCATCGGTGTTGGAGCGGTCTTCTACCTATCCGTCTGTCGGGATTTTTTGCTCGGAATCACCGTCGAGGGCAAGGTTAGGGAAGATGCACAAAAGGTTGCAGAAGCCGTTGAAGTAGTCGTTTGGTTCTTGGTGATCTGCAGTATCGTATGTCAGAAAAAATTACTGTATGCTTCTACGAGCTAATGGAAAATAGGTTGTCCACGGTCTTTCGATTCCCCTGGTGAAAGCAGGATATCATCTCCCCCGTACGATTTCCAGCGCACTCAGCAGCGCGACTACACACGAGCCGGAGCCCATCCCTCTCGCCAATATTCGCCATACCCATAGCACGGCAACGCCGATCATGGATGGAAGCCGAGGAAGACGGCGGGACAATCCACGTGAAACGCCTGTTTTCCAGATCGAGTGTTCGGTGATCAGACCAAAGTCTCCGATGAGTCACCAGCAGCCGGGGACGGGGACTTCTGAGGAGCCAGAAAGACCGGTGAATTTGGTTACTCATGGAGCGGAACATCATGCTACTGCGATTACGTCGGTTCCTAACCTTCGCAGTGAGTGACACTTGTAGGCTGGGAGATAGCCAATTGCCTTATACACCGCTACCAGGTACGAAATCGACAAGTACATAGTCCCGTCCATCGCTGATATTGCGAACATGCATATTCACATACAACTTATGCCATCTTGTGAACATACAGTTTCGGATACAATTCTATACATACGATAGCTATACATACATGGATAAACTTGTTTATAATTTTTGTGCTCCGAGGATACCATCTAGCTACAGACTTCGTAATCGCATTGATCTGCATGTGGCCTCCCCCGAGGACGACAAACATCTAGTCCGGCATTGACTAAGATGCGGCTACTCCTGGCATAAAGAGTTGAAGTTTAGCCCAGCGCATTGATACTTGAGCAAAGAGCTTATCACCACTAGTGCCTCGATCGCATGAACCGGTACAGTTACCAAATCGGCCGTATCAAACCTGATACGCTTCAGCCCAAACCCTAATTCTTTGAACCCAGGAAAACTGAGCTCTACATTGCAGATAAAGGCACGTACCTGCTGAATACCAAAAAGACAGGACTCATAAGATATAATATTACATGTTCCTCATGCCTATAATATTGAAAAGCTCGCTGGCATCCCAGATAACCTGTCCTTTCCATTCCCACCTAACCTTCAATTCGTTTACTCCGTTACATCGTAACGTGTTCCACAAGCGAGCTGCGCACCCAAGCGAGCTGCGCACCTCCGTATTCCATATAAAATGGCACTTTTTATAACCTCAATATCTCAACTACCAACAGATATAGAGGCTTATTATAAGCAAAGGTTATACATAATTTACACCCACTACAAGAAAGTATATTGATTCCTAATTCTGTAGCTCTTTGTAGCCATAGATGCTTGAATATCCAGAACTACAAAAATACAGCGGTAATTTATATTACTTGAAGGAATATCCATCTGAAGAAGTTTCCTGTTAAGTATATATAATTTTAGTACCGTAATATTCTATATACTAGGTTTCAGGATCTCTCAATATTTCGCCGTTGAGATATTGAGGTTATGAAAAGTGCCATTTTATATGGAATACGGAGGTGCGCAGCTCGCTTGTGGAACACGTTAACACTATCAAAATGACCATACCACAACCTCACGAACGAACTCCGATCACCATTGTCGGCACCGGCCCAGTCAGCATGCTCCTCGCATACCAACTCTCCCACCTGAATGTCCCGTGTCTCCTCGCCGAACAGAGCTTGGAGACTACTGAATAGCCGAAAATGGACCCGACGAATCCCCGGGTTATGGAGATATTGCGGGTTCTTGCTTGTGGACGAGTATCGGGATCTGGAGGGTAGTGTTGGAGAGGACGTGGATTTTGACTCTTTTTTTGTCACGAGGGCGTTGGGTGATGGGAAGTTATTGGGTTCTTGGGTTGGTTCCCCTCTTGAATGGGTTTAATAGGAAAGATGTTGATGTGGCAGAGAAACGACCAACTGTCAAGGAACAACGGAAATATATCCAGCAAACTAATTACGGTAGTCAGCCTGCAGAACCAAGTTATCGGTGCATGCAGACCATCTTCGAAGCCTGGCTGAAGGAACTAACCTCGACCAAACTCATCTTTGGACTTTTTTTTTTTTTTTTTTTGGCACATCTTCCCCATCAATTCCGGCTTTATAATCGACCAAGACAGCAAGGATACCTTCACTGCGCTTTACCCAGTGAACAAGCTTCTGCCCGGAACCAAAATCGACCCCCGCGAGGTAGTCTACCGCACGTTAGACAGCAAGTTCAAAATCGACGAGGTGCTCGTGCACAGCGAATGGACACCGAACTCCAGCATTGCGAAACAGTATCACAGACAGTCACAGAGAGTCCTTCTTGCCGGCGATGAAGCGCATAGAATCCCACCGCACGGCGGGTACGGGATGAACATCGGCGTTATGGATGCTCTTGATCTTGGTTGGAGACTCGCAGCGCTCCATAAAGGATATGGAGAGGAGCTTCTTCTGCGAGCTTATGGCCTCGAGCGAAGGCTGATAATGGTCTGTGCTTTGGAACGCTCCCTGCGGCTTTTATTAGCATGTTAAGCTTGGTGGGATGTATGCCAAGGATGCAGACTTACTTGAGTCTGATACGCCAGCAGGCGAGGAGGTTCGTACCCAGATAAAGCAGTTTATTGATGAATAGGGCCTATACGGTAGATCTGGGGTTGAGCTTGACCTGCGGTATTACGGGTACTCTCCCTTAGTGTACCATGACGGCTCAGGCGAACCTGAATGAGATATGAAACGGTATAACCCGGGTACCAGGCCTGGATGCCGTGCACCGCATGTCTTTTCGAAAGACGGAGTGACTAGTACATACGATTTCTTCGGTTTGGGGCTGGAATGGACGCTTATTAATTTCATATATGGTGACAGTCCCGATCAAGAACGTGCAAGCGATGTTTCTATGACTGTCCCCACGAGCATGAGTTTCCCTCTGAAACGGGTCTTTCTCCATAATGGAGAGCATGTCTATCGCATCTACAAGGGAAGAGATATGGTGCTCATTCGTCCAGATACGCATGTTGCCTGGCGGAGCCAGAGCCGTACAACCTTGAACCATGCGCAGGTGGAGGGAATTCTGCAGGTAATATCGGGATGGACGGTATCTCCAAGATTTGTGCCTAGGCCTGGGAATGTTGGTGAGTACTTCAGGAGGCTCGTTGCTGGGTTCACGGAGATGCATAGCGGGAGCGGTGCATCGAATACTACGATACTTGGGGAGTGAACAATATTGAATACTGAAAAGAAAAGGATACTATAGGAAATCAAGTTCTCTTCAACTTTTTTTGGCCTCTCTGCTAAACGCACTTTTAGTCTTCATAAACTCCATCTGTCATAATCCGTCCCTTTTTGTAAATCACATCGTAGTCAGATCGTCCTCCCTCGACCGTCTAGATGTCATCCCACCCGATACTAATCAGGGCACATCCCTCATTAGAAAGTAAGAGAAAAGAACCATAAGAAAACAGACGTCACTCCTTCCACCATGATCCATACAGGTTGACCCAAGCCCATATGTGAAGAGCCTCCATGTGACCTCCTTCATGCAAACCCTCTTTTTGCCGATTGCCGACGACACATCCCCTGTCTGATAATGTCTATGACGATAAAAAAGAAACATTCATGCAGTCGTTAGTATCCCATCCAGGCCGCACATCAAAGCAAAAAGCAAGCAGAACCCCAACTGCTAGATGGCAAAACCAAAAGGCTATGCGAAGGAAAAATGGGGTATATACCAGACCGAAGTCCCTCCGCGTACAACTCAGTAAATATCAACAAAATGAACGAAAGAAGAAACAAGCAACGAGAAACCGAGGAGAAAAGAGGACAAAATGGAAGAGCAATGAAGTATTATCACGAACGCAAAGGGGGTGTAGGGGGGAGGGGGTTGAGGAATGCATAGATAACTAGAACAAGATAAAAAGGTATAAGATGCCAATGAATCAATTGAAAGCAATTGAAAAAACAACAACAGATTTGGTAATCGGTTGCAAAGGAGATCCTCATATCTCCGTAGAAACAGAGTGCCGGGGAGCTAGAAGCCGTGTCCGCCCAGCAGGCCACCAGCTTTCCCTTCAACATTCTGCCTTCATTATGCACCGACATGTGTCAAAAGGTTCGTAATCACGTAGACTGACCATTCGCATTTGTGAACATCACCCATATGTACAACCAGCATAATTCAAGTGGCATTAACGCCCCGAGAGCCTGCCGGTCTGTCGTGTGGAGTATGCGACATCAAGTTTATGCAATTGCTTTTGAAGTTAATAAAAAAAGAGAAAAACAAAAAAAAAGCTCAACGTCACTGATTTGATGAGATAGAGGGCTCCACCATGTACATCGGTCGGATAGATTCAAAGCGACCCGACAATGTTCGTTTCTCGGTTCTTTTGTCGTTCCGTGTTGACGATAGAGGTCATCTGCGCTTCGAGAGCTGCTAGGCTCATGCGATTTGCTCATAGAACAACAGGTAGGCGACCTTGTTGTCCCGCAATTCAGTCCTCGGGGTCCAAGTCGATGGAGCTGGACTGGCAGATGTGGACTTCTTGCTTGAATGGCCGCTTCCACTTGTCCCATTGACTTGACTCCAGCCTCTTTCATCGATATGTTCAGCGTCAATCTGGTCAATGTGATCGTAAATGTTGGCATTCGGATCCTTGTCGCGCTTGTGCTGTTCCAGTGCAGCAGCTAGTGCTTTCGGGTCTTCCTCCGAACCAGCCTCGGCGACATCATCGCTTCTGACTCGGCGGATAACAGTATCATCAAGGCGAATCCACTGTCGACCATCTTGACGCCGTGCATCCACTGTGTAGTGTCCGCCGCTGGCATTCTTCCCGTGATGGTAGATCACACCTGTAAGTCGATACTTGGGAAGACCACCGTGGGCCATCAAAACACTGCGCTTGTGGGGTGGGAAAACCTCGCGAGGAATCTCAAGGTCAAGCGGGTACCCGATTTTCTTCCATATTTTCTGCGTGCCTTGAGTCACGCTGTCGTACTGGAAGCGCTTCAGGTGAAGGATGAGAACAGGTGGTAGACTCTCGATGAAGATCTGTTTGGTCGCTGTAACATGAGGACCGCGCGACGAGTTGAAATCACCCTGGATGTTTTCTGATTTGGTCAAACCCTTGAGGGCATCAACGATGTTGTGGACATCAGAAGACCCAATGTCGAGCTGGAGTGACTGGTAAGGTTCTAAAGTCACAGAAGTCTTATTTCCCGGAACTTTGAACTCCGACCTGATCTTTCCGCCGAAAATCCGGGTGATCGGTGTTTCCTGACCGATATTTCCGGTTGATCGTGTGACCGCAGGTTTCTGCTTGTGGCCAACTTCCAGCCATCCATCAGCCAGACCGTCTGCAGAGGCTTCGGTATCATGAGCTTCCGCTTTTGCTGTCGAGGTATGCTGTGCAGCACGAGCACACTCTTCATGCATTTCCTCCAGAAGGAAACCTAAGAACTCTTGCGCATCTTGCTGATGACCTCGTCGCATGTCTCGAAAGCGTGGCAATTGCCTAATCACTTCATAGACGAACTCTGGAATGAATGCTTCACCAAACTCTTCCAGCTCATTTGGCTTCAGACGTAGCCTTAGTTGTTCCTCCGATTGAGCAGCATCAATGATACGGAATTCTTTGAGGAACATGATCATAGCATCAACCATCGGGAAATCACTTTGGATGCTATGAGTTGCCTGACGACCACAGTGGTCTAAGAAGCGGTAGAACGGCACGCATGAAGCAAGAGTTTGGAGGACAGAGTTCATGTAGCACATATTTCCAGTGTTCACAAGTCCTCTGGGCTCCAGGAACGCAACCTTGTCACCATACTGCGCAACATCTTCACCCAAAGTCGTCAGAACATCAGCAAGAGACTTCCTCTTGTGTGCCATCAAGCCATTAGCTTCCGTGGCCGTGCTGGGTGGAGCGCCTGCGGCCTTTGCGGCCGACTTCGCCCGAACTAGGTCCGCCCATGACTTGGGTGCTGCGCGGGGAGGCGATGATGATTTAGTAGGCCCCTCCAATGTGGCCGCGTCAGTTTGGGCTTGAGAAGGCTCAGCAGGCGCATTGCCAACGGTGGCGTCAGACTTGGTAGAGTCATCATTTGTCGGTTGACGGGGAGTGCCTGCGGCGGGTGGAACTACGGGGACGACAGGAACCACTGGAACAGCTGGCTTCGACGGTTTAGGCTGATGCTGAGGACGAGCGAGCTGGCCCTGGGGGGCCGAAGAAGGCGTCGTTGGCTGGGTTGAGCCAAAATTCGACGGACCAGCAGACATCGGGGTTTGTGGCTCAGAGATTTCTTGAGCGGTCGTTTCCACACGCTTAGGCGCGTCCTGCTGCTCCATCTGGCTTATTTTGATAGGAAGCTCAACCGCAGCAGACTGCAACGTGCGAGCTCTCGTCCGGCGTTTGCGCGGGGCTCGGGGCGGAAACGGCTTTTCGGGAACAGAAAGCCAGGGAACCTGAATTTGTTATTAGAAGATCTCGCGTATCCCGGGGAGGGGGGAAGGTTTTGAATCACTTACCGGTGCGCGAAACGGGCCTGAAAGAGGAGGAAAGTATGGAATACATTTAATCCCTCCTTGGGCAGTTGGTGGCGAAGACGTTGGCGGGGCCGGAGAGGGATTGACAGGTGCACCGATGACAGGAGGGGGCTCCTGCATGTCCATCGGAGGAGGCACAGGAGACATGGCGGGTTGCAAAGGAGTTGAGGTTCTCGGTTGTAGGTGAAGCGACGGGGGCGGAATATGGGTGGGCGCCATAATAGGCTGGGTCGGAGGATACGAAGACACTATCATAGGAGCGGCGTACGACGGCTGATATGGGCGGGGAGGCATTTGCATTTGAGGATAGGCCGGGTACCACTGAGGATACTGATGAGGTGAATAGGGAGGCGGCGGGTGGCCATTCATATGGAGGTGGTAGCCCATATAGGCTGGCGGAGAGCGCATGTTGGGAGGGCCAGTAGCGTAAGGAAGGTCTTGCTGCCGCCGAGGAGGCATGGGCGGCTGCCCATGGGGCATTGCGGGCAGATGATGGTTCATGTTCATCGTCTTCCAGGCACGTCAGGGAAGTCGCCTTGGATATTTCAGCCACGCGTTGCCTCTATGGGAGCCATGCGAACCACTTCAAACGTCGGGGAATCAAGGACGAGGAGCGGTAACCGTCTACGCAGCCATTCTAACCCCGGAGGTCAAAGAAAGGTGAGCTGCTGACGGTAAGGTAGACCTGTGAGCTAAAAGGAAATAGTTAGACCACTTTCGGTCTTTTGAGCAGCTTGTATTGCGCGACAGATGGAGGCGGAGGGTGGTCTCAGATACCAACCTGGTCACAAGAAGAATCAAGAATAACACAGTTACTTTTTCTTCTTCGTTTCCGACGAAAAGAATTGAAAAACGAGACAATATGATCCTTCTGATTCCCAACCAACACGAACACCCGAACGAGGAGGCAAGACGGCGACAAAGAGAGAGACAGACAAGCACAAAGCAATGAATCAATGGACGAGAGGAGATGATGTTTTTTGGGCGGACACATGCCTGAGGCTTCAATAGCGCCAAGACCATGACATAGCCGTATCAGGTTACCATACCGTACAGTAAAATTACCATCTCGCCCCTCGTCGCCGCCTATTTCGCCGGCAGACGCAGTCCAATACAGGATTTCTCGTACTCGCTCTTCTTATCGCCCTTCGGGGTTCAAAGGGATCAGAAATACATTGCTACTGCTCTTACTGTGACTCTGTATGAGGTCTTCTTACTGTTTGATATTCGATTAAGCTGGTGGGACCTGGGGTTGCTAAGCAAAGCGGCTGGCCCTGATCCGAGTCGAGTCATCTTCATTGCCGTCTTTTCGTCTCTCAATAACACTGGACGAGGGCGGCAATTGTTTATCAACTTCCGGGCGCCTAAGGAAATGTCGAATCCCGGTCAAGCTTCGTCTTCCAAGCCGCTGAATATCCCGAATCAGCCGGCCTCTGCGACAAACCATCACCCCTCGTCTTCGGTTGACACCGGATATCAGCGACGACCAGGGGGTTCTGGCAGCTTTGGAGCAGGATTTTCGTCGAGAAATTCAAACAATCCAAGGAACAATCAATCTCGAAAGAATCAGCATAGACGCCAACGTCCTCGGTTGTTGGATGACGATGAGTATAGTGAGGCTGTAGGTGTCCCCGCATACGCTAAGCATTGTTGGGGAAAGCCGGGTCTAACTAGCAATAAATGCATAGGCCGTCATGAAGTCGACAACGAGCCGTAAGGGGCAAACCTCCATTACCCATTTGATGAACTTTTCTCTCCCTCCTCGCCCTCAGTATCAACCTCCTCCACGCACTCGTCGCCAATATCGGACTTGGGGCTTGGGCTCCGGATATCATGCAGTAGATAAAGCGCACTACGTTCATGCAAATTATCGATTTATCGTGGCCCCGAATCGGAGTTACAATGCACAAGCGGCCAATGCAGACGTTCACTTGGACTGGGATTCTGTTCTTCAGGTCCTAGTATGGTCTCAAACTCAATCCGCTAGCTGTCCGATCTGTCTATCGAACCCGGTAGCGCCGCGAATGGCTCGGTGTGGTCATATATTTTGTCTCCCGTGTTTGATTCGATATATGCATGCAGCTGATGAAGAGAACCCGGCCCCCGAGAAGAAGGCTCGCTGGAAGAAATGTCCTATCTGTTACGATTCGATCTACGTATCTGAGACTCGTCCCGTCCGATGGTTTAGTGGCCAGGAAGGGGATATTCCAATGGAAGGTGGAGATGTCGTACTGAGGCTTATGAAAAGAGAAACCGGCAATACTCTAGCACTACCACGCGATGGTGCTGAAGGCCTGGGCCCGGAGGAAGACATCCCCTGGTTTCATGCTGCGGAGGTTATAGACTATGCTCGGATGATGAAGGGAGGCGAAGACTACATGGCTTCACAATATGATGCAGAGATTGAGGATCTCCGTAGACAGGAGGTTGAAGATGAACTTTTGTTTGGAGATGAGACAACCTGGACCCAAAAAGCGATCTCCGCCATCACGGATTCTAAAGAGAAACTTCGAGGTATAGGGAACCCGCCGGACATATCAAGGCAGCCGGCGTCAAAGAAATCCGTTCAGGAGCCAATTGCGGTTGGACCACCGCCTGACGAAGTTTCCGTAATGTATGCGGTCCAGCATGCCGGAAAGTCCGGTCAAAGCTTTTCAGCAGACCCAATCGCATCATCAAGTACACAAACTACCACTGATGGTGTAGAGAATCTGACAGGATCGGTGAATAATATTAATCTGAATTCAACATCGGCCAAGTCGAAACAGAAGATGCCGGAAAGACACGCAACACAATCCTCATCCGATCATCCGTTTTACTTCTATCAAGCACTTCCTCAATTCTATCTGTCCCCTCTTGATATTCGCATTCTCAAAGCTGCCTTCGGTGACTACTCGTTGTTCCCTGCCACTATCTTACCCCGAGTGGAGCATATTTCGACCGGGCATGTCGTTGACGATGAATTACGGAAACGAGTCAAATACCTTGGTCATCTTCCACACGGATGTGAAGTGAATTTCTTAGAATGTGACTGGAGGGACGTAGTAGTGCCCGAGGTCCTAGAAAGTTTCCGCCCAGAGACCGAGAGAAGGCGAAAACGCAATAAGGATAAGGAGATTCGGGAAGAAAAGGACCGGATTCGTGCTGAGAGGGAGGAGGATGAAAAGCGGTGGTCCGCAGTTCGCCGTAAGAGGCCGAGTTTTGGCACCATCAGGGATCCCCCCTTTTTGGATCGTGACTTCCAACCGTTGGCCAGTGGTGCCAATGACTCCCCGCTGTTTGACATGGGCACGTCTTCTGCCTCCCCTCCCCAAGCATCGTCCGGATTTGGAGCTTTGGCTTCGCCTGCCACCAGTCCCCCGGGTGCTCGCACGGTCTGGGGAACAGCGGCTATTCCATCATCGGAGCCGCAGGACTCGCAGGCTGGAACTTCTCAAGATGGATGGCTTCAGGGCTGGGAAGATGAACTGCTAGCTCAACAGGAGAGTGAACTGATTGCTCAGACCGCAGCTGCAGCGGAGGGCAACAATGCTTCATCGTCCGGTGGCGGCAAGAAAAAGAAGAACAAGAAGATCACACTTATGTCGACAAACGTTCGGCGAGGAGCATGATGGATGTCTTGTTTTATTATCATTTTATATATGATCCATTCCGGAGAATATTTGGAGCATCTGGTCGGATCTGGTTTTTGTTTACGGAGAGGAGGAGCATGGATTTCGGAGTCCGGTTTCGCAAGCGCTGTATCCCATATACATTGTACCATCTATATCAACCCCCGGCTATTGGTTATAGAGAGAGAGAGAGAGATTTGAGTTCATTTAGCAATATCCTCTTGCGACCTGATTTACCTGTCCCTTTCGGGGTGATCTATCGGCAGTGATGTCCAGAGTACATGCATAATCACAAGATACAAGTACATTAGTACAGCCAGTTGTCACTGCCCAATGTAAGGCATGAATAGAAAAATCCAACTGTACACTTGTCCTTTATAAAAGAAGTAATATCTAGTACGGAGCACTACAAGAATTGCCAACCGTGGCGATTGAGAGGATCGAATCCAGGGTTCGGCAGACGCACGGCCGATCTCCAACTGGCCAACTTATTTTGTTGTGGTTCCGCTCCCCCTCGCTTTTCACCGATTATTCTTTTTCCACACCCGAGACACGGTCGATTCACCGTAAATAATATTGTTATTATTATCAATTGAGCCGGAGAGAAGCAGATCATGACTATTACACGGTCCCAGACGGGGAAAACTCCCAGGTAAGCGTGCTTTGGTCGGTGCAAAAGAAATAAAAAGAAAATAAACAAATCAATTTGCGACGATTGTTTACCCTTTTCGCCTGCCCCTTTTCGAACCCTGTGTATTCTCTTAAAGACACTCTGAATACTCTGGCTATTGTTCATTGTTCATTATAACTCACATTCGCTTTCCAATGGCTAGGAAAATCGACCGTCCCGGTTATATCGAGACCCCTGGTGGTCGTCGAGTGACACGCAGCGGCGCCGTGCCGTCCTCAGAGAACAGCGCAGACGATATCTCCGATTCCACTGCTGAAGCCACTGCAAGATCGAAGTCGTCAACCCGACGACGCACCCGCGCAACACCCAGGGATGAGACCGAATCGCCAGATCCGGAGGTGAAAGAGGAAGAGCCAAAGACGCCGGCCAAGGCCCATGGCCACTCCAACGGCTCTACCGAGAAGAAACACATCGTCGATGGCTGGGCTGAGGGTATGGATCCCAAGGTCGACTACAGCGGACATTTTGAGTTTGGTGGTTCCTGGGGAGTGTTGGCGATGATGTTGGGATTCCCGGTGTTGATGTGGTACATGTGGATTGGCGCCACTTACTACGAGGGCAAGTTCCCTCTTCCAGCTGAGGGACAAAGCATGTCGGATTTCCTCTCGCACATGGTAAACCTGGTGTATGAGGGCGCGTTCCCGACACTCAGGGCTTGGAAGATCTACTGGACTTTCTTCATCTTTGAGGGTGTGTGCTATATGCTCATGCCCGGTATCAAAGTTATGGGTCGTCCTCTTCCCTTCGCTGGTGGTAAGCAGTTGGAGTACTACTGCTCCGCTCTTTACTCGTGGTATTTCAACATTGTGCTGTCGTTGGTCCTCCACTTCACTGGTATCTTTAAGCTGTACACCGTGATCGACGAGTTCGGACCTCTTTTGACCGTGGCCATTCTGTCTGGCTTTATTGTTTCGTTCATTGCGTACTTCTCTGCATTGATCCGTGGAGCGCAGCACCGGATGAGTGGTTATCCCATCTACGATTTCTTCATGGGTGCGGAACTCAACCCGCGGATGTTTGGTGTCTTGGATTTCAAGATGTTCTTTGAAGTCCGCCTTCCGTGGTACATTCTGTTTTTCATCTCGATGGGTGCTGCAGCCAGGCAGTACGAGAACTACGGCTATGTCAGTGGAGAGGTTGGGTTCCTCTTGCTGGCGCATTTCTTGTATGCCAATGCCTGCTCCAAGGGTGAGGAGTGCATTGTGTCTACTTGGTAGGACCTCTACTATATTATGGTTTATGAGAAAGAAGTTAACCAAGGATAGGGACATGTACTACGAGAAATGGGGCTTCATGCTGATTTTTTGGAACTTGGCTGGTGTGCCTCTGAGCTACTGCCACTGCACCATCTACCTCGCCAACCACGACCCTTCAACCTACCACTGGAATCGCTACTTCCTGGCCTTCCTCTACGTCGCATACCTGTTCGTGTACTGGGTGTGGGACACGACCAACAGCCAGAAGAACCGTTTCCGCCAGATGGAACGTGGCACCATGGTCTTCCGTAACACCTTCCCCCAATTGCCGTGGCAGACTGTGCAGAACCCTAAGACCCTCACCGCTGCCGATGGCTCCAAGATTATGGTTGATGGATGGTATGGCAAGGCTCGCAAGATCCACTACACCTGCGATCTGTACTTTGCTTTGAACTGGGGTCTTATCACTGGCTTTGACAGCCCGTTCCCGTGGTTCTACCCTCTGTTCTTTGCGTGCATGATCAGTCACCGTGCGCTGCGTGATATCCAGCGCTGCCGGAACAAGTACGGTGAGACTTGGGCTGAGTATGAGAGACAGGTTCCTTACTTGTTCATTCCCGTGAGTCCTCGTTCTTTCGAATTTATGGCTGTAGACTAACATGGATTTAGTACGTCTTCTAAGCATAAACTCAAGCCGATACATCAACGGCTGTTGTTTCCAGCAGTTGAGCTGTTTAATTCTACATGAATTCACTTCTTTCGATGTTATTATGCTATTGACCCTATATAAATGCTGTAATATTTGCACTGACTTCGTGTCGATGCCCCAGTTTCAATTCCCCCTTTGTTCATTTTCTACATTGTCATTGTTAGGGGCCGGGGTTCTGCTTTCGGGTCATTACCTAGGTCATTTCCATTCGTTGTATATTATTATTAAAGGCTGTCCTTTGGACCTCTTGACTGTTTTATCCATCTATACTGGATGGATTATTTGTATAATCATTTAATTGTGTTATTGAGGTAATGCTACAAAATATCACATGACTGCCCCTCGACCCCACATCTTATCGACATCACTGTTGATAAACAACGATTGCGCCGGATTTGATCCAACCTGCTTCAGCCAATCGAGGCATTGATATACTCCTAATCCCACGGATAGTACAATCCGTAACATAACACCATGTTGATCCAAGAATCTTACGTCGATGTTCCGACCAAGGCGGATGGAGAGGGGACCATGCGTATGTGCTAGCATTGCTTGCTGATTCAACAAATTGCGACAGGCAGAAGCTGACACTCATGTACACAGGTATCTATGTTTTCCATCCAACCATTCCAGGATACCCCAAGGCACGCTTCCCGGGTGTAGTGGTGTTCAGCGAGATTTACCAGGGTACGTCTACACACCAATATCCACACAGGACTGAATACTCAACAGCTACAATGCAGTAACCGGCCCCGTCGCCCGCTTCGCCCGCCAAATCGCCGGGCAAGGCTACATTTGCGCAGCCCCCTCGAGCTACCACGAATTCACCGGCCCCGAGCCCCTCCAATACAACGCCGAAGACACCGACTCCGGCAACAAGTGGAAGATCACCAAGAAACTTGCCGCCTACGACGAGGATGCGTCCTTGTCGGTTGATTATCTGTTATCGTTGCCGACGTGTAATGGCCGCGTGGGCGCGACGGGGATGTGCCTGGGAGGTCATTTGGCATATCGGTGTGCGTTGGATAAGAGAGTGAAGGCATCGGTTTGCTACTTTGCGACAGATATTCATAGTCATACATTGGCGGAGGGGAAGAAGGATGATAGTTTGGAGAGGGCGGGAGATATTGAGGGGGAATTGCTTATGGTAGGCATCCTTCTTTGTTTCCGTTGGTTGTTATTGGCTAGGTGCTGACAAGCATAGATCTTCGGCAAAAACGACACGCACGTTCCTCCCGAAGGCCGCGATCTTATTCGGAAGACCTTGCATGAGAAAGGAGTGTTATTCGGATTCTATGAGGTGGCATGGGCGCAGCGTATGTCATTTCTTCCTGTGTCACAGTATGCAAGTGAGACGACATGCTGACAGATTCACCCACGCTAAACTAGATGCATTCATCCGGGACGAACTCAGCAAAGGACGCTATGATCCGGCTATCTCCAAGGTGTGCTTTGAGATGTTGCTGGAGCTGTTTGGACGGACGTTGAAGATTGACTTAGGAGAGCATGACGGGAAGAAGTTGGAGGTTGAGGATGTTTGTTAGACAGGATATATCTTCTAGCAGGAAGGACATGTCTAGAAATGCAGAAGGATTAGATCATGATCATCATGGAGAATTAGGCCAAGGCCATGGTGCAGTTTTATTGATGAGCTGTGATGATCCTTTTGTATTTCCTGAGGAAGTCCTCAAATTCGAGTCATGGTGTTAGTAGATAATTTAACTCTACCTCCTTTTCCTAGTCGTGATTTGCATGCATCCTGTACAGAATAATCTTCACGGAATGAACTTTCTATAACTCAGAACAATCGAAATTGAAGATTGAGACGGTGCAAGGGCTGGGAACATTATCGAATATGAGATCAGAGTGGATAATGTAAGTACCCCCGACTCGACTCTGTATGTACGATGCAAAAGTACATCTGCATTATGCTTTCTACTATGGTACAAGTATTCGGCATCTACCACTTGTACTCTGATATTATTTCTACATATTGTTTCTAAATACTTGTGCTATTCTCTACAACATTAGTCCGTACTTGAAATGTATAAGTATGTCGCCACCGTGTCCGACGTATCGGACAGTATCTTTAAATAGCTACCACGGAGCACGGTAACCATGGAACGCCCAGGAACAGACCAAGCCTTTGGATTTCGGGCAAAGATAGCAGCAAGGAATTCGTAGTCAACAGTGGAAACATCTGAATCAACCGTTTTTCTCCTGCTCAGCGACTAGTAATTTACCGTATTGCATTACTTACCATACGGCCATCCCCCTCTGTCTTAGTTTCTTTTTCGCTTTTCTTCGCTCATTCATTATTCTCATCCCGATCGCTCTCTACTCTGTTTCTTATTTTTTCTCCTTTCTCTTGAAAATCGAGTCTTCCAAATCTGGTTATTTGTTGTATTACCATTTTCCTTCATTCATTGAAATTTAACCACAACCTTACATACAGTACCGGATCGTACTCGGAAATCTGCAGCCTTCTCGTCGTCTTCCAGCGCATTTCCTACTCTATCTACCATTAGCACCACCAACCATCACATCATTACTATCTCGACCACTTCTACCCGCAGGCGCTCGTCCTACACGGCCCCTACTGCCTCTGCCACTGCCACTCCACGGCGCTGTACAAATTCCTGCATCACTGCCTCGACTCTACTTTCGCCTCAGATCCGCGACCGAGCGATCGTCCCGGTCCTCAGCGCGGGTCCGAGTATCAGCAAAAGGCCTTTTGACGACTATATCGATCGTTTGATCTTCTGCCACTATCACGATGGGGTCGACGCAATTCGGCAACTTTAACGTGAGTCGGACATTTATCGAAGCTGCTGGGAGGATTGGAATGTTGGATGCCGGATACGGAGACTGACTGGATCGGTGCGATAGGACTTTTGTCGGGATTCGACACTACCCGTCTGCAATGTACGCTCCTATACCCTCGCAAAATGAATAATTATGAAGATTCAATGTTCTAACTGGCGCAGCTTTTCACATACCAAACCAGCCAACCCATCAACGCTGCTTTTGACGGATGTGCTCTCACGGGCATCCCCCTGAGCGGTGACCGACACCTCGCCAACCTCGGATCGATCATTCTCGCGTTCATCTCGATTCTCGTCTCGCTTTTCTTGTTATGGCGGTCGGAGCGTAAAAAGGCTGCCGTGGGGAGGAGGGAGATGCAATTGTTCCTGGTTGCGTTTATTGTTGTTGAGATTTGTGAAATCTTTACCGTTGGTGGTTTTCCGCTTGATGATTCGGTTCGCAAGGTTCGTATTTGGTTTATACTTGCATGCCGAATTATGCTCACGCCGGTTAGGGATTCACCGCTGTACACATCGCTTCCATTACCACCACATGCTGGATTCTCATGTTGAACGCCGCAGTTGGGTATCAGGTCCTCGACGATGGCACGCCCGTTTCCATCTTCCTGATGATCGCATCTTCCCTGGTCTTCTTTATCGGAACCGGATATATTGCCTTGGACACGGCATTCAGCTGGACCGGCCAGTGGGATCACAGTTGGGAAGATCCCAATCGGAATATCGCCCTTTATGTCTTGTACCAGCTCTGGCCGCTCATCTGTATCGTTGTTTTCTATATCTTGGAGGCCATTCTGGTCATTCGGGTTTTGGGCGAGATCCGGCCAATGTGTATGTTACCTTGTTCGAACTTGTCAGTGATTATCTAACGTTTACAGTCTACCTCACCTCCGCTGGTCTGCTATTTGCGATCGGCCAGATCTTCAACTACGTGATCAGCGTGCACCTCTGCAGTGCAACAGACGGGAAGATTAATGGCGCCCTCTTCGAAACCTTCTTCACCCTCTTGTCGGTGATCATGATTTGGACTTTCTGGAGCAGTATTACGGAAGATGACTGGCCATTGCCTGTGACTCCGGGCAATGGCTACAACTGATCATCTCTATGTGAGGAAATGACAGAAAAAAACGACAAAAGAAAAAGAAAAACTGCTCTCGACTCGAACATAATATTTCCCTTCTTATGATCATTCACGCGACGCCTCTCCTTCGTTCGAGACGGCCCTTTATCTGTCCTAATTGATGCGCCATGGAGTCCATGATGGATCCGACCTCCTCCTTTACCGCTATTTGTTTGATATTTGATACCATACTGTTTGATCTTTCCTGTTGACATTTATTTGCCCCTATTGATACTCCCCAGGGTGGTTTATATGTTTCGCATGATATGCATCGTTTTATTTTCCTTGTCTCCGATCTACTATTGATCATGTTGCATATTGTGCTGTTTACTTTTCTCAGATACCTATTTGTCTTATAGTTCTATTCTGATGTCAGATAATCGATCTTTGGTGTATTATTGTGGTGTACTGTACTTTATTGCCGTTATTTGGTCTAATGTGGTGGGATGGTTGTGAAATACATAGTAATAATATTGTAAGCACTTCTATACATCGTGCTCATCTGCAAGTATTATATACAATCTCTGCATGCAGAGTATCTTCTCATGCTAGCATATCTCGAGCACGGTTGTCATGGAAGCTCAATAACCCGTTCCCTTCCACCCAACTCCTGCGCCTGCACTGCAGCCCTACCATCAATCTCATGATGCTGCTTCTCGAGCCCATAAAACCCAGTCTGGACCGCAGCAGACTCTGGGCCCGCTGGCACCAACTTCCGCCTTTGACGCCTAACAAAGATCCATGCAACGACATTGGCGATGACCAAAAGAGCACCGGCAGCTACACCAACGCCGATACCTGCCTTCGCCCCGTTGCTTAAGCCTCCGGATGCTGGTGCATTAGAGTCAGGGTCAGATACTAATGTGGGTGTTGAAGTTGTCGACGGTGCAGGTGCACTGATCGAGCCTGTGGTGATACTACTCGTCAGAGCACGGAGGAGTCGTCGTTGGTTTCCTTGCGAGTGATGTTGAAAGGTTGGCTTGTTGATAATGGGTAATTCTGCCCGGGTCCCTTTCTGAAGAAGTTTAGGTAGAATGTGCTCGAGAAGGTGAGGTTTTTGTTCGTTTGGACGGGCCAGGTGAATGATGTGACACTTCCTGATACATCCTCTTCATACACACGTTAACATATGCCATGCAAAAGAATCAATAAAAGAAGAGAGGAACATACGAGTTATTTGCTCAAACGGCTGCATCCCCTCCGTCCCGTTTAACTGCCATAATGTCACCGATGTTGTGTTTTGGGATTGTTCGTCCCATAGTATGTGCAGAAGAGACCCTTCGGCGTAGACGGGGTTTAAGGAGTAATCAATGTCGGCTAGTGGTCCGGTGATGGAGGGAGGGTTTATGAATTTCAGGGCGTGGACTAGGTTAAGTAGGGATAGGTATAGGGTTGAGAGGAGTGGTAAGGTAACCATGATGGTAAAGGCTGCACTTTGACAGGTTTTTGTGCTACACTTTCAACAAAAAAATAGGAAAAGGAGATAGGGGAAAAAACCGAACCCTGGCTACTAAAGCCTACTCATACTGCTTTTACTACCAAAAGGGTACTAAAGTTGGGGCTAAAGAGCAGGCGGTTACGGGAACGCTGCTATTGGACGCACGCATATAACTAAAGCGCCATTATGCAGGCCAAGGCTTACGGCAGCAGTGATCAATTTATACGAATCTAAGGATTGACAGCGGCAACTGAATAGACAAAGAATGAATGGGTTAGTGCACATTGACCGCCCATAGTAATTAACCCAAATTTTGTTAGTCAACTTGTTTGGAGCTAACAACTGTGACAGTTGAGACCCTGCATGGCCATCACAACGAGCTGTCTGGGCTTCGAGTCCAATATTACGACTACTGGATTTGGGCAAAGCGTTTTCGGCATCTAATAGCCTATCTCCCTCCGGACTCAACAATCACTTCGCACCAAGCAGCCTCCCAAATAAATGCATTATTTCCATACAACCGTCCCGCGGATCGCGGTGAACATGGAGGTGGAACTGATTTCCTCTACGAATTCTGGAATCTAATGTCCAGATTACGTCGCAATTGGACTACAACCAAGAACACATCCGGTGCTTCATTGCCTTGATCAAGACCTTGCACCAGTTGCCCGAAATGAGCCCAAGCTGGTAAGAGACTAACTGGCCGTGAAGGATGGGGAGATCCGGTCGAATGCGATGGCCGTCACGCGTGGCAAAATTCGGTTGATTTCGGGTCTATATTGTTGGAACGGTTGCACCGTATGTATACATTCCACCCGATGAGTATTGCAGACTAACAGATCAAGGAATCCACAAAAGGCCTGAACCTAACGATGTGAACAACCGCCGCTGGAGAAAAAGAACGGTCTCTCTTGGCTTATCTCGCAGCAGACGAAGAGTTTAAGACAAACTACTACTCTAAAGCTCTATCGAGAATCATCAGTGCTCTCAAGACAGTAATCCGCAAAAGAGACGCAAGCTGGATATAGAGCAATGACGGATTGTCATTTACTGTAATCTGCCTGCTGTCGTGATGTCGTACATGATAAAGATCTTGATGGATTGCTAGGAAGGGTGCTTTAATACGAATGCCTCTGGGAATCCCTGGGATTGGGAGAAAGTGTCCTCGATTGCATGGACTTTGGAGGAAGAGGCTGGGGAAGTTGAGTGAGCATTTGAATGTGACTGAGGAGACTAGGAATGGTTGTCAGGCTGCTGTTGTTGAGATGGACGACACAGAGAAACAACATACATAGCTGACAATTCGCATGTGCATCTATTTCGAAGAAAAGCAGAAAAAAAAAGGTATATGAATGACGCCAATTCCAATGCTATCAAACGGACCAACTAGCTATCCAGACTCAAGACGCGTAAAATCCAAGCCCATCAATTAAACGTTTCTATAACCGAACCTTGACATCCACACATGGAATCGTCCACTCTCGTCTCCCCAGCAAGCTGCGCAACCATTCCAACCCAACCCCAGTCCATTCTTGCCCATCAGCAGCACCAGTAGCCGAAGCAGTCTCATTAAGCGCAAACCTCCGCTGCATCCCCTCAACCGCCGCACCTGCCAATGCCTTGGTCGTCGAATTCACCGCCTCAAACACATACCCTGCTAATCCCCCATCATCAAGCGGCGAGACTATCTGATCGGGCGAGAGAGACGAAACATTCCTAGCACTCGGACTAGCAGCTGTGGTGTTTTGCACGGTATGCGCAGAAGAAACAAAAGGGGGCGAGAACCAGTCACGGCGGAGATCAAAGAAACAGTGATCGGACCAGTTGCAGGATGAGGCGAAGAGGATTATCAGAAGCGCAGTGCAGTAGATACATGGCCGGTGGAGGATGTAGGTGAGGGCGACGTAGGAAATGAGGAAGAGGGGGGAGGCGTTGGTGGGAATGAAGAGGAGGGGAAGCCAGCTGTTCTCTATTAGTATCTAGTCATCTATAAGAGGGGTTGACTGGTGCTTGGTGCTTACCTTCTGAGACAGAACATGGTGGTTGTTTGAAGAGAGTACTGGAGGCTCCGGAGGAAATGGCGTCAGAAGTGCTCAGTGGCGGTGGTGGCCGAGGACTGTGCTGTTTATAATTCCTAGAGCCTTTTAATTCGTTCAGTGACTGTTTATATTGCTCTGTAATATATCTTTCTTGAGTACTCCGTACTCCGTCCTCTCTTAATCTGACAAGACTGCTGTAAAACAGGTACTCTGTCAAGCCACATTAATCAGCCACACCCGATCGGGCTTAGCGCCACGTTCTCTTCTCTTGGTGACTTCAGTCATAATCCTTCCACTTCCACTTCTTCTTTTCTTCTTCCTTTCACCTTTTAGTCCACTGTAATATAGCTCGTTCTTTTGCCTCTTTTCTTTCTTCTTCGTCCATTTTGCGACTTTCTTTGACTTTTCCCACTGTCACCTTCCTCCTCATCTTTAGCTCTCGAAAGAGAGCCGCGCGAGTGTCTGTTTGCTACCAGCTTGGATTTCACTACGAGGTCGCCTAATACTCTTTTACAAGAGAAAACCAGGGCGCAGTGACAGAAATGTCCACCCCGAATGATCTCCAGGCACTCCTGGCGAGTATCAGGCCGCGTCCGTCGCCAAACAGCTCGGCCGGTCAGGATGCTCCCACCGCGTCCTACCCTCCGCAATATCCATTCCATCCCCAGCAGCAGCAGCAACAGCAGCAGCAACAGACTTACGATGGACAGGCTTTGCCTTATCATATGCGTCAGCAAGCGGCCGGTGGCTACCGTCATCCGTCTGTCACGTCTATCCACAGTCCGTCGCCTATGAGTAATACGCCGCCGCATCGGGGCTCGGACATTCTCAGTCCCAATGTGCCTACCCCTCAGGAGCAACCCCAGCCTCAGCATCCTGATCGTGCGGTGAATCTTTTGAGTCTGCTCAAGTCAAATTCGGGTGTGCCTGCTGCTCCTGCGGCTCATGCGGCTGCTCCTGTCCAACAAACTCAGTCGCCATCACCTGCGTTGTTGTCGCCCCAGGGCCAGGAAACTGGCTTCGGCGACGGATTTGCCAAGCCTTCCCACGCGAGGGAAATCTCTGCGTCGGATTTGGTTGCTTCGCTTTTGGGTGGTGGCAGACAGGGCCCTGCGGCTGCTGCTGCTGCTCCGGCTGCGGCGCATCCTGACATGCAGCAACCTGGATCGAGTGGAGGTGCAGTGGAGAGTTCCTCGTCCGCTGCCCCCAACTCCGAGAAGGAAATGCTGCTTCGTTTGCTCAACCGTTCCAAACCGGATGTGAACGAAGGACCGGCGAGATCGACGTCTCAGTCTCCGGCTTCTGTCTCGCCTGCGAAGTCTCCCAACCCTGAGCAGCCACTCATGACCGGTGCCCGCCCAATGGAGGAAGTTTTGTCTGGGAAACCGGACACTGCTCCTTTCTCTCAGCAGACACCCAAGGCCGCTACGCCCAAGGACTCCCTGTTCACCTACGTGAACCCCTTTGAGCAATTGGCAGCGGCGTCTCCGCGTAACCGGACCCCGCATCCCAAGTCTCGTAGTGCCAGCCCGGCTGTGGAATTCTTGAAAAACCAGAAGCCGAGCTTTGCTGCGAGAGTGGAACCTCCTGTGGACCTTCCGAAGGCGGTAGAAACGCCCCAGTCTGATGAACGTGCCGAGTCCCCCATTCTTGCGGAGGAACAGAAGGAGGCGATCTCGCAGGTGGTTGGCAAGATGGTGGATGAGATTGGTCGCGAAATTGATGGTTCCAAGTCCGTTGAGGGGAAAACCGCAGCGCCTCCGGTTACCGTTGCCCAACAAGAAAGCACTAAGGAGGTGCTCTCTTCAATTACTACTGATCTTCAAGAAACCGCTGCCGAGGCGCAGCAGGAGGAGGCCAATGAAACAGCCAAGGAGCCCGTTGAGGAGGAGATCGTTACTACTACTGCTACTACTACCACGACCACCGCTACAGCTGCGAAGGAAACAACTCAACATAAGGAGCTTAATGACACGCTTCCGGATAACTGGGAGTCTAGTGCTGAGGACGGTGTCGCGAAGGAGGAAGAGCGTGTAGTCCACGTCCACAACTTCCCCCTCAAACCCTTCATTTCGATCGTTGTGAAGGCATATTCGGGAAAGCTTGCAGCCCTTCGCGATGACGGTATCATGGACATTGCTCGGCTGAAGAAGGAGTTTGACCAGCTTGACCGCTCGTTGACTTCGGCTTCTTCTGACTACATCGTCTACGCCTTGGCAAAGAATGGTGGAATGAGAATCATTCGTCAGGATGACGGCAGCGATAAGCAGGTGTTCCGCTCCACTCGCGATCGTGTTTTCAATGTCGCACTGTCCGCTTCCCAGAGCGTCGGTGGTATCTCGGAAGAGCAGGCAATTCTGGGCATTGGCGTCAGTGGAACTGTCTATTGGGCGTTGATCTCTCGTCCTGAGAAGGATTTGTTTGAGCTGGATGCGTTAGAGAGCGAGAGTCTTGTCTTCCCGCCGTTCCCTGCCTCGGACGAGAACACTTCTGGCGGCCAGCTGAAAACGCGGGCCAAACGAAGCTCTCGTCACCCCGGTTTCTTCGCAATCGGCCGAGGCAAGAACATTTACGTGATATCGCCCCATGCTGCGATGGACCCTGCCTACGGTGTTACAGGTTCTCAACGTACCGTTAACACTGAGAAATTCTTCAAGGAACGTGCCCTCAAGATCTCGACCGGGAAGGCTGGCAAGGACTTCATGTTCAGTGACGATGACACAGTCATCGCTTCCCTCGATAAAACTGGCCGGCTCCGCTTTTGGGACATCCGGGACGTGATCAACAACCCAGATTTCTTCACTAGTGGACCTACCCCGGCTGAAGTTCGTGTTCCGTTGAGCACCTTCGTTACCGGCTCTCCCACTGAGAAATCATGGCCGACTTCCGTTTTATTCGTTGACAAGCTGCGCCCCTACGTCAAGTCCATCGCGCTTCGTTACGCCCTGGTCGGGTTGAAGCAGAACCACACATTGCAGCTCTGGGATATCGGGGTTGGCAGGGCTGTGCAGGAATTGAAGTTCCCGCATGAGAACGAGTCGGACGCCATCTGCAGCGTCGCATATCACCCCAGTTCTGGAATAGTCGTCGTTGGACACCCTACTCGCAATTCGATTTACTTCATTCACCTGTCTGCGCCGCGATACGCGCTGCAGCCTATGTCGCAGGCGTCTTACATCAAGCGGGCGAGCGAGAGGGACAGCAGTCTGCCTAAGCCAGACTCGACTGCATGTATGAGTGGAATCCGCGAGATCTCGTTTGCGTCCAAGGGTCAGCTACGCAGTCTCGATCTTCTTCCCATGAACAAGAATGCTGCCGACGACAGCGGTCTCTTTGAGCTCTACGTTATGCATTCGCGTGGTGTGACATGCTTGAACATTAAGAAGGAGGACCTGGGATGGGGCCCTGACAACAAGATCGTGCACCCTGTCAACGCACTTGCGGAGGGCTTTATTGAGACCCATCCTCTGGAGACCTTCCCCAACTCTGTTACTGATGAGCCCTCTGTTAATGGCGACGCTGCGTCTACACCTACGAAGGTGACGCCAAAGGAGGTCGCCAAGAAGGCTCCTGAGGCTGCTGCTGAGGGACCATCGCGCGTCCAGTCGCCAACCAAGCCAGTGTTGAAGAAGAAGACACCGGAGGAGCCAGCCGAGCCAGCGGCCCCTACGACGACCAACGGGGCCGAAAAGCCAGAAAAGAAGAAAAAGAAGAAGACCGCCGCGACAACTGCAGCCACTAGTGAAGGAACAACGAGAGTGAAGGACGCCGCCACAGTTTCATTCACTGAAGGTGCGCCCACCGGGACGCGCACTGTTCCGTCTGGACAAGAACCCCCGCCATCTTACTCCGCAACTACTTTACCTTCTCTTGGAGCTTCTGGTGTTAGTGGCTCTACCGACTTTTGGAACAAAAACATGGAAATGTTGCAGAGCGGCGTGTCCAGCGTGTTCAACCAGAGCCTCGGTCGCGAGATCGAAGGGCTCTACTCTCGTTTCGACGAGGAGCGAAAGAAGTGGGACGCCGCATCTGCTGCCAAGCAGGACCAAGTCTTGCGTCTGGTTTCCAGCACTCTCTCTGACAACGTGGAGAAGAACTTGGCTCGTATCGTTTCTAACAGCATTCAGACTGAGGTGGTTCCTGCCCTCACTGATGTCACTTCTGCCGCCGTTGGCAAGCAGTTGAACGAGATTGTGGCCCAGCAGCTGGGAAGCGTGGTTCCTCGTGAAGTGCGCCAGGCCCTGCCTGAAGCGGTCAGCCGTGCTGTACAGCAGCCCGATGTGATGAAAGTCCTGTCGGATACTGTGACACAGAAGCTGGGATCTCAAGTCGAAAACGAGGTGTCGAAGGCCCTGAACAACACGATTAATCCCACCGTCAACCATACTCTGCGCACTGCGGAAAAGATCGGGACCGACATGGAGAAACAGGTGCAGGCGCAGATGAAGCAGTACGAGATCCAGCGACACAACGACTCCGCCAAAATCGACCAGTTGACATCCCTCGTTCGCGGCTTGTCTGATACGGTCGCCGCGATGGCTGCGACGCAGACAGGCTTTCAGAACGAGGTCCTTCGCCTCAATCATGTCTTGAACACCCGCCCTAACGGAGAATCTTCTGGCCTTCACAGTTCTCGGCCGTCGTTGACCAACGTTCCTACTGTTCCTACTCCTGTCGCCCCTGCTGTCCCTGTTGAGACACCGGAGGACATGGAGTTGGCCGAGGTTGCTCAGTTGATGAGCCAGGGACGGTTCGAGGAGGGTTCCGTCAAGTGGCTCCAATCTAGCCAGCAGGCCGATCTCTTCGACAACCTGTTTGTGCGTCTCAACCCCTCTTACTTGACTGGTCTCTCGCCGATCGTGGCTTTGTCCGTTGGTGTTGCTGTGACCTCGTCGCTGGAAACCAATGTGATGGAGCGTCTGTCATGGTTGGACGTTGTTCTTCACACTGTTGACTTGAGGGTAAGTGCACATTGCCTTGTGACATTTTGGATAAGGATATCGCTGACTGATAACGTATAGGATGCCGACATTCGCGAAGTCGCTCCCAAGATTATGGACATTCTTACTCAGAGGCTGGAAAGCTTGTACATGAACGTTGCCCAGACCAACCCACACGATCCCGTCATTCGCCGTATCGCGCCGCTTTCGCGCCGTGCTCGAGAGCTGCGTGTTTTTTGAATGGAGGACGATATGATTGCATGCTAGACTTATGTTGATGATCTGTAATGATCTGCGCATATTAATGTGACGCGACATGAGGACATGACTCGAAAAGCGAAGGAGGGAACATAGATTATTGGTTGGAGCATGGTATATTGGATTCGTGGCGACAGCTGCGTTTCGTATCTATCCTGGCCACAGGCCTGGCGCAGTGGTAATCTTGGTGATTGGATTGATACTGTAGATACCTATGCATTCATACTTTACTTCATTGAATTCTATATTCTGCACACCACTGAAGTTACAACTATTCAGGCCCCTTCCACTCACTTCTATCCAGCCACTCCTCGAAGGTACTCGCCCTAACCCCCAACTCCTCCCACGACCTATCCTCTCCCCTCTCCATCGTCCCATAACAAACCTTTTCCTTCGGCGCAACACCAACCCACTCCATCATCTGCCTGATATCCTCCTCATACCCCTTTCCCGCGGCCGCAGCGACGGTACTTCCCCACTCATCTAACGAAATGGGATCGAAAATTGCTTTTTTGCCGGTTTTGAATTCGAAGATGCGCGCAAGGTCGGAGAAGTGGATTTTGGGGGAGACCACGGGGTAGGTTTTGTTGGCTGTGGTTGTGGGACCTTTGGTGAATATTGCTGCGCTTGTTAGTATGCGTTCTCAGACTGCCTTGTGAGATGGGAGCGTACCAGCTGCATACACCCCAATGTCATATGCCGCATCAACCCAATCAGCTCGCACATCGCCCGATGCAGGTGCACAAAAGCGAACTGTACCATCTTCTATCCTCACATATCCCAATTAGCTTTCATCCAATCTATCCACCATCCCATGTTCCCTTCCTGCAGGTCAAGACCATACCCAACATTCGACAATAATGCGGCCACGTCACATTCGAATAATACAGCGCCGGCCACAGCGCCGTAACAGCTTTCAATTGCTTCTTCGCATACTCCTCAATCATATATTTGTGGTCGAAATGAAATACCTTGCTGAATCGGCCGTTGCTTGCTTTGTTGATGTTGGGGAGACTGCTTAGGACCATGTGGGATACATCGCAGTCCTGTCATTGCCAGCATAAACATTAGCATTGGCATTGAGAAGAAAAGGAAGTTATGGTAAGAGTGGGAAGTACGCGAGCAGCATCAACAATATTCCACCCAGCAACTAACTCATGTCTCATTTCGTCTTCCGTTTCGATCTTCTTGCCTGGGATGCGGTTGTTCGTCGCAGCAAAGGCGCCGTCTGCATCTCTGAATGCTTTACGAAGCGACTCCGCATTGTAGACGTCTGCTTGTACCAATTCCAATCGCGAAGAGCCATAGGTCGATTGTAGTTCTTGGGCGGCGGGGGAGGTAGTGTTGCGGGTGACGGCGCGGACTTTGTAGTCGTTTCTATGCGGGGAATTGGGGGCGAGGAGGGCACGGATGAGGCCGCTTCCTTGGTTGCCTGTTGCGTTGAGGACAGCGATTGTTTTGGGCATTTTCTTTTTTTGCTCTTTGTATACAAGAATGTGAGAAACAAGTTGGAAGTTGTTTTATACGTGCTATAATGTATGATCTCTCGGATGGTGTTTTCGGATGCGGAGTCCCCACACGGGAAAATGAGAAAGTAGCACACACTATGGTAATTATATGCAATGAAGTAGGCCGACTACGCATGAAATGCAACGTCAGCCTCTCCCTCAATCCCCATTTCGGGCGAGACTGCATCTACAAATTCAAATCCCAATGCCCGCCAGTTTAGCTCCTTGCGCCAATGCAGCCCATAGTATTTCCTGTTATTCATGGGATCCCTGGACTTGTCTCCCGTGTTCTCGATCGATTCTATATCACTCTCATCGTCATCGTCATCATCATTGTCGCAAACAGGCGAAGCGACTGGCTCTGAAGCGATACCGCCAGTAACCATTCGGCCCCTGCGCGGGAATATCACCGCCCGGAAGCGCGACAGTAGTACACCCATTGAGCAACACAAACATGGTTCCCGGGATAGGTATACGTCTAAATCTGTGCAGAGGTAGCCGCCTAGCGTGCGTGGACGAATTCGGGATGTCGATGCGATTGGTTCGGCGGTTTTGGTGCAGTGGGCGGTGGTAGCATCAGTTTTCTGGAGTTTCTCGGGGACGGGGGAGATGTCCGTGGTGTCTGAGACGGGTGGTGCGTCGAATTGGTAGAGGAAATGTGATTCCAGAGGGCTGAGGTATCCATGATCTGTTGTGGATGAGATGTTGTCTTCACGTCGTCTGCGGGCGACTATGTCCACTGCACGCATCAGTGCATGCAATTCTGGTCCTCCCTCCAGATCTGCATTGTACGTCTGGGACGCAGGATTAGGGCCCCGTCCAAGCTGCAGCTTCGACTTGTCGAGACGGCTGTACCGCGCATCCCCTGCAACAGCTACAACCGCCTGATCCCATCCTCCCCCCTCTATCGTCTCCTCAATCGCTGGATCAACAATCACAGCACCAACCTTCCTCCCCAGTCCCGACTGCTCTGCCTCATCAGCCAGCTTCTGTGCCAGCGCCATGTAATACCCCGCCCTTGGTTTGATCGTATCCAGCGCGCGATTCAGAATCTGCGGCGGCGGGGCGACATTCGCTCGTGGGGCAGCCGGGTTGAAGATTACGGGCCACATAGCCTTTGTCCATTTCTCTGCCTGACGAGCGTTCAAGGGTGGTTGAAGCGGAATGCGGACGGGATAGAAAGGTATTTTTGAAGAGTCTGAGGAGCATGATTCTGTGGAAGGTTTTTCCTCGGGCGCTGGTGGCCCGGGTGCGAATGGCGCGAGGAGAATATGTAGGGTGTCTAGATCAGGTATCGGAGGAGAGATTAAGACGAAGATGGTATGCGAGGAAAGTCCGTTGTCATTTTGGTTTTGGGAGATGGTGGATTGCAGGGCTTCCGGTAGCTGGTTGCGTTTTGCGAATCGGCGAAGGTGGCTTAACGAGGTATCACGGTTGAATTTCGAGTCGAGGGCCCTTTCAAATTGTCAATTACTCAATCAAATCCAGTCTCATATTCGTCTGCTTACTTGATGACCTTTGAAGCACATTTCACATTGACTTCTGCAGCATAAGCATCGGCTGGACGTCGCGATTGTCAGTCGACGAAATTTTCTCTTCTGCTTCAAAGACATCGCATACCAAACTCTTCCGGCGCTTGCGTCTCCTGCACTGTTTTCACGGGCAGCACCTGCCCAGAAAGAGGCTGGACACCGTCAATGACCGCCTGCGCATCCATTGTGCCTTGGTTAGAAAAAACTGCGATTGCGGCGATAAAGTCACGCTGGAGACGATAATGGTAGCTACAAATCCATGCCACGGACTGGAACGGATGTGGCCGCAAGCTAGCGCTCCATGATGAAAGCCAAGCGGATTGCACACAAAATAGGGTTGATGGATGGAGCAGAAGGGAGTCTGAAGAGAAGCCAAAACGAAGCTATTCCCATGGATCAGCAGGTGCTTAGACCAGCCCCGTGCCCCGTACCCTAAGCCCTACGGTATACCTAATTGGGAAGAGATAGAGAAAACTAAATAGTTGCATCATGGTTACCAGGGTATTAGATACAGGTGGAGATCTAGGATGGAAAAACTCAGGCGTAGAAGGAATCAACTTGAACTGTACAAGCATAGAAGATAATAAATAGTGTAGAAATGACAACGTAGAATGACAATCCATCTCCGACCTTAATCGGATTATACTCCGGAAGAAACAAAGTGTAGCAAGCGTATGTACTGAAACAAGCCCAGTCATCCACCCTGACTCCAAGAATTAAAAGAAAAGCAGGAAATCAACAGCGCTGAATCTCGTATCCATCGCAGCGTTCGACCAGACTCTGATAATAGTCCACGAGGACTTCGGGTTGAGGAACAATCCTCCATTCTACCCGGAAGAGAAACTCCAACTCAAGGAGAGCCAACTCCGTCAAACTGATTCCTCCGACTCTTGCATAGGTTTTGTTTGTCCAGAAACTGTCACTCAATCCCTTGCTGGCAACGGTGGCACTGGCAATGAGAAAGCGATGGATTGTCAAACTGGATACAGTAAATGCGGGATAAAGAGCACAAAGCCGGTCGATGTAGTAGACCATACTCAAGAGGATGGGCGGTGAAAGTGTGGCATGAGTCGTAAGTCGTTGAAGGTAGTCGAGAACCGAGATCCGGGGCGGCGACCGCGAGTGGAATCGGGTCAGCCTCCCTTGATGTAGTGGAATCTTGTCATTGAAACGAATTAATTCCAGCAGCATACTCGAGATCAAAATGACAATATCTCGTGGATCCGCCTGTTCGTAGTCCCGAGGCAGAACCTTGACAGCAGGCTTCGATGGCCGAAGCCGCTTCGACTGGGAAACTTCGAGGTCGGAACCTTCTGATCCCGCCAGCGCAGCATCGGTCATATGATCATCTCGACTGTTCCGCTTGTTGGACCCGGAATTCGTACGGGCTGGCATTGAAGGAGGCACAGATATCTGAACGGGAGCAGAAGGAGCAGGGATCGGAGGAGTGACGAGACTTGCGGAGGACGGAGGGTTGATGTTTGATGCAGTAGTAGTATTGCCGGTATTAGTGGTGATATTTAAGGCAAGACCGGATGGGTTCGATAAGGGGTTACTGCCGGCGCCGGCGCCGCTGCCACTGCTGGAGTTGTTATTGTCGCTGTTGTTATTGATGTTGTGATTCTGATTATGATTGGAACTGTTGCTGTTCGATGCACCGGAGTGGGATCCAGTGGGATGGGATCCGCCCCCAAGGGAGGTCAGCCCAGCGGACATGCGGCCGCGAGGGAGATCCCCTGAGGGCCCCCCGCGAGGTGGAGAATCAACGGTATGCCTGGTCAAAGCTGACCGGAGTTCCTCGATAGCCACTCGGGAAGAACGCGGACTGTTAAACTGTTGATTATTGGTGTGTACAGACGATCGGACAGGATCATAATGGCCCAGATGAGCAGCGGCCGGCGGAGTGGACGGAACAGCCTGCTGCTGTTGCGACGAGGAAGGAGCAGGGAAAGAAAGGGAATGAGACTGGGAATGCGAATGCGAATGGGAGGAATGAGCGACGGTCGGAGAGGAAGACGAGGCCGGACGCAGGGCGGCGGAGGGCGAGGGCGAAGAAGCTAACATGTCGGCGCCGTGAGAGCACGTGGGCGGACGAGTAGACGAGGTGCCACGGCTGCAAAACCTTGTGCTGCTGCTGCTGCTGCGACGGAGGATGCCGTGCACACAAGCATCGTGGATCTGCAGCTCTAGGAACTGTAGATGTTTTGAGGTTGTTTCTTTTGATGGGTTGGTGGGTGAGAGTTGTGTGTATCAGGATGATGCTGGTATTAAGAGAGAGAAGAGGAAAAGAGACGACCCTGAAAATTTCATCGAAAAGAACACCAAAAAGGGAAATTACAAAACCGTACGGTGTTGGAAAGATACCATGAATATTCAACCAATGGGAACATGCAGATGGCACACGGTGGAGTGTATTGTCACCTCCCGTACTTAGCCGATGGTTTGTAATGGTAACAATTCCCTGAACACTGCAATTCATAAGGCAGACCAGTCAAAACGCACAGCATAATAATGAGCAGCCTCGACCGTTCGATATGTGAGGAACCAGCAACAAGTGTCCTGCAACGGCTGTACTTCTTGGCTCTTGGCCGCCATTTCGAACGCCGCTGTTGGGCAGATGGTTCGGAACCGGCATGTTAGCGTACGTTACCGTACTGTTCCGCATACGGCTTCCTGGTTACGTAATATTATCCCCACAGGGCTGAATCATGTGACCAACTATCATGTGACGTCAGGTGATAGTTTTACTTATATGGTATCACGTGAGGTCACAAGCCATGGCCTGCGTATCATCATTACGCCGGGGATCGAGTCTGGGGAATGCGATATCGACTGTTCCATTCAGCTGCTGCTCATTCCATTTTTATAATTTCCAAACTAACAACTTCAGCGGCTAATTTCCTTCCTTCGTCCTCTACCCCGTATACCATCCTCGCCCACAACGTCCGCCAGCTCATCCATACACCTCATATCCTTCATCACAGCGGAACCCCTCTCCGTATTTGTTCCGAACTTTGTACTCCGTTTGAACTTCTGGTTTAAGAAACAACAATATTTTCCAATACGCTTTTTGACCTCTCCTGATTCGACTCGCTTCTCTCCAATCCCCGCCTTCCAGTGACCTTGGCCAGACTGCGCCGGAGGCGGTTCTTTGACGGCGGACCATGACCCGCAATTCGATGCCTCCAATCATTCACCAACTCCAGAACGCAGAGTCCGTATTGTCGCAAGTATCAATCCTCCGGAATCTAAAGAATGAGACAATTGGTCATGATCAACGGAAGGAGACCTGGGTCAGGTGGGGGATAATTCCGATCCTGGCTCAAGTGCTTGCGTTGCGCCAATCTAACAGCAAGGATGTCGCAACTTCGGAGCTCAATGGAGCTAGCGATCAAAGCTCTTCTAAGCCAAAATCGGAGCAAGACGAAGCGTGTTTACAGGCGGTCATCGTTCTTGGTAGCTTAGCACAAGGTAGTTCATCCAGCGGATTGAAGATCAACTTGACAGCGTGCAAGCGGCTAATGAAGCTGTATCTGTACAGGCGGCCCGGCTTTCCTCTCCCCCATTCTTGCCAGCGGCATCCTCTCAAACCTTCTTTCTATTCTGTCATCTCCCGATTGCCCTACCTTTTTTCGCTTGCCCATTCTCCGCACTCTCAACAACGTCGCCGATCGACTGCCACTCCAGAGTCCACATGATTGCTCGAGGGATACTCGTCTAGCCGAATTGCTTTTTCAGAAACAATATGTGGAATGTCTTGCCCGTATACTTGGACAGGATTATGGCACTCACCAGGTTCAGGCGTCGATTGAACTCACTGCATCGCTCATTGGCAAACTGTGCACGGAGGAAACACACAAGGCTCTTTTGGCTGACTGCGGGGTGCTGGATGCCCTATCTGTCAAGGTTGCCTCCTTTGTTGTCGCTCAAGGGTTTGTTTTGCCCGGTGCAGAGCAGCATGTCGGGGCACCTGGGGCTCTAGGGGCGCTTCCGTCCCCAGCACCCCCATCTGCCAAACTAGCACCCATCCTTCGTGCAGTTGCAGTCATAATCGAGCATTCGAAATGGCGCGCGGAACACTTCCTCTCATCCCCTGGAATTTTGACAGTCTTCCCGAAGCAGCCGCCGGACTTCGCGCCGGGGGATGTAAAAAAAGGTCCTTGGGGCTCTACCTACCTGTCCGGATCCGCCGTACCACGTCATCCTGGGGCGAGTCCGGTGGAACATCTTTTACCATCCGTTCCCATTCCACAGCTAAAGAATTCACCAAGCGCATTGAACTTCCCACCTCTAGGTCAAGGCAGCCGTCGGCACAATCAGCCGTTTCCCACCCCTTTTTCACTCTTTGAAACACCGGCCGCTGAAGATGACGAAAATACCATCATACCCTGGCTATTGTACGTCCTCCGGTCTGAGAGTGGTATGGTACGACTGATGGCAGCCCGCCTAGTTACTGTACTGTTCCGCCTGGGCCTCGCCAAGAAGCACCGGGTTTCCATGCTCGGATTCCTGTTGATTCCTATCCTAATTCGAATGCTGGACAAGGAATCTGATATTTGGGGAGTGGAAGACAATGGGTTTGAAGGCTTAATCTCCATAACCAAACGTATCCGGGAAGAAGCGCCAGCAGTGCTGGCCTTGTTGATAATGGACGATCAAGAGTTGCAACGACATGCGGTCGAGGGTGGGGTGATTAAGCGGCTTTCTCAACTTCTAAAGGAGACTTATAATCCGTTGCAGGAGACCACGCGGCCGATGTGGCATGCGGAAGAAGAAGAAAGTGGGCAGGGATTCAAAGGATCACAAATTCCGGAGTGTCAACTCGGCCCTCCGGGGCTTTCTCCGATGCACTGCCATGTGATGCGGTACCGGGAGAATATTCTCAAAGCTCTAGCAGCCCTAATCCCTTTCAAGGATGAATACCGCAAGGCAGTCTGTGAGAATGGAGTAGTGCCCTATATTATCGATTCTCTCAAGCCTTCCTCAAGTGAACCGCCCACGGAAATGTCCAACCCGCAGAATAGTGCAGCAGACGGCAACCCGACGCCAACATTATTGGCCGCCTGTGGTGCAGTCCGAATGCTGACCCGATCCGTTAGCGCTCTGAGAACCAGCCTCATTGATGCGGGTGTTGCATCCCCGTTATTTGTCCTCATCAGACACCCGGATATTGAGGTCAGGATTGCCGCAACGTCGGTAATCTGTAATCTGGTGTTGGATTTTAGCCCAATGAAGGATGTAAGTTTTATATCCTGGAAAGTGACTAAATCATTGATATTCTAACGTTTCTAGGCTATCATCTCTGCCGAAACTCTTCCTCTTCTCTGTGAGCACGCTCATTCGTCGAACACAAAACTCCGAATCGAGTCTCTTTGGGCACTGAAACATGTGTCCTACAATGCTACTAATGACGTCAAAATCAAAATAGTCGACGCTTTAAGCCCCGACTGGATTAAGCAGATTATTACGCAGGATCCGACAAGAGCGGTGGTCAAGCGAGGGCTGAATGCAGATATGGAGAGTGTCACCCCGGTAGGCATGGGGCGAGCCAATTCGGCTGGAGAGCAAGTTGACTTACTGAATCCCATCGACGACTCCCAGGACGATGACGAAGATATGAATATGTCGGATCCAGTCCCCCAGTCCAAGATGAGTCTAGGCTCATTCCTTCCGGATGCGAGCCGACGGCGCAAACTAGCCCTGAACGGTGACCTGGATCAGACAACGCAAGCTCGGCAGGATGACATTGCGGTGCAGGAGCAAACGCTTGACTTGGTCCGCAACCTGATCTGTGGGCCCGAGTCCTCAGAGGTCATTGATTATCTGTTTAAACATATTGGCGAAGATGTGATCCTGGATGCGCTGGCGGACAAACTGCGGCCCCGATCGATACAACTTCCTCCTCGACAGCAGTCGTCGACGGGTAGGACAGCACTCCAAGTTCCGACCGAGATTGTAGCATCAACTACATATGTCTTGATCCACCTTGCCGCGAGTCTCCCTCGGCATCGTGACCTTTTGATGAAGCACCGCGACCTGTTGCCCAACATGATGAACTATTTCAACCACGACCACCGCGACGTGCGGGCGAACTGCGTCTGGGTGATCATCAACCTGACATATCCAGATGACAACACTGACCGGGATGCGTCTAGCGGACGAGCATTCAGATTACGAACGCTTGGCGTGCCGGATCGACTTAGCAGCTTGTTAAATGATCCGGATCTGGATGTGCGCGAACGGGCCAAGACGGCCGATCATCTACTCCGGTCAGATAACGATAGGTCCGGGCGAACATGATCCGGGTAGCTTACTCTATTACTGGTGAGGTATATGATAATAAGGCACCATTAATTCATAGCGGTGTTTATGTTCATGGATGAGCTTCCTCGGGACGCGCAGGATAACGGAACATGACCTTGAGGGAGCTTGGAGATTGCGCAGGCGTTGGACAGTGGCTGCTTGCTGTATAAAGCATCATTTAAGACTAGATACTGTCACCCATTTGAAATCTATCTTCAGTCGTCAATATCTACAGAGTACCCCAGGTATATATCTTGTTGTCTGATCCGTTATCGATAAGCGGTGGAGAAGGGACGTCATCGGAAACGGATCGAAGAATTGACGGTTTCGACTTCATAACGATTCCTTTTTTCTTTCTACTCGAGCACTCAGTCTTTCGCTGTAGTCAATTGGAATACACCTGCCATTTTATATTGAAATCGATGAAATGGCTCCAGTCCCAGCAACACTCCTCCGCGCCCTCTCCCTCCCCGACCCCTCCAAAGCTAGCCTCTCCACCTCAGGCCTAGGTTCTGGCTTCACCAGCACAGGTGCTATCCGCGCCACAGTCTCCTCCCCAGATGGAAGCGGCGAAGAAGAACGCCGCTACTTCATCAAAACCTCCTCCGATGGCAAATCCGCCGAGGAGATGTTCCGCGGTGAATACGAGTCCCTAAACGCAATTGCGACCTCTGTACCGGGTTTCTGTCCGCGAGCCCTCGCCTGGGGGGCGTTGGAAGAAGGGAAGGGGAAGAGTTTCTTCCTTGCGACAGAGTTTCTGGATCTTGGTGGTGGTGGGAGAGGAACTGGTGCATCTCTTGCGCAGAGGCTGGGGAAGTTACATTCGACGCCTGCGCCTGTTGATCCCGAGAGTGGGAAGAGGAGGTTTGGGTTCCCGGTTCCGACGTTTTGCGGGGATACAAAGCAGCCGAATCGGTATTGTGATTCCTGGGCAGATTTCTATGCTAATGAGCGGTTGATGACTGTTCTGGAAGAATCTGAGAAGAGGAATGGAAAAGATGCCGGGCTACGGGATCTTGTTGAGCGGACGACAAAGACGGTTGTGCCTAGATTACTAGGTGATGGGCATTTGGGATTTGACAATGATGGGAACGGTGAAGGTATTACACCTGTGGTGATTCACGGGGACCTCTGGAGTGGGAATGCAGCCAGTGGTAGCATTGTGGGCAGTGGTCGTAAGGACGACGAAGAAG
The DNA here is from genome assembly GCA_023627475.1 of Aspergillus sp. S3505. Classification (NCBI taxonomy): domain Eukaryota; kingdom Fungi; phylum Ascomycota; class Eurotiomycetes; order Eurotiales; family Aspergillaceae; genus Aspergillus; species Aspergillus sp. S3505. Next base: position 98,008 of record JAMAHJ010000032.1, on the reverse strand, counting down.
GGGGGGAGGTCGTCTACGATCCTTCCGCTGTGTACGGGCACAGTGAGTTTGAGTTGGGTATTATGAACATGTTTGGAGGCTTTGGGTCGACATTCTTCAATGCGTATCACAAAATCGTGCCGAAGACGGAGCCAGTGGAAGAGTATGATGATCGGGTGCGGTTGTACGAGCTGTACGTTGATTCATCCTATTCCCGAGGTCCTTCCAGATGCTAACCAGTTAGATACCATCACCTAAATCACCATGCCATCTTTGGCGCTGGATATCGCTCGGGAGCCACTTCGATCATGCAGAGGCTGATTAAGAAGTATGGGGAATGACTTGTTCGCATTGTTGACAAATGACGTCAGTTCTATACCATTCAATATTTAAAAACCATCAAATATTAAGTGTAAACCAATACTTTAAACGATCAATTAGCAATTCACAACCGAATTGACGAATGCAACATTGATTTATAATGACACCATCTGAGTCAGCGTTCTGAAGCTGCAATTATATTCACAGGCGGGGGGGGGGGGGGCGGGGGGGGCGGGCCGGGC
>JAMAHJ010000032.1:0-97456 GCA_023627475.1 Aspergillus sp. S3505 | reverse complement strand
TGAAATTATATACACCCCCCCCCCCCCCCCCCCCCGACCTCCCCCGGCGCACCTTTATCTCTTGCCAAAGTACAGCAATATCTCAACTGCAAACATCCAAGTATTCAAGCCTTAGCAAGAATTAGAAACATCACAATGCCCCCGCCAGACGCTGATCTCCACCCCGAAGCGACAGGGGCAGCAAAAGCCCTGGTCGAGAAGCACAGCACGGAACAACCATTGAAGTTGTATGCGGGATGGTTCTGTCCATTTGGTATGTATCTCCAGGCCCATTGGCCATCAAAGCAAAGAGTAATGATTTTGAAACAGTTCAGCGCACCTGGGTTGCCCTCGAGGAGAAACAAATCCCATATCAATACATTGAAGTCAACCCATACCATAAACCGCAATCTCTCCTTTCATTAAATCCGCGCGGTCTTGTACCAACTCTCTCTGTTTCCCACGAAGGCACATCGAAGCCTCTCTATGAATCTACCGTTATTCTCGAGTACCTCGAAGAAGCGTATTCAGACCACAGACCACGTCTTCTTCCCGAGGATCCGTACGAGAGGGGTCGCGTGCGGATTTGGGCTGATTATGTGACTTCACGAATCATCCCAGCTTTTCACCGTTTCCTCCAGTTTCAGGAAGGCCAGAGCACAAACAGTATCAACACTCTGCGCAGCGAATTCCTGAACCACCTGAAAGAATGGACAAAGGAGGCCCATCCCGAGGGCCCGTTCTTCTTAGGAAAGGATATCAGTATCCCTGATCTTATCCTAGCTCCATGGGCAGTCCGGCTGTGGATCTTCGACGAGTTTAAGGATGGAGGATTAGGTATCCCCGCCGACGGACAAGGGGATGAAGATGAGGGTGTTTGGAGACGGTGGAGGAAATGGTTAGCAGCTGTTGAGGCGAGGCCTAGTATTCAGCAGACGACGAGTGAGAAGGAGTTCTACATTCCGATTTATAAGCGGTATGCGGATAATACGGCGGAGAGTGAGTTGGCTAAGGCTACTAGGGCCGGACGGGGGGTTCCGTGAGTGTACGGGTACTGCCATTCTTATTTTGTGTCAACAGCCAATCTTTTTGTCCATTGATAAACATATTACGTGCCTGTTGAATTTTATTCCCATCCAATCCATCCGAGAAGTAGCAAATTGTCACACGTTCATTCAGTCCCCTGTGTATGAAAATGACTATACTAGATACTCAAATACGCACGCTCAAACCGCCACTCATCGGTTTCTTAAGTCTTAACCCTCATTTCAGAGTCATCCGGCAATGTCTTTAGCTCGCAGGGCGAAACGAGTTGGACTCCAGGACAAGGGTCAGAAACACCATCAACGTGATGATTGAATAGGTTCTGGTTATGTTTTATAACCCTTGATGATCGCGATCACGTCGAGGATGGCCGACGGTAGTTCCAGAGCTCCTACCCAGATGGGCACGCGGTACTTGTAGTAGACAGCCATTGTTGCGGACGTGGGGATGAGCATTGCAAATGGATTCGGTTCATGTAAGAGATTGGTTGGTACGGCAGGAGCATAAATCCTTACGGAAGTGATATGGGGAGTTGTTAATCAGTAGAGGAAAGTCGGATATGGCAGATCACTAAGAACCTACTTCCCCTGTGCATCATTGCACCGCCACTTCAGCCGCAACACAGAAAATGAATTGACTGAGGCTAACAGTATACACGGTCTGTAAATGTACAGTATAAAACTCATGATTTCTCGGGCAACTTTAGTCATCAATTATATACAATACAGGGTATCATCCGTTATGAAACTCCAATCATGAGCAGCAAGTCATATAAAGCTCCCCTCCAAGATATAAAAGCTCCCCCGAAACCATCAACATATCCGCAGCATCTCATCGACATCAAATCCGAAAATAAGCCTTCTCGAAGCTCCACTTCTTAGGGGGAAGGCTGCTAGCAGCACCCGGGAACGTCTCAGTTGTTTTTCATATTCCCTAAACGCGAGAATTGGCTTTTTGACGGTGAATGGTATAGTAGAGTCGCTAGAGAAGCGAGCCGTGGTCATATTGATAAGTGCAGATAAAAGCAGTAATGCCGACAAAGATGAGATAAGACCGCCAGGCCTGGGCTTGAATGGGTTATTCGTAGCTGTAGTACGTGACAGAGGCTGTTTTGGACAGAGTAGTGAATACAGGCACTGATTGCAAGGTCTTTTGGGTACGTATAAGCTATACTTACAGAGAATGATCGTCAGATGCGATAGGGATGGATTTTGAAGGAGCTTGACAGAGAGAGTACTCAAAGATGGTTGGAAGGTTAAGGATACCGGATGGGTGCAGAAGACATTCTGATGTGGAATAACGCTACGCCGCCAATCCACAGTCTTCACTATGTTCGTATTGAGTGTATCTTCCATCTATACAGCAGAGGAATACATTTGATTGACAAATCAATTCTGTATAGGTTCACGCGAGTGCTGGAACAGTCGGAGTATTTTATAACTGGCGTTTTTCATCAATCACTTTTCTGTTGTACATTCTTCCGAACAAGTAAAACAAAATCTTTAGTTACAGTAAATTCTAATCGCCGGTCTTTTGGAGGAATGGGAAGAAAGAAAAAAGAGCAGGCTCTTTAAATCCTCAGATACGCCTTGTCAAACTGCCATTCTTTGGGGAGACCCTCGCCAAGGGCGCCCGGAAAGACGGCAATTTGCTTCTCGCAAATTTTTAAAGCAATGAAAGGCTTTTTCACTCTCACTTCAGAGCCATCAGGGAGCTTCATGTTGGACCGGAGAGCGCAGAGAGTAGGGTCCAAAAGCAAAGTCAGGTTGGAAGACGTCAAGAACAGAAACCAGAGGGCCTGTCCACAATAGTCATATTGATACCGTGCGACCATTGCTGTTAGACCGAAGAGGAACGTGATAAACTGCCAGGCTAGAGCCCCAAAGGGTTGGTGGTAGCTGTAATAGACTGTCATTGTAATTGTGTAACGCGGACGGGGCGTACTGCAAGTGGATTTAGCGTCTGTATGCAAGAGGAGTGTGTGCAGGAGTAATACTTACGGAAATGGTATAGAGTGAGAGTCAAAGCTCTGAAGTTGAAAGAGGAATGGTTGGCAATTACTGTTCGCGAGAGTATCATCCTGAAATGAGGATCTGTCACATGAGGAGTCATGTGATCTCTAATGTACGATTCTTCAGCAACAGTAATTATATCACTTTATGATGCATTTTTATATTATATCCCAAAGACAGAATGATCCATGTTGTCAACATCATCTAACATCTGTTCTCAGCGTTACAGATGGCCCTGGCATTCCCTATTATCATGAAAAATCGTGTGCACGTTAGCTGTCATTAATCATACAATTACCGTTTGCTTGAGCAATTTGCGAGCATGTAGAGCAGCGGATGACACGTAAAAGCAGAAGAATCATCCCCGCAACCCTCCTCAGCCACAGCAGGATCCCCATCCATGTCAAATCCTCAAATATGCCCATTCGTACCTCCACTTGCTAGGCAAAGTCTCACCAGGCGCACCCGGAACTCCCTCGCCTGTTGCTCACAGGCTTTAAATCCGATCAGAGGTTTATTGACCTTGATCTCCAAGCCATTGGGGAGCTTCTTCTTTTTGTTGAGAAAACAAACGTCCGGGTCGAAGAGGATTTTGAGATACTGAAATGGCTAGAAGAGAAACCAGAGGGCTTTTCCATTGTAGTCGTATTGGGACCAGGCAATGGTAACTGATAGATCGAAGAAGATGTACATGGCCACCCAAGAGTCCGTTCCAAAAGGCATGTGGTATTGGTAGTAGGTTTGTTTAGGCACAGCCACGGCTACGGAGTCAGGGGATTCTGATTTAGGGACTTCCATGGAAAAAGGCTCGCCGCACTGTGATGACGATTCAGCTTGTACTCAAGAGGACCGTGAATATGTACGTAATACTTACGGAATGATCGCGATTGCGCTATGATCAGTGGGGCTATTAGATAGGGCTGGTTTTATACAGACTGGAAGAGCTATGGAATGGTACGAGTTCTCAGTAGAAGTTGGGTAGTTCATGGAGTATTTGAATGAGGTGAAATCATTGTACTACCCCATATATAAGACCTCAACCTACCTGTTGCAAATCGGGACAATCACAACAACAACAACAGAAAAGCAGAATAAACAATCGCAATGGATACTTCCAAGCCCATCCTCTTCTACGATATTGCCTCACGGTCCCCCGGCCACTTGCCTTGCGCCTAATCCATGGAAGACTCGGTAGGCTTCACTGAACCCCTCGCAATTGAGCCACAGCTGACGACACTCCACAGATACGCCCTGGATTCCAAAGGCGTCAACTATCAGACCGAATGGGTTGAAGTACGAACTACCAGACATCGCAGACGTCCGCAAGACTAGGCGCACCACCAAACCGCACGCACAGGGACGAAAGTGTATTCTACACTCCACCGTTATCAACGACCTCCCAACCGGCGATATTGTCGAAGAATTGCTGGAAATCGCACAATATCTCGATAAGACGTATCACGGCGGTCCTTCATTGTTCCCTCACGGCTCGACAGTGTGTCATGACGCAAAAGGGTTCAATGCCCTAGTGCATACTCTTTTCACTCAGCACGTTCTCGTTTCTATCCACGGGATGCCTTTGAACCCGGCCACTGCAAAGGCTTCCAAGGCCACCTTTGCGAAAGGGCGGGGTGGACGATTGGGAGAAACTTACTGTTTGCGGTGAAAAAAAAGGTGAAGATGCTCGAGGACTTCAAGCAAGCACTTGCGAAATTGGCAGAACTTTATAAAAAGAATACAGAAGGGCCGTTCCTGGATGGGGCTACACTGTCATAGGCAGACTTGATTGTTGGTGCTTGACTGTCGTTTGCAAAGTTAACGTCGAAGAAGTGGGAATATATACAGACGTGGAACGATGGGATATTTGGAAAGCTTTATCAAGCGCTGGAGAAAATACGCGGAAGTTAATTGATAAATCAATGTACAATAACAATACATCTCTATCATTTGCTCAGATTTCATACACCTTACTATTTTCGGTAATATTCGATTTACCGGGATAACGATCTCCCGTGACGCACGTGATATTGATCGCGGCCACCATCAACCGCGATCCATGAAAAGATAGACACCTTCAATAACTTCGTTCGGCCCATAAATCCTCAAAAATGCATGAATCCAGAGCCAGAAGACTTTCTTTAGAAAGCGCCAATGACCCCGAAAAGCAAAACGAGCCTGCCGTTCCTGACCCTCCGTCCATCCATCCCTCCTTCATCCAAGTAGCCAAGCCATACATCTTTGAGCAGACTATTCAGGATTGTATAGCAGCCATGGGTGTGAATCCTCTTCGTGAAGAAGCTTTACGACTTCAGGGTGTAACTTGGATTGACAATGTGCGCCGCGTTCTTCATTTGTAAGTTTGTTAGAGGCTGAAATTATGGAATAAGACACTAACTGAATTAGACCTATTCGGACATTTAATACGGCTGTGGTATATTATCACAAGTTCCGCTTATCTCATCCGGATAATGAATATAACTATATGGTATTCTACTTCTATCCTGCTTGCTTGATTAGATCACTGACTGTGTCAGGATGCTGCTGCGGCCGCGTTGTTTACTGCCTGCAAGATTGAAGACACGCTCAAAAAGTCCCGAGAGATTGTCTGCGGCGCTTACAACCTAAAGCGCTCTCCAGCAGAGCAGATGTCTCCTGATGAGCAGGTAGGTTCAGAGCCCTCTGGCTTGCGTAGGGCGCAATGACTGACTTTAATCAGATCTTCGAGGTGCATTCCCGAGGAATCATTGGGCTCGAAAGGCTTATGCTTGAAGCATCGGGGTTTGACTTTCGGACCCGTCATCCGCAAAAGCCACTCATCAAGTTGGCTAGACATTACGGCCTAACACAGCAATCGGAGATATCCCGTATTGCTTATCGTATTTCCCAAGATCTTTACCGGACTTTTGCGCCTATTAAGCAAACTACATCTACCATGGCTTTCTCTTGTCTGGAATTGGCCGGACGATTACTAGATCAACGAAGCGAAGCGGTGGAGTCGGGGGTAGATTATGAGCAATGGAGAACTAGTCGAGAAGAGGTTATGGGTAAGTTGAAACATGTCCACCGCTTCAAGGAGCTTACTGACAATCAAAGAAACTCTCTTCGACTTACTAGAACTCTACACCCACCAACGCGGAGCGACAACAGTTGGGCCGCATTTCCCTTCGGACCGATTCCTCACCGTCCGCATCCCTTTAAATCAAGAAGCTGAAGCACAAAAACTACCACGGTACACCCACTGGGTCGATAGGAAAGACACGAGCACCAAGACCATCAACGGTTTCAAATTAAGCAGCAAGGACGCCATCCCTGAAAAGGGGGGTGTCCATCCACTGACGCCAGTCGCGGCAAATGACGACAGACCTAACCCTGGCGAACGAGGACGAGACGGCGCGGTACGGTTTATGATCGACCCAGAGTGCGCAGGTGCGGAGAAGTCGAAGGTCGCGCAGTACTTCAAGGTTGAGATGGAGGAGTACGAAGTTGAGGATGAGAGATGATGCGGGTATCTGCATTGTTGGTTCATGATACAATGCATCATCGTATAGTCTTGTTGCCCATTTACAGCTATGGTCCTGCATGTCTGAGGACCAGCTACGCAAGTCCCTTACTTAGGAGCCACCTCACTTTAAGCGAACCCGCGAGACTGTCATCATGCAGCTGAATAGCCGGCGCATTTACTGTCTCACTGACAATTTCTTGATACACTACCGAGATTTTCAGGTCACGGAAGAAGGATAGAGGCTTGGAACAATACCCAGAGGGTACATTGAGGCGTGATAGCTCAATGTAGTATATTGAGAGTGTTTGTATTTAATAATGAGCGCTCATTCACGTGGAGCATGCCTCTAGACCAATGACTACTTCACTGCTGGCAGTGACTAATATCCAAAATCATGGTGTGGTAGCACTTTGAAAATCTAGACATATAAGACACCCGCCAAATAGGGCAACAGCCGCATTGCCACCTGTCGGAATATAGAGGTTCCTTACCGAACGATACCAACTTATGCCTGATTAATGCCTCACTGTTATCATAGTTATGGCGCAAGCAGCTTATTCACTCCTTTGTCCTTATTGCTATTAAGACAGCACATTCGCTTAGAATACTCTGTTAGGTAGCGGCCTTATATAGGATCCTAGATAGCTTCATTTTGCAAGAATCAGAGACCTCGACCATATACGCTTGATACGTACTTTCGACCCTGACTAAGCCATTATTCTGACACTTGCGTATCACGTGGGATTTACAGGAACCAAACTTAACGTCTTTGACTCTTAGTCTTCCATACGACACACTCCTCATCCTAAACCAACTCAAAAACAACCTCCACAATCCCCAGAAACCAAACCCTCAAGCAAAGCCAAACCAACTCCAAAATGCCCGCCAGTGATGCTCTCCGTATGGCCCCAAGTCCCTATCAAAACATCTGGATAAAAGGTGCACCCATGGGAGAACGAACGCTAATCACATCTTGCTCGTTATAGAGCCCGCTGGCCTCAGCCTCGCCGAGAAGCAAGTGATCAAGTCGTACGGCGGATGGACTTCATTCATGACGGCCTTTGGGTTGAAGCCCTGGGAGGGCGAGGATGCCCAGGAAGGACTGCAGATCGTGAGGGCTTTTGTTCAGAATGATGACGATGAAGAGTAAATCAGTCTATGGAATGATGTTTCGATTGATTTACGCATGTCTGGACTGGTTCGATGGTAAAGATAAAGACATGACCAGCATAGTATCAGAAAATCAAACACTTCCAATAAGTGTTCTCCTGTTAATCAAATAATTCATTGGGTTATATAGGATCAATTTTATCTGCAATGTGCTGCAAGACACTGCTCATCTTACTCCAATCCATCTCATCCGCAGACAGCGAAACCGGACCGAGTCAGAACAAAAGGATAAAAGCAAAATGGACGAAGTCAACGTTTCTGAGCAACAAAAAAGAACCATCCAAACCTACTGGCCTTATAAGATTAACTCATAGGCCATAACCGGATGACAAGAATCAGTTTAAAAGCATGACCGGGGAAGACAAGAAAGCACGGATTCGTTTTTGAGGTTGATGGGCGAGGAATGTCGCATGGGCAAGGAGGCGGTCGATGGTCCGTTGAATCAAAAATATAAATGAGAAAGCCCGGAGAATGTTGAAGGAAATTCGGTAAATAAATAGGCCATTAAATTGAATTCACGTTCGCAATGTTCACTTCCAGTTGTCAAAGTTGGAAGAGCTCAAAAGGGCATGGTTGAAATAATCATAGAAGCTAACATGAAGGGAGAAAATGTAAAGGTCATCAATTTTGATGCGCTCACCGACGCATTAGTTCGGTGTTCAGGCAATCCAAAATCTACTGTTGTCAGAAATGCGACCAATAAGAGAGGGAGAGAGATGGAGAATGAGAACATACAGTTTCCGAGACTGTTCCCTGGTTGTACAAATACTTGCCCAAGCCACGGACAACCTCAAGCTGTTCTTCAACAGTCAGGCCGTTGATGGCGGTCTCAATGATATCCCCAACACTGGCCTTGTACACGGCAATGAAGCTGTGATAGTACATGTAGGCGAAGAATCCCATAATGAACTGGCAGTCCATCCGGTCTGTGATACCACCATGGCCCGGGATTGACTCGCCAAAATCCTTGATCTTGAACGTGCGCTTAAGGCCGGAAGCGAAGAATCCACCGAACGGCGCGATCAAGGAGGCAAAGGACGCGAAAACCAGGATGTGGAACTGAATGGGTTGGATGTAGAATGTGGTACCAACTCCAGTCCAATCAGGAATAGTGTAGGGCTGGGGCACAAAGGTCGGGTTGGGCGTGCATTCCAATCCGGTCAAAACGTTCGCACCGAGGTCATTGACAGGGCAAATGAAGTACTTGTAACGCATAAGGATATTGGTCATGAAGTAACCGAAACCGATTGTGCAAAACCAAGCGCCGACGAACCCTTCAACGGTCTTCTTAGGCGACAGCTGGATCAATTGAGTGCGACCGAAAGTGATACCGCAAACGTAGGCGAAGATATCATTTGTGATCACCAAGGATGCGGGCAGGAAGAACCAGATCATGCCCTCCAGGACGTTGTTCATGACAAAGTGCGCCTGCACAACAATCAGGTAGAGCGCCATGTGCGTCCAGGCCCACTGGGTGAACTGGAAGCGGTAGTGGCCCTTCTGCAAGGATGCGACGAAAAAAACGAAACCTAGACGTGGGATTTAATTAAGCGGGGGACGGAAAGAAAGGGAGATTGCGCGCAAACCTACCCATAACATAGAGCATAAAGCTGATGAAGCGATGGTGGGTAGCCAGAGGCAGCAAAACCTTATCCACCAGTAGAACATGCTTGAAGTAATAGATGACACTCTCTCCGTACAAAAAGTACATGGTGGTGGCCAGGAAATACCAGTTCAGCGACTTGGTAAACCGCAGATTCTTCTCTTTGCTGGGGACATTGGCAATGGCGATAACCTCCTTGAACGAGACGATTTGAACAGCAGTCGCAAGACCGATAATGTAGATGTGGCCGGAGAACATGGCGATGAAGAACCCCGCAATCATGACAAAGGTCCATATTGTCCGTGTAATAAAAGTCTGCTTCTTCTTCTCATATTCGGACAGTTGGGGCTTGTCGGACTTCTGGGGTGTTGAACAATTTGAGTCAGCGTTATACACGGGATGCCAGATGACCTCATTGGGCTGAGCTCACCTCCTCGGGGATAGTGGAAGGCCTCGAGGCGCCATTGCCCTCGTTACTGCCTGCGACAGCATTGCTACTGCTGTTCTGGGATGGATTGCCTGCGTCAGACGGCGCATCGCTAACGTCGGAGGACACACTCATGCGTCGTTCGTTTGAGTTCCGATGTTGGAACCTGACGTTCCGACGAGACTTGGACATGGTGTAAAGACGGAGGGAGGATAAGGGGGAAAGGAGAGGAGAGGAGAGAAGGAAAAGGAAAAGAAAGAAAGAAAAGAAGATCGAAATCGCAGATCAGGGTCCAACCTCTGGCAAGACGCGAAAAGAAAAAGCCACGAAGAGGAGGAAAAGAGACAGTTGGGAAGATTCGAAGTTAGTCTGGGGGGAGATTATTCATTCATGTGACGGGCGGAAGAGCCGCATTTCTTTCTACTTTTCTTCTTTGAATACTTCAAATATTTTTTCTGCCAGCATGGAATGATTTATTCTTGACAATCTTTATCTTCATCTCTAATTACTGTGTTTGCAGTCTCCCTTTCCACCATCTCAACCGATCCTCCCGCATAAACCGCCCCATTCATGGCTACTTGGCATGGACGACCACGACGAGGACTTCTTCTCCGACGATGGATTCGATGATTTACCCCCAGCGACTTTGCTCCAGCTGGAGCAAAATGCGCTTCGTTCTACCCAAGCCCAGCAGCAGAAGCCTCCCCACCCTGCGCCCGCTAGACCTCCGGAACCTCCACGAAACTATGCGTCACGGGACATAGGGCAGTCCGGCCCTGCGAATACAAACTCGATCCATTCGCGATTACAGAGTGGTCTGACAAATGAATATGGAAATTTGGATGTGGGGGAGTTGGACGCGGAGGTGTTTGACGATGATCTGGGATCACCGAGCCCGTTAAACCAGGCGATGACCTTTGCGGAGCAGGATGCGCTTCAACAACAACAAGGCCATGTCCCGGTGGTGGATAGGGATCCTCGGGCGTATAATTATCCCACGGATGATTACATGGACGAAGATCTTGTAGGTGATGAACCTGGAATCAACGATGCTTACAATTCTCTTATGGAAAAGGTAACTCATATCCAATGGAATAACTTGAACTGGACAGAGACTAACCTGGATAGTTGGCATGGGAAAGCGAACGCAATAAACAAGCCATGGAAGAACTGGCCGCAGCCAAATCCCTAGCTGAAACCAAGGCCGGCGAGATCGCAATCATCCGCTCAAATCAAGCGAAGCTTGCCCAGAACTATGACCGGCAAATGGCAGCACTACGCCAATCGATGGAGGAAGAGGTGCTGAAGCATAAACAGGACTTGGAAGCACTGCGCGCAGAAGGAAAAATGTTGGCTACAGAGAACGCATTTCTGCGGCAAGATCTGGCGGATGAGGTGATGCGGACCAAGGATTTGAAAGCAAAAACGAAAGCCGTGGAGAAAGTACCTCCCGTGACTCCGAAAAAACCTAAGACTCTCCCGTTTCGCGATGGATTCGACGACGATGAGATTATTGCGATTTCGCCCAGCAAGTCAGCCGCTAGGTCTAAACAGACGACTCCCGTCGTACCGGGCAAGAGGAAGAGACTGCTGAGCGAGGACAGCCCGACGAAGCTACAGCTAAGCGGGCAGGTCAGAGGACCGGCGGCCGAAGAGACATCTGGGACATTGTCGGATGACGCAATGCTGCTGGATACAGATGTGCACGTAGACCAGAACCAGGAGCCTCCACTCCCGCCAAGAGAGGATACGAACCTACGATTCATGAAACGCATCTTGGATCATCGGTCTTGGCCAAATGAAGAGCGAGATCTGGAAGTACTGGCTTCCTTGACGTTTCCATCGGAGCCAGAGCGGAAATTGTCGAGTATTGTCCTGGAAGAAACGGCCAGGCTCGATTTGGGGAACTATGTGGAGGGATATGCGCGGATCATTGCTGGACTATGGTCGCGCTCGTTAAGAGAAAAATTCTACACGCCTATTCCGATGTTCATGGTGATTATCAATTTCCTTTTAGGGTTGGACATGTGTTCATCCGTCCCGGGAATGATCGAACCTCTCGTGCCTGTGCTGCAAGACTCGGGAGACGTCAACGGCGTACCACGATTCAAGCACTCCCCTGTCTGGCGACAGAACCTTGGACAGATCCGCCAAACACCACAATCCCAGCTACAGCACGACGTCAACTCAACTGAAGCATTAAGCCTGTTATATCGAATGGTATCAGGGTGTCTACACCTCAGCGGCGCATTAGAAAACTTCTGGCGTCACATCCGTTACGACTTCATACTAATGATGCTGAATTGCTCTCAGCCCATCCAGGACATCATCCTAACTCTAAAGCTACTAATAACTAGCATCCGCGACGATTCCTTCGGTCCCATCCGCGAGACAGAAGCCGACCAAATCGCCAATGAGAACTACATCGTCGACCGTGTCGCAAACCTCCTCAGCGAAATGCCACAGGTCGATGAGGGCCAGGAAGCGTACACAAAGATTGAAATCTGCAATATGCGACAAGAGGCGTTATCGCTGTTAATGGCGATAGCTTTTCCACCCATGGCTCCAGGGAATGAGCATGGAAGTTCGGTGATCGCCAGCCATTCAACCGCCCTGGCAAGATTGATACGAGCGATGCACGATGAACTGGACTCATTATACTCGTACCCACCTGAACGAGACATGCACGCGTCACTGGTGAATGCATTGATGCGGTTGATTTATGGGGTTATGCAGCGACACGAGGGTGTTGATTTGCAGTCGAAGCTGGGGAAGGTTGCTGGTGGAAAGCAGAAGTTCTTTGTGGTGTTGACGAGGTTGGCGTTTAGTGAAGGATTGGTGTTGGAAGAGGGTATTGAGGATGAGACGGTGGAAATGGCGCATGAGATGTTGGACGACGCGGTGAATCCGCAGGAGGCAGAAGCATTGTTGGAGGCATTTCCCAGCGCGAGCAGGACGGAGTAGAATACGAAATGTACGAATGTTTAATAGCATATTTGTAGTTCACACCTCAAATGTTTCTCAAGATACTATGTTTTACACAAAATCTCTTCTCCACCCTCGGACATATAGCCCAAGGCCTGATGAAAAGAACATAAAGAGTGCTCCCGAAGGAACGGTGCCAAAGAATACGCCTGTCAATGACCCGAAGGCCGTTGAACGGACTGTTCCGCCGCGCTGTGCAATGCAGGGCCCAATCCGTGGTAAGCCGCCTACTTGAGCGCAGCCACCCAAACAAGGTAAGTATGAAGAAGAAAAGAAAAAAGGCATAAATGGTGGCGGGGGAAAGAGGCTTATATATGCTGAGGTGGGGTCTGTGCATGCACTAGTGGTAAGCGAGGATCATCAGCCAATAGGAACGAACTTACATTATGCCTTGAAATTCAGGTGTAAGTCAGGTGACACTCGTGACTACGAAATTTGGCCGACATTCTGTATATGGTCACGGACGGAGGGACAAGGCCAGACACCATAGCCCAGACCCGCCATCATGAGAAACAGGGCCACGACTCCTTTGAGCCGGGCTGTACGTATCATCCGCCCCCTTTTTACTTTACCATTGAAGTGCTAATGACCGCAGAAAATCCGACAATCATGGAGCAAATACAACCTTTATAACCTCCAACGCTTCCGCAACCCCAGCACCAACAACCGCACCTTCTTCCAACAGAAATGGACCGCCAAATCCGCCGCCCGCGCATACCACGGCGAACAAGTTCCCGAAACCCAATGGGAGCGCATGTTCTCGCGCCGCATTCGCAGCGTCGTCCCCATGGACGCTACACGTCTGGCCCAGGACGACGGGTCGATTGCTTCGAGCGGTCGTGGTTCGGGAATAATGAGTCCGTGGGAGATGGAGCGTGCAAAGAAGGAGAAACTTACGCCGTTTACGCAGATGACGTTTGCGCCGTTGGAGAGGAGGTTGGATACGGCTATCTTTCGGGCATTGTTTGCGAGTAGTACGAGGCAGGCGAGGCAGTTTGTGGTTCATGGCGCGGTTACGGTTAATGGAAAGGAGGTGTGCATCTGTTTACCATTTTGGCTTTGGAGTTGAAGCTAACTGATGCAGATGAGATATCCCGGTTACCTCCTCAACCCCGGTGATATGTTCCAGGTCGATCCCGAACGGGTCATGTTCGCTACCGGTGCACCCAAGAGCAAAGCGGAGCGTCGGGAGGGACGTATCGCCAGACAAAAGACGGAGACACCCGAGGAAGGCGAGGAGGGTGCTGCGGAGGAACAGAAGGAAGAAAAACAAAAGCAGAAGTCTGAAGTGGAAGAGGCTCAGCCGGAGGACACTCGGGAGACATTGAAGGGTCTGATGGCCCAGGCCAAGACCATCATGTCCAAGGAGAAGTCAGACCTTCCCGCTAAGAAGAAGCAAGAGCTACGTGGATTCCAGAAGGCGATCAAACGAGTCCTCTCCCGCTCGGAGTCGAGCAGCATCCTCAACGACAACCTCGAGTCTCAGTTCTCGGAGCTGATGACCCTTCTCAAAGCCAAACGTGTGGAGAAGAAGGCCGATAGCAAGGGCAAGAGCACCGAGTCCCGACCAGCAGCCGAATCCTCCGAACCCGTCGCAGAGACCGAAGCCCCCGATTCGCGGCCCGGTCAGGCGCTGACCGAAGCCTTCCAAAAGGCCACCGAGAATCCTGCAGAAGAAGTTGACACATCGGAATTGACAGAAGACGAATTAGACACCCTGAAGCGGGCTCTGATCCAGATGCGCGACAACCCGATCGACAGCACAAAACCGTACGCCACGCCCTGGCGGCCGCGGGACTACATGAGCGCCTTTGCGTTCATCCCGCGATACCTCGAAGTCAACCAGAACATCTGCGCTGCCGTCTACCTGCGACATCCGGTTGCCCGTCCTGGGTTCTCGGAGGTGCCATCGCCGTTCTCGGAGAGCATAAACACGGCTGCTTTTGCTTGGTATCTGAGACGGAGGTAGTGGTTGCCTGTTTGCCCCGTATAATCTTCACTTTCTCCTACTTTTCATCGTTCCAACTTCTGTATTACTGGGTTATCGGTCATGTTTGAGGGCCAAAAGTCATGATAAATGGTGTTTTTGTACATGTAGCAATGAATTATTATCAGCATCAATACAAGTACTTGTATGCATAATAGTGCATGACAAGGCACATATGTTGTAGCATTCGGAGGAAGTAATACGTACTAAAAAAAAACGTCGATTCATGACTAGCTTATTAGGGTATCATCTTTCATATCCGTATCCAACAGATACCAAAAAATCCGAAGAAAGTCACCAACCACCCCTCCCCCAGCAGAAAAAGCTAAGCCAAAACAAAATTCTTCTCACTGCCCACAAGCGTCGATCCCGCCATCTCATCCTCAGACCCATCAGAAGAAGCCCCATCCTCAACCTCAAAAACGGTCCCAATACTATCCCTCCTCTTCCTCTCCGGAACCGGCCTCATCCCCTCTTCATCGATCCATAGCACACTAAAGGGGTTCTTCCGCGCAAGATCAAATGCAGTGCTACCCGCGCTTAGGCACCCAGACCCAGATCCACCTGCAGACACATGCACATCAGGAATGGCACTGGTATCCGGGATCTTGAGGAAAATATCGGCGCCAGCGCCGAGGAGGGTGCGGAAGATGGACTCTCGGGCGCGCTCACCGGCGAGGTGGAGGGGTGTTTTGCCCTCATTTGTCATAGCATTGATGTCTGCGCCGAGGGATATGAGGAGGGAGAGGAGGGGTGGGCGGGGGATGTTTGCTCGGGTGGCGAGGTGGAGGGGTGTTTCTGCAATGGGAGAGATAGTGGAGGCGTTGATATCGGCGCCGTGGTGGAGTAGCAACTCGATGTATTCTTTTGTCTTGTCGAATTCGAGATCTAGGGCGCCGGTGCCTGTGTGGACGATCTGGTGGAGGGGTGTCCAGCCTTGGCTGGAGACGGCGTTTGGGCTTAGGCCACGATCGAGGAGGGCCTGCAGGATAGTGAGGCAGTCGTTGCTCAGTGGTGGTGTTATGTGGAGGAGGGTTTCTCCCTTTGGCGTTAGGACGTCGATGTTGGCGCCTTGGGAGAGGAGGAACATGAATATCAACTTGTTTCCTGACATGGCAGCGCACTGGAGGGCTGTGTATCCCTGCGATGATCGAGCTTCGATGTTCGCACCCTGATCGACCAGTTTAGCTGCGATGGAAATATTCGAGGACTCCTTGGCCTCCTCATGGAGCAAAGTCTCCCCATTCTGCGTCCAGGCATTGATGTTCGCACCTCCAATCACCAGCAAGTCAAAGGCAATCCAGTGCTTCTTTCGTGCCGCGATCTGCAAGGCTGTCAGACCAGAAGGTGAGCGAGTTTCTAGTTGCGCGCCTCCTTGGAGCAACAAGGAGATAGCTTCACAATTGTCAAGCTTCGCTGCTAGTTGTAACGGAGTCAGACCATCTTCGTTGGCCATATTCATCGCTGCCCCCTTTTCCAGGAGAAACAAAATAATCCTTGGTCGTTTCCATTCGACTGCCAGATGCAATGCGGCGTCGCCCGTTCGAAGATTCCGACTGTTTATTCCTGCCCTATTCCTCACCAGCAATGGAACCGTTGCCTCATCATCGGCCGTTCCAACTGCTAATTGGAGACATTTGGCTCCCTGGTGATTGGCAATGTGCGGATTCACCGGGTGCGACAGCAATAGCTTCATGCACTTCCGCTGGCCATTCTGCGTAGCCATGTGCAACGCCGTACTACCATCCCGAGAAACAGCATTGCCATCAACGCCGCTATCGAGTAGAAACTCCACCATTTCTTCATTGCCACGACTAGCTGCGCAATGGAGCGGCGTGAGCTTCAGGGAATTGTCATTCATGTCCATATTGACGCCCTGCTCAAGGAGTCGTTTGGTCTTGCCGAGGATTCCAAAGAATGATAGGATATGCACAGCACTCCAGTCTGGGGGGTATTTACCAAGCCCCAATTCCGTCGGTACCTCTTTCGCATCTGTGCTATCTTTTGGAAGCGGTCGCCTCCATTGAAGCTTGTTGAGAAAGGTTCGAATGAGGACCTGGATCGTTTGCTCGTCTTCTGGTACCTCGCGCGCATGGTAGCCCCAATACGTAGCGGCATAGCTGATGAACCCTTTACTGGTGGTGCGAGGCGTAGCTTTATTATTGATGTAGCAATCATCAACGACCTCATCAGGGGTGATGGCCATCAGACAAACTTCAGCGATCTCTTTCTGTGCACTCGGGAAGAATACCCGCGCTGCTGCTCCCTCCAAATATTCTCTTGCAGTTTTGTGGACAAAGCGGACGGTACCAGTTCCGGCATCGACTGTCAAAAGCCCAGCGCTCTGAGCCTGGATAGCGTGCTCGAAGCTCACGTGCTCTTGACTTTCTTCAGATTCAGATGTTTTCGTGGCACACTTCAGTTCCGACACTGTTAGAGGTCGAAGCGCATGTAGCGTCCAGTAAACGTAGCGAGTCGCACGAGGATTCGAGCTGACAATTTGTTTCATGGCTTCTCCGTATGCCTCACTGAGAGATTCTGGAAGGTGGTGGAGAGCTCGTAGAAGGAGGTTCCGGTCCGTGAATCTCGATAAGAGGTCTATGTGAATCTTTGCCAGAAGAAACCTACAGCGATGGTTAGCCAAGCTTTATGAGGACGAGATGGATTATATACATACACTCCATGAGACTTCTCCACGACGGAGCGTACGACTTCATATTGCAGTCCATACTTTGAAGGCATACCCTCCATCAAAAGATTTGCGAGATCCGCGTCAGACTCAATATTCGAGTGGGTGTAGCTTCGCAGGTCCTCGTCGGAAGCTCGAACGTGTACGAAAGAGCTATCTATGTCAATCAGAGGGACCTCGCGCAGGGTGAACAACAGCTGCGCATGTCCCGGGAGTTTCTGAAGACGATTAACAATGCGAGCCTTGTCGGGTAGCATGTCCAATCCATCTATCACGAAGAAGACCTTGGAGTACCGACTAACCTCCGCCCGGATCGCATTTTGGTATGTCTTTGGAGATGCACGGCCTGGATGCAGAGACTCGGAGTAATATAAAGAAGATGTTGCATAAGAAAGGCTCCGTTTGCGGTAGACGAGCTGTGCTAGGATGTTGCGGAGAAGATCGAGGGAGGACAATTCCTTTTTCTTTTCATTTTGACAGAAGATGAACACCGTCGCGATGTCAGAGGAAGTGAACGTTTTCTGGAGAGAATCGATAATCACGGATCTATACGCAAGAAGTGTAAGTACGCTTAGACACTGTCAGAAAGATCTTGGAGACTCACGATAAAAATGTCTTCCCTGCACCGGCTATATAATGCTCATAGGGCTGTTAGTATCGAATCTGGAAACCATTATCAATGCAGAGCTCTACTTACGTAGCCCAACACAATAAAGCGTTCTGAATGACCCCAGCAACCATTCCTTATACTGGGTATCTTCAAATATCCAGCTGCATGATCCATGGTGCCGTCTGTTGCACAAGTTTGCAAGGGTAATAAAATGCCCCGAGGTTAATCGACTGGTGATCCCATGAACATCTTCCTCAAATTCTAAACTAAATTGGCGATTCGCTACTCAAGTCAGCAATAGAGACAATGCTTGAGTATCTGTGTGTGAGAGAACTTACCAGGTTCTACGTCTTGGAATCTCTTCAGGCAACCCCTGATCTCACGAGCCAAGCTAGACCGTTCGCTTTGAAATATTAGCGACATCTCTGCAAATAGTTTCACAAGACAGTGGTCAAATAAAATAATACAAACCTCGATTCTGGCTGCATCCACAGCAGAAAAGCAATCCTATACTGCTCCAACCGCGGCAAAAAAGTTTTCTCCAGAAGATGCTTCCTATAATGACAGACACCCACACCCCCAGGTTGAAAATAAAGTTCAATCGTCTTCATCGTCGAGTCAAACCATTTGAGGGTCTCATAAAGGTCGAGAACCCGCGTCTCTTGCTTCCACGCAAGCCATTTTTCGCCTGTCGTCCATAGTCCACTGGTCTGGTCCTTGATACAGTAAAGCAGTTCCAAGATGTCGACGAGTAGCAGAAGAGCACGTTGCGAAGATTCCTGGGAATCCCGGCCGCTGGCAAGACAGCGTATGACAATGCGAGAGGCTTGGATAACATTGGCGAGGATCTTGCAGATAGTTGGAGTTTCTGCCATTATGACCAATGACTTTGGCGATACTCAGCCATCAACATCCATGCGGAATAATAGAGTCAACGGCGAGGTAGTAAATAGACTGTTTCAAACAGGACGAAGACGGAGGGTTAAAGGAACAGCAACAGTTTATCGGGAACACAAGTGAGAAACCTGGGCGACGAAAGAATATAACTTGGTATCTATTTCTTTTTCCAACTATTTTTGCAAGCCGCCAACGGAACAAACAGACTATCCTGCATTGACTATTATAAGACTTACCGACATTAAACCATCCCAATAAGCACCCCGGGTCTCTGCTTCTGCATACAAATACCCCGGCCTCGCTTTGCAGCGACCCTTGAATTGTCCATTGTAGCCGCCCATCATCAGCGCCAGCAACCGTGTTATCTCTATTTGAATTCGTGATAATCTGTGGATACGATGTGACGGACTTGCATAGATGTGACTGTCAGCGCCATTCACCTGCCAGACTCTAAGCGCCGAATCGTGACCAGAGATAGTGCGGCCAATCACAACGGCAAGGCCGGATTGGCGACGAAAAGCAACCAAACCGTTCTGGCGAGAAGGAATATTTGAAACGAAACTAATGTAAGATGTTACGGTTTCGGATTGAATGGGAACTTTGCGTTCCGTGGTGATGATGGTCTAGAAAGTCGAAGGCGCCGGGAAGGTTGGGGTTGATGGTAGCGGCGGTTCGTGTATGGAGAGGAGAATATTCGCTCTACCCTCTATCAACCTCTTCTTTCATAGCATGTAAGCTCAAAATTTTTATGGATGATGTTCACTTCAGTAAAGGTATATATTGTTCAAAGTCTTCTTAAAACAGATTGAGATCCAGCTCAGAAATGCTATATATACAAAGAGACGTTGTCCCATATGCACGCAAACACCGATATACCGCCGTTCAAAAAAAAAAAAAAAAAAAGAGTCGTCAAGTCGTGATTCGTGATGGCAGTGAAAGGGGTAATAAAATGTCATATGATAACAAATGCAAACAATACAAAATACGAAGGGGTATAGAACTGATCTGCAGAAGCAAAAAAAAAAAAAAAAAGGCAAATGATACAAATAGTAGAGAAAACAGAGAGTTTACAAAACATCTCCGCCATTGACTTTGATGGAAGCACCGCTCTCACGGCCCCTCCGAAGGGCTTTGGCAAGCATCAACTCCCTCATCCAGTCAATGCGCTCATCCCTCGTCTTTACAGCGAAGTGGTGCGACTTGGGTCCGTTCATGAAGAAGATCTTCCGCTCCTGACCACTAGTGCCATTGGGCGAAGGGATCAGAGAAAAAGCAAATGCAGCATCTCCCAAGTTGTCATCCTTACGCTTGAGGAGCGTCTTCTTGAACGCAGCCGTCAGTTTGGAGTTCGAAGGAAGGGACGAGCACGCAACAGCGTAGTCATCCACATCGATGCATTCGAGAGCCTTGGAGTCCAGTTGAGCAGCCTTCTCATCCTCATGCATGGCGAGCTGGGTACCCTTGAGGGTGAAGTGGTGGTCCTCCCAGTAGTGACGCAACAGCCGGGTGTTCTTGCGTTTTTTCATCCAACCGCTGTAGGTAGTGTCATTGGCATTGTCGCTCGTGTGAGAAAAGGGGTTGTTCCGGCAGTGGGCGGCACGGGGAGTCCTCTCAAGGTCTTCCGGAGTTTCGATCGGCCTCAACAACTCACCCTCATCCAGACGATCTAGAGTTGGCAACATTTGGTTTCGCTGAAACGTTGGGTTGCGGCGATGATTCCCAACCTTGGTAGAGGCAGGGCGTAGTATGGGATCGGCCATTTCCTCGTCCTCTCCTCCAAAGCGCATGTCCGGTGGCACTGACTGAGAGGCGTCCCGGGCCACTGGTCCCCACGGAACTGGGGTGATGGGGACATCCATCTCGGAAAAGGGAGTGGCTTGCCCGTAGTGAGGATCAACCCGATAGAAGTCCCCAGGGGAGTAGATCGATGACCAAGGAGCTGGAGACGGCTGAGGTGCTTGCTGGGCAAATAGGTGTTTCTTTTGCGCTATAGATGGTGTGATGGTGCGCTGTGCGGAATCGTTGGGAGAGAGGGTTGAACCCATATTCGACGAATGAGTGCTGGGAATGCGCAGCTTAGGAAGATGGCGAAGATTCTCAGACAAATTGGTTGTGGCCGAATCCGGTGAGTCAGCCTCTGGGGATAGGAATTCCTTTGGAGGACTAGGGGGGTTGTTCGCAGGTTGCAGTCGACTGAGGCGCTGGAAGTTGAGGAAGTTGCGGACGTTCTCCTGGGGATCACGGGGCTGTACATTGTTCAAAGCGTTCTCCGACAGATGGGGCGCAGGGCCCTGGTTCGGACCTAGGGCATCGGAAGAAGCGACAAGAGAAGGGGTGACGTCAGACTTTGGCGTCTTCACCAAGGACTGAGCACTTGCTGCGTTACCAGGGTCGCCTCTGAGATGAATGGAACCACCAAGTGACTCAATGGGGAGGTCCTTTGCCAACCGAGCCAACTTGGCCTGTTGCTTTTGCCACTTTGCGCAGTTTTCGCCCTTGGAACAAGTGTGACGTTTTGGCAGCAGCTGCTCAATTGCAACGATGGAGACTGAGTCCTCTGGAACAACATCATGATGGCGCTTGTGTCGGCGGTGTCGGTGTCCCTTTTTGGATTTGGGGTCAGACTTCTCTTGACCCGAGACTGAGCTTTCATTGTAGTTTACGCCAACCTCCGCCACGTTTGTCTGTGGTGTCGATGTTGCTTCGCGCGCCGTCATCTCAGCAGGGACATCCGAGTCACTGGCTTCAGATGCCGACGCACTGTTCCTAAGCTGGCGGATGCATCCCAATAAGCGATGGCGTTTCCCGAAGGACTGAATATCAAGTTCCTTGAGATCTTCTGGCTGCAGTTGCATGAGGATTGAGCCGGAGATGTCGTTGATGAAGAACTTTTCAATGATATCCTCGTCGAAACCCAACTGGTGCATCCACATGACAACATGTTGAGGCGACCAACTCTCCACGTCCGTTTCCCCTAGCCATGAGGCAGGCTGCGAGGTCTGGTTTGGTACTGGAAATTCCCTCTGTTCCGAATAGAAGTTTGGGGCATAATCGCAAGGTGACATGGGAGACATGAGTTCCGTCTTCGAAAATTCATCCGAGGGTTGAAAGAGATGTGGGCCAACGGGCCCTGCCACAGGATTCTCGTCGATGTGAAAATGGAAGCCAGCGAGGCTTGTGGACTCTGGGGTCTTAGCATCATCCGGGCTCGACGCAGTAGTCACGCTCTCGTCTAGCTGTGGTGAGTTAGCAACAATTGAAATGGTTATTAGCTGTAGAGAGAAACTCACCGATCCAACACTTCTCTGAGACGAGTCGTTTGAAAAGAAGTCATCTTCGTATGAACCGAAGTCAGATTCGGTGTCAGTGTCGAAGATTTCGGTTGCCTCCGACAGTGGGCGAGGCCGAGTAGTCCGGGCGGCTCCCAGGAAGGGGAGTCTTTCTTGGAGCAAAGCTGATCGGGTATCAGCAGTAGCAGCCTAGAGCGGTCGGAGTTAAACCTTTGACGATTATTAAAGGCCAGGAAAATAGAAGAACATACCATCTTGAAGGTGTCAAACCGTCAAGCGCTTAATTAGGAATTCGATCAGATGGGAACAAGCAAAAAGCAATCAAATGAATAACGATGAGACAAAAGCAGAGTGTCAAATATCTAACAGCATAGCATGAGAAATAACACAGTCTGCATTGAAATGAGAGATGGAATAGAGAGAGAGGAGGGGAATCAAAATCCCGGGGGAAGCGCCGATAGTATATGTACACTTCTCAGAGCGAAAATCCCTCTCTTGCCGTCTCTTAGCTCTCACTAAAAATGCGACATAAAAGAAAAGTAATTGTGCTCTGGACTGTGATTTGGCTGATAGGTCTATCCATCTGCAAAAAGCATCGTGATGTGACAACGAATCAGACGTGCAGTTTTCGCTGGAGAATGGCATAACCGCCCAACGGTGACTCGAGCTACATCTTCGTTCTTGAGCATGAGTGGCTGACCGAAACGGCGCTACTGTCTGTGACGAAAAGCCCGGCGCCTGCAGAAAAGTGTGATAAGCCGCTAAATCACCCGGGTCGAGTGATAATAATAGGAATTAGCTGGGATTTTCACTGGTAAATTGCGCTCAAAATAGCACCCTCGGAACTTTGCTAAAACCAAGGCGCTAACCTGATTTACCCCGCCTAAACATCGGGTCAAAAATAGCAATCCGAACTGATAGGATCATCAATATAGCGACGCTGAAGATTATGGTAAATAAATACTTGTATTCGTCCAGTTCAATTGATGTTTTTGCAGAGTATTAGTGGAGCATTCTCTAAACTACATGTCGGGGTTGAAGCTGTTGGCCGTAGCAAACGGTACGGAGTGCTCGTGCTTTCAACGTTACATCGTGTGATGATCACATGGCGCGGCCCGGGAATTCCTTGCCCCGTCACCATTTCGTCTTGTCTCTACTGAATATATTTCTTCGGCGACGGTATTTCCTGCCAAACCTATCTCCTCTCAATCCTACGTGACTATTCCGTGCTTGCTGATTGTACTTATATGTTGACATTGAATTTTCCAGTACCCTTCAGCAGTTGACTTCCTGATGTCGCCGACATACGGTGTGATGGCACTAGCCCTTGACGAGTCGACAGAAGACGGCCCTGTCGTCACTTTCCGCTGCTTAATACCCTTGAGTATTTTGCAGTGTAAGAACCGAAGACCCGAGTCATGCACTTAAGATCTTGGTATATACGTGATATCCAGTCTCGATCATCATATTATACGACGTGCTGTATTACTTGCTTGGCGTTTGCTTCTACAAGTAGTTGTACATAGACCATTGGCTTACAGGCCGTGATAAACTCCTTTGTTGGGCAGTGTATTGGCTTGATGAAGGTTATAATGCACGTAGTAGGACGCCTCGGGATATCATACTCGTTCATCTATGGGCTGATAGTAGCCACACTATCACTTATTGAATACCCATTTCTTCCCACAACCTGATACTTTGCTTTCTTGCTTCATTCCCGGTCGGTGATGACATGATTGTGGAAGTGAAAGACGAATATCTCATCCCAGGATCTCATACTTTGCATAGAATACGTACTAATCCATACCCAATAATAGCAATATCTTGCACAGATATCGAAGATATAATGAACAACCTTGAAAGCGAATCGACGATATCTCCTAGTGTGTTTTGCTAAAGCAAGCAAGTGTATCAGCAAGCGCCCAGTTATACGAGCGAAGACGAATACCATGTTGAGAAAACAAGCCCAAACTGGGTTCCCCCGGGGGGGGGGATGGTGGGAGGTGCTACAATATGCCTCTGGATGATCTTAGACGGGCAGCTGAAACACGAAAATGCAGGCGCGATTCGACAAGGGGCTTAACCTGGACATTTCATTGATGGGAGCGACCGAAATTAAGCAAGAAAGCAAAAATGCCGGAAGCGCTGCTAATTATGTTTCCCTTTATACTCTCAGCCAGGCTCGAGGATTACACAGCAAGGGAGGTGTCTGACTGATATGGGTAATTAGCGAGCGCTTGGAGGGTTAACCACCGAAGATAGCAGAATTTGAAACACAATTTAAGCAAGCAAATTAATGGCGTTAAGAGTTCATCACGCTGTCTCAGCGCCCAAAACGTAGAATTAATGACTGTTTCATGGGTATCAGCGGTTAAGCGTTGCTAATTAAGTCTATTGAGAGAACGCCGCATCGACAAATCATATCTTATCAGGACATTGTCAAGTATTGCTATTGGCTGTCCATTATACACATGGGGCTAGGACATCGGCCCACCAACCGAGCCGCTGGAGACTTGGGGGGGAATGGCCAATTATATCGCCTGTCGTGAAGCTTGGCGTGTATCAGTTGCCGCCGGCCATTGAACCTGGTTAGGATGGATGGCAGTCATTCTGCTGCTGGTTAAGAATTATGAGAGGGAAATCAGTGGCTCTACATAGCTTTTCCATGTAGTATATGCTGTTTTTTTTTTTTTTATAATGGTTCAGAATCTAGTTGTGTCTATATCACTGGGTGTCACCTCTGCTTTGAGACTCACGGCAATGATCGTAACTACCGTTTTGGGAAATCCTGGAGCTTCAACGTCTCCATTTCCGGCAAGCCCCTAGAGGATCATGTCAATCTACACCCAATGATAACCGCCCATAAGCAGCTCCAAATATAGGCTGGCGGCTGTCAATTACACCCCCAGATCTCCACCCCGCGCTTCGCATCATGTTCGCGATGCAGGTTCGTTTCTATTCTACTTACACGCCTGAGCAAAAAATAGAAGCATCGTGCAGGTGCGTGATGATGACTTCTCGAACGCTGTCCATTATCAGCTTCACCATCCCCAGTGATATTAAAGATGGCGCGCTCGACAATCAGATCACTTTGTTCATCAGAGCTTCAGCCGCCTCTTCCTTTACGACCACGGGGACTCTCAAAGCCTGTTGACTCTCTATATCGATTGTTGTGTGTGTATAGTAAAGGACCTCGACCACAGCATCGATATCGACTATCCAGAAGCTGTCGACCAGACCCCCAAACCGTTATTGTCTCTGCGCATTGACCAAATCTAATCTGATCTTTTCTTATACGGAACCACATATCTAGCATCATGTCGGACATAACCGCATTCAACTTCCAAAAATTCCAACAGCCAGGAACAGTTGAGTATCCCCCAATCGGAGTCTCGGCCAGTATCGATACAGCTCCAGCATCTGGGAACCAAGGCAAACCAGACGGCAAGAAATATCGACGATCACGTTCCGGTTAGTTCAATGTGAAGAAAAAGAAGCCAGCAATTGCACCTCTGGGAAGCTAGGAATCCTAAAATAATCGAAACTAACATAGTCGTAGGTTGTTATACATGTCGTCTTCGAAGGAAAAAGTGCGATGAGGGTCAACCAGCCTGCGCGACCTGTATCAGTCTCTGTGTGAAATGCGAGTACAAGCGGCCAGCGTGGTGGGGAAGCATGGAGCAGCGACAGATGCAAAAGAATCGCATCAAGTTGAGGATCCGGCATACCAAAGACACAGAAAAGAATGGCAATTTCCAAGGTGTGTAAACAGGATCTTCCCATGTGCGCTGCATAATGATCTGACGTTAGTCTAGAGCAAATGAGTCGTGCGCGCGCTCTCATCTTTGCATCTCCTGAAATTGCATCTGGATTTAGCCGTCCTACCGATGATCAATATAATTCCCAATCTTCCACTCCTGCTCTGGTACAAGGGCAGTATCCATGTAATATGGGCCGGACCGCCATGAATCCAGGAGCACCTTCTCGTCATGATTCATCTGGGCTAGTTGGCGGCTCTCATTGGAATAAACGAGCCCAGGATTACTGCCATATCAACCCTTCCAGCTGCCTTGAACCCGAAGTCCCGGCAGGCAACTACCAGTCACTGTCATCTGTTCTACAGACTCCAGTTCCCATGATTGGCCACGATCAACTGCTGCTTGATCACTTCATCGACAATGTTCTGCGACTATCTTTCCCTGTCCTTGAAGCTCATTCTCGGGGGCCAGCACGGCTGTGTGCCATCTTGGACTCCCTCAAGACCAATAAGTCTTACTTTCATTGCTCTCTCAGTGTCTCTGCTATACATCTCAAGACAACAATGAACATCAGCTCGCAACGGATAAACCACGACATCATGCGACACCGCTACGAGGCCATCTCACAACTCTGCAGGACTTTGAGCAACGAGTCCGAACACACACAGATCCTCGATGCCACATTAGCCATGATCTTTTTCCACTGCTCCGTCGGTGCACCAGACGATGAAAAACTCCCTGATATCCCATGGCACGACCATTTTCAAGCTGCTGCAAACCTGGTGAGCAAGCTAGAGGGATATCTTGATCCCAATGCCGCGATACCATTCAGCATGTCCCTTACCGCGTGGATTGATATCCTAGGCGCCACAATGCTGGGAACGGCCCCTAAGTTTGCCCCAACCTACCGCAAAAAGCACCTAAGCGGGACCACCAGTGGCCTACGCGAGATGATGGGCTGCGACGATCGAGTCATGTACCTGATTTCCGAAATCGCCTGTCTGGAAGCCTTAAAATCGGAGGGTCGCATCAGTGAAACACGACTCTACCAACATGTCTCCGCCCTAACCGGTCAACTAGACTTTACAGAAGCTGCAGACCAATCCCTCAAAACCCCATACACTCCCTCAGGCGCTATCTGGCCCGAGCAATTGACCAAAAATATGAGCGCAGTTTTTCGCGCCGCAGCACGCATCTACCTCTATACTCTGCTCCCTAGCATCGACCGCAGCCACCCCACCATCACGGCCCTCGTCGCCAGAATCACGGACATCCTACCCTACATTCCATCCGGCCCCTACGGCTTCGACCGCTCCCTAGTCTGGCCCTTGCTCATCACAGGCGCTCACTCAGAACCAACAAGCACCTTCCGCCGCATTCTGAGCGAGCGCGCGTCTTCCCTAGGCGATGTGGGCGACTTCGGCAGCTTCGGGCGTATGTATCGCCTGTTGATAGAGGTCTGGAGACTCACAGATGAGCCGCCTACTCTTCCAGCGATCATTGAAATGCCAAGAACATACATCGATCCCTATACAGGGTTGCCGACGCCTGGGTTGAAGCGGGATGGGATGATGCGGTCGCCGTCTCCGGTACAGTATACTTTGGGGTTAAGGTCGATTAAGAGGCAGCAGGTACAGTGGCGGGACGTGATGAATCGGAATGGTTGGAAGTTTCTGCTTATTTAGCTGTTTTCAACAAACAGTGTTTCGCTATGTTAATGGTAATATTGTTAGGCGTTGGTGTTTTGGTGATATCCATTTATGGCGTTGAGGTTGCTTTTGTATATAGTTGATTGATTTCTCAGAGGACTGTTTATTAGGTATAGTTCAATTATTGATAGGGGGGTATATATACCGCAGCATCTTACTCGGAAAGTGCCAACATATATATATATATATATATAGACAGCGGGTAGAGCACATTTGAATGTTGCAAATGATTAGAATAGTCAGCAAACGTAGCTTCAATTCCATAGGCGTTTAAGCATGGCCCAGAGGCAACTTCCTCTCTTACGGTCACCATCATAGGCATTTACTCAACTCCAGAATTTCTCTGCGAATTCACTTTACCTTATTTCTGTACGTTTATTGGTCCACTAAGATTGACTGTCTACATAGTATATACCAAACAGCTCAGATGTAGATTATGTTCAATTGAGTTGGCGTGTGTAGTTGATCTATCTCAAAATCGGGGCATCCGTGTCAAAAAAGGCCCGGTAATTACCAAAGGGCATGCAACGCGACGGTGACAGTTGAAAGTTTTCTTGCAGAAGATCCACGAATACTCTATCTCGTGAGCCCCCGGAGTGCTGCATCTGAATCACTTCAGGCGTCAGGTATGTTGACAGTTAAGCCTATCGATATCTGAGTTTGCGTCCTGGTCATCTCGAGGAACTCTGTATCTACGACACCTGTCTTGTAATGGACAGTGTGCCAATTCTTCATGGTGAATCGATATCGACCTGGCGCTTAGTATATCTGGCATCTTCTCTCCCAGATATTGTAAGTATGGGTTTTTCGAGGGCACTATCACACCTAGCTGCAGTATTGAAGCATTTCTGCAACCATTCGCGATGGTAACTAAACCAGACCGAAACTCCCTAGTATATCCCATTCGACATGAACAGACGTTCTACATGGCGGTTATGTTGAAGAAAAAGGACCGACCCTAATCAATAAATGGTGGTTGCAGGTAAATGGTAGAACGGGGAACCGTGCGCTCTAGCCGAACATGAGTTTCAGAAGCGCAATCATGCCCGACGAAATGATTTTGCAGACACTCTAGGGAAGACGTAGTTAGTTAAAATGGATTCGCTAGAGATGAGAGAAGGTTGGTTCAGAAGGCGCGCGACTATGCGAGACGCCGGTCTGTTTCTGTTCACTTCAATGGGGAGCAAGGGATATTGGTGTCAGTGGGCCAAATTTCTTTCATGGAGACGAACTTCACTTAGTATCAGTTCCCATAAACGCCCAACAGGGTCCAGTTGTGACACAACTGAAGCGCTTCGAAGATCTCCGTGTCTTTTTTTGGATGCTGTCAAGCGTCTGTGGGACGAGGTGAGCGTTGTTAAAGTTGCTATTTTGGCAGACGAAAATAGCAGCCGGCCCAGACTAACCGAATTTGGACTAGGCTACGATCTAGATAGTACGAACGAGAGTAGTATTGATACCGCTTGGTACAGTAATACCTATGTATTACCAACTGTTACCGCTTGATACCGGTTGCTCCGCCATCCAACATCACCGTCTCCGTTGACATCGCCATCTTCTTTCACCAATTCCTCGTAATAGAGGGACGGATTGCCTTACTCGCCCAAAGAGTCAGCTTCCTATCCTGCATTCTATTATCCGCCGTTACGGGTTGAGGGCGGTTCAAATCTGGCTCCTGTTGTCTGGGATTTGCCTATTATAATCCCGTTGTCTTCTCCATTTGTTTCACATCATCGACCCCAACTTATTTAATATTCCTCAGTTCCCCAGAAGATCTTTCCATTTCGACTCCATCTAATCATATAATCCCTCATCATCACTCATCATGGCACCCACGAAGCCACACCTTCGTCCTATCATGACACCGAAGAACATGTCCTTCCCTTCGGAACTCTACTACAACAGCCCTCGGACAGCTGCTTCAGATACCATCAAGAAAGAAGAGCCTAGTCGATCCTCACTGTCTCCTCCGTCATCCTACACGGAGTTCCTCAAAGCCCTCACACCTGTCTTCAGCCCAGCCAGCGCCAATGGCCCTAGCTTCCCTCGCTCTACATCATCATCGTCGCCAGCATCCACCAACAACGGCCCTCATCCATCATCTATCTCGATCTCATCCAGTCCTGCCAGCGCTACCTTCCCTGTGGCACAGAAGCCATCTTCTAAGAAGAAGGGCAACTCGACGTCTTCTCAACCACCATCTCCTGTATCTGCACCACTGTCCGCAAAGACATCGAGCTCCGCAGGACGTATGCTTCCACCCCCGCCGTATGCGGCATATTCGCCTGTGACCCCTCCGCGGAGTGCAACCGTTGTTCGATCTCCGTATCCTTCCCCAGAATGGAGAATTGGGTACGTCGAGTCTACAAGGAGTGGGACTGTGCCGCCCACGCCTCGATCTGTGAGCGTACAGCATGTTGTTACGACGACGGTTACTTTTAAGCGTCCGCCACCGCTTGGTCCGCCCCCGAAGGGAAAGAAGAGAAGGGTTAAGAAGGAAGATCAATAATTTACTCTTTCAACCATTCTTTAATCCCTACATTCTACTACATCATCCGTTCTCGCTCGATTATCTCTTCCTTTCCTCATTCCTTCACTTTATGCTCATCCCCACGAATTTTTCCCCTTCCTACACTTGCATCATATTAGACGCATTTGCCTACGCCCTGGCGGCGAGCGAAGCAACGCGTGTCATTTCATTTTGTGCAACTCAAGGATCGGAGTTTGGCGGGTTCACTGTTATTGGGGGCAGCGAAAAGGAGTTTGGCGTGTGGTTCTGAATTACTTTGGCTTTTTTCTTAGACATTTCCCATTCGTTTATTATTGCTCTATTCATAGTTTACAAATTCTACAGCTATTCTATAGACAAAAACTCGAATCAGCCTTGATAACGCCTGGATTGTGGTGTATGTAGTTTGTTTCGTATTGTTGATACTGATGTTACTAGTGTTACCGTACAATACCAGCATTCATCTGATATATAGTAGTCTCGATCTTGTAGTACGCACAGTAAATAGAGATCAACAAAAATCCTTTCGTCGAATAGTCAACAAGCGACTCAAATTGAGAGTATTATGGACAATAATAGAACAAGCGGTTCCTACTGATAGCATGCCCCAATATGTACTCGTGCTGTACTCCGCAATAGGTAACTACTCTGTAAGCCCTGCATTTTGAGCGAATCTAGTGACTCGAGCTCCGTTCATCATTTGACACCCTGCAATATTCTCTAATGCCTGACTAGTATGCTGTGGGGTCGTTGATCATCTGCAGCGTCGTCTATGCTCCGACGTCCTCCGTAAAGAAAATGATAGAACTGATACATCTTACTCTAACAAGGCACTTGTATCTACCCCTCCCTCAAAGCACGCTCTCGACATTATCACCAAGCCCATATTACTATCCCGTCACCATCACAAACCTTCTCACGCACAGTCTACAGTGCAGCCCGTACACAATCCCAGAATCGAACCTAATTGGCCCACACCCCGAACCGCACAATGCGGGGGATCATCCCGTCCGCCAGCCAAAACGCGCCTCTAATTGGTCTGTGCTATCCCCACCCTCGTATCTATTTTTAATCACGAAAACGCCTGAACCAATCAAGGCCTGTGACTGCGTTGACGCTTTTTGCGATGGATTTTTCGGTGTGCTTTTGGCCTGTTGTGAGCGAATTAGACTGTTGGCGCATGTGCGATGTTGAAAACAATTTATTTTTAGGAACATCTAATGTTATTATTAGTATGTTTGCATGGATGTCTGAAAGCTTTCTTAGCGCTGGTTGTCTGGCGTTGGCAGCTTGCTATGTATGGAATAATCTGTATGTGGGATATGCCATGTGATGGGATGTCGATGTGAAGATTCCATAATTAGAACTGACTCCATTTGACCTGTAGTCTCCCCGATCCATACCGACTGACAAGTATCGCTACGAAAGATCATGAGCGATTTTCGTCGCTGTCTACGGATACTCTGTATTTAGCAGCCGCCCAAGTCTCTACGTACAGTATACACTACACCAGCACCTATGACGATACTTATACTACTGACAGTCTTTCATGCAATTGCATAAGCCCCACCGATCCATGAAAAAGTCCATGAACCTATTTTTGGCATGCAGCTCAATCTCAACCTCACCTGTTCACTTGCCCGTCCTGTCCCGTGTCCATGTCGTCGCTTGAGGTCATATGGAAGACTATATTGGATGCGCAATTTCTCAGACATGACACGAGTCAGTATTAGGTGGAAAGTCTTCTGCTTGCTACAGCCTGACTACTACTATGACACTTGAACCACAGCGGACACTCACAGCTATGAATAAGCTCAGGGAAGGTTGAATTGGTGTCTGTCGATGTTGTACCATAAACAGAAGCTGATACTATGCTTATGCGTGGCATGGATGTCCATGACATGCTCCAGTACGGAGAAATGGAAGCAGGCGAAACGCCGGTCTAACTTGAACAAGTTGCATCATTCGTTTATTCAAATAAAAAAGAAGACTTAGATGAAGATTATTTTAGTTTACTATATATCGCACGCCAAGCAAATAGGCGCGTCTATAATTGCACTTTGCATCCTCCAAAGTTGATAGCTGGTAGTAATATTCTATTCTTGTCAACGGAACAATGGGCGCAGACTTGTGCATACGAACAACTCGAACACTGGTTAGTATTCCTTCCTTATTGGCTTACATACAGTTTTATCCCCCTGTTCTACAATCATGATCTCCTCCCTTTCTTTTCTTTCTTCTTCGCTTGATAAATATAGAACAGGACCTGACTATTGTATGCACGTAGGATGACTTGGGAAAATACGGTTACTTTCAATACTGCTTGGTATGATACTGTTCCCATACATACATATACTGACGTACAGATCTGTCTAATCATAGGGCTCTGGGTGTTGCTTGTTGTGGTTATTCTTAGATTCTAGGTTGTGTGATTTTGGCGTTGGTTCTGTTTTTAGAATCCATTTTGCGATGTGGGAAGTAGCATCTATCACTCGCGTAGTTTGATATTTAGGAACAGTTATCTCGAACAAGATGACTATAGATGAGTCTACTGTTTCAGCGGTGCGGAGTCAAGAAACAAGCCATGCTACTTTGTATGCCACCAGTACATAGTACAACGAATCGTAAATCATATTATAGGAGACAGTAAATTGAAACAAAATAGAAAAGGAAACCAAGGGAGGGATGTGCGAAAGCCCAACTCCGTATATAAAACCCAACCTCATGAATGTTTCCTCCGAGCGCGTAGGCCCATTACCAAAACCCCGCCCCCCTTTTTTCTCCTAACCTGATATATACAAACAGCAGTCACAAAAAATGAGGTATAGAATGAGGAGGAAAAAAAAGAAAAAAAGTATAAAGAATATTAAGTGCGTGGTATCATGCTGCACGGTCATTTGAAACAAAGTGGTATCATCCAATGCAAGAACAGGTCCACCCGATCGAAGCCGGGTGTCAAATGCAAACAAAACTTATATAACCAGACAAAATGAGAAAGTGAATGAATGTAAAGAATGATCATCATTCTTCAGTCAATGCATCGTCACCGGTTTCACGCCAGTCCTTCGACTTTTCGGTAAGACGTCGCACTCCCGACACGCGCTGCGCCCAGTGCGCTTCCGACGGTGAGCGGAAGGTGTAGGCCCGCTGCGAGGAAATGACGCCAATGCTCTGCAACACGGCTTTGCGCGAGTCGCGGCTAAAGACTGCCGGGTGAGGGATCCACTCCAAAGCTGCTTGGAGGTCGCCATCCAGCGCGCCCATGGTCAGAGGGTCAACAGAGGCAGCCACTGGGGTGGCAGTTGCAGTGTCTGATGCGGCGGATGAATGAGGTCCATCACCGTAACTGGACGAACGCGGGGACGAGGACGTGGGGGTCTCACCCCGACTTCCCGCGTCGCTGTGACCGGAAGGCTTGGGTGCACCCGGGGGCAGCGGCGGCAGACTGCCCTTGCCCAGACCCTTAAGAATACTCCGGGTCTCATTCAGAAGGTGCTGAGCGCGATCGGCTTGGCCGCGCGAGACGAGAGTCAACGAGCGGGTCAGCATATCGGAGGTGAGCAGCTCCATACGCCGCTGCACGATGGACGGATGCGGGGGGATTGGCGGCGTAATCGGTCGGGCGACACTACCCCTGGCCTTGGGATTGGGTGGAAGCATGGTAATGGTCAGCAGCGATGGCCGCGGAGAGTGCGTCAGATGACCATCACGGAGCAAGTCGCCATAGGTCAGATCGGCCTGGATCAAAGGCACTTCCTCCACGCTCAACACGCGTTGCTCGTCGCCGTCAGGGCCTCCCCCGAGGGCTTCCAGGCCGGACACCAGGCTGTCCCAGGGATCCTGGGGCATGCTCTCCTGGGTGGCGTTGTCCGGCTGGATAACCAGCTGCACCAAAACATCGCGTTTGTCTCCAAAACGCAAGTCACCCAAGGCCGCCTCAGCGTCGCGGCCGGTAGCACGCTTGGTTGTCTGCAGCGCACCGCTGATCTTGACGAACTTGGCTGGCGACCCCTCAGGAAGACGAAGTTTCAGCTTGACGTTCTGATGCGACGTTGTCTGCAGCGCACCAAGACAACCCGCCACACACTCACGCAGCATCATCCAATCCTTGACGTAGAGGTATGAGCCCTTGGTCCGAGTGGATAGTTCGATCATGGTATCGGGCTTATGCGTCAGACCCAAACCGAACGAATGCAAGCTCACCTTGGCCGCTTCAGCACGAGAGACGACAAAGTCAACGCTCTCTGGGTCGGAGGTGGACGAATCGCTGATCAGCAGGATAGTGGAGATGGGGTTGCTGGACTTGCGCTGCATCAACAAATCCATGGCAACATTGGCACCCTCCACGACATCCGCCCGCAAGCTCTTCTGGCCCACTGGACGGATGGAGCTCAGAATCTTGTTCCATCCAGCCCAGGTCTTGGTGGTCATGCCAACAAGCGGCACGCCACCACCACTGGAGCCAAAGGTGACAAGACCCATCCGATCGCGGGAACCCAGGTTTTGCACGAGGAATCTGAGAGCGTCGCGGAGCAGCGTGATCTTAAGACCTTGCATCGAGGACGACACAGGGATAACGACAACAATGTCAAGCGGGATGTGAATCGACGAGGCCGTCAGACTGTTTTCCGTACCCGTGTTGGTGTAATCGGTGATTGCGGTGGCAACGGAACGACCCGCACCGTACGAGGAATTGATGGACGCCTGGCGTCGAATCTGGCTCTGGCGCCAATCATCCTCCTCAGCGCCCGAGTTATCCAAGTCGTAATCGATTGGACGAGGGGAGATATCAACGGGATTGTGAAGGTCGAGAAGCGCGCGACGCCAGGTGTCCAGCTGACTCCGGTTCTGGAACCGGAGGAAGAAGCAGGGCAGCTCGCTGACGGTTAAGTTCAGAGTGAGGACGTGGTCATCTACTAAATTAGCTACTTTTTCGTCCAAATGACCCCAAATGGATTGCTTACCTGACGGCCCATCAATGGACTTGAGATGCTTTTTAATCAGAATAGAGCCCTTCAAAGTGCAGCGAGTAGTCTTGGGCTTGGATACTTGGTCATCATATTGGCGATGACGGTCGTGGACCCGCTTCTCCTTGATGCAGATGAGCATCTCAGCAAACAGGTAGCATTGCAACTCCTGCCACGATTCACGGTCCTTGCCCACGGCCATACGTCCATGATGACGCAGCTTGCCAAATCTACAGATGTCAGTTGGCTGCCCGAGAAAAAAAAGAGGGGAAAAATAGCCACCTTGAGAATTCCAAGCCATGCCAATTGTCCACACGCATGCGCAAATCTTCTGCTACATCGTCCAGATTGTCCTGAGCTTCGAACTGGGTGGACCGGCTTTCGCGAACGGTAGGGAAGCGCATGACTCCACCAAACGGTTCATCCTGTGGCACAGCAGTGCCACCTGCGGAATGGCGCAGATCCTCCGCATCTGGGGACCAATTGCCTTCGGGGACTTCGACGGTGATCAAGCAGGCCAAGGATTGCTGCTGTCGCGAGCGACTGAGAGTGGGGAACTCGCTCCGGATGGAGACAGTGGGAGCAGGAATGGGATTCTTGGTCGGAGCGGCACGCGGGCTTAAATCCGACTCCATAGCCTGAACGTCATAGTCATGACGGCGGCCATTGGCGGGATGCTGAGAGGCGTCGGCATAATCGGCGGTAGATTCGACGATACTGTCATTGCGGGTATGTTGGGTACGGGAGACGGAGGCCATCCTCTCAATTCGTTCGCGGTGGCTGGCGGTATCGCGGCTTTCGCGACGGTTAAAGGGATCGCGACTTTCCCGTGGGTTGTATGTATTGGACGGATTGTAGGCATTGGTCGCATGGGTCGCATGGGTCGCATGGGTGGTATGAGTCGCATGACTACCGGCATCACTAGGCTGACGGCCACGGCTGACGGGTTGCTCCCAGGGAGTGGGTGTGGTCAAACCACTGCGGGCAGTGGCTGCATCACTGGTGACGGAGCGAACGATGTTGCTCAGTTTTTCTACATGCTGTCAGTCACATGCCAGGCTGTCATCCCTGGCGTGGCACATACCGATATCCAGCACATTGCCCCCACGGCTGGTGTCCAGCCCGAGAGGAGCATCACAGGTGGGGCAATATTGTCCCTCAAATTCACGGATGTATTCGTAGAAGCAAGCCTCGTGGGAAACATGAGCGCAGGAGAACTGCAGGACACGTTCGCCGCGGAGTGTGTGTTCTAAAGGCTCTTCACAGACGGCGCATTCGCTCCCGACAAAGGTTCTCTCACGACGGTTCCGGTTGCGGTCGACTTCCATGACACCGGCCATGTTGCCAGAATAAGGGGAACGGACGGACAGACTACTGTCAGGACGGTCTATAGGCGGACGACTGAAGGAGCTAAACGAGCGAAGGGTAGAACGAGCGGGGGAATCCGGGCGCGGAGGATCTGTAGGATTGTATGGTGGTTAGCGCCAGCCTTGCAGAGGTAGTATACATCATAACAAAGCACATAAGAGCAGGGAATACCTGATACGGAGAAAGTTGAAGATAGTTTCACCGTCCTGTCGGAACGGTGTTCAAACGACGGATCAGGAACGCGAGGCTGACAACAACGACGAATAAATGACAGAACGAGGGAATGGCAAAAGGAAGAGAAGAAACGGATAAAGACAAGAATGAAGAAAAACTCCGGAAGCAGGAATGGGACAAAAACAAGATTGAAAGGCAAAAAGGAGAGATTGACTTACACAGCGGAGACTTCTTTTTGGACCGGCCAAACCAATTGCGAGGAGAGGAAGAAGATTGATGGTGAAGATCGAAGGGCCCGGTGGAATCCGATCTGGAGGAGGGCCGGTGTTTCCACATGGGCAAAGGTTGGATCAGGGGAGGTAATAATAGAGAGGGAAAAAAAGAAGATGAAGAATAGGAGAGAAAAGGGAGTGACTGTGGAGGAGAGACAGAGACGGAGAGATGGCAAAGTAACGAGATTGACGGGAGGGTTGCCACAATAGGTAAAGGTGCAGATTAGGAGATATTAACAGGCTGAGTATGTATGTACTATGTACGTAGTTACTCCGTACTCTGTAGTTAAGGAGACAGAGAAGTGGTGTATGAGAAGCATGTTACAGTAACACCCTCCCTCTTTGCATGAAAAAAAGCCGTTGATGCTCCAGCAAGAGTTTCGGGTCTGTGGAACTCTGCCACTCTCCCATTGGCTGCGCGGGGGACACTAACGAATCCCGTGCCATGGTTGGCTCACCGCCTAGGGGCACCAGTGGGCCATGGTGCAGTAGTTTCCCCCCTGAATAGGTGGTCTGCATAACCATGCCCAATGGGGAAATACATAATCCATTGTTCACCCGGATAAGGTTCTTTAGTAGAACACCATGCTATTATATTTCCATTTATTTGAGTAAAAAGTGTGTGTGTATTAGGGTAGCCTAGCAGAAGACCAAATATGGGCATTCGTATTTGCCTGCAATTGACCATAAGCACCGGTTGATCAGCACCCGCTTCCAGGATAATCCCGTCGGAAATGAACCGGAGCAATTAACCGTCTGTGTTTAGTCTAGAGGTTCTTGACTCGCAGAGTTTTTAGTTCAGTTGAGGATTTGTGTTCAAAACTGAATAAGTGTGTAGTATTGTATAAGACAGTGCTCAATATTAATCGTCACTATCACAGAGCATAGACGAACACTCCCTTGAACCAAACGTCCAATTCTTACTATGTACAGTAGTACTAAACTACTCTGGGTCGCAGCTGTCATATCGACCCACCGTATTCCTTTTTCGCGTAACCGGGATAGCTTGGCTAAGCACAGGGGCTGGATCCAGGGTACAAAGCCCATATACCTAAGCATCATCCCTGTAGCAGTGTAGCAGGTATACAGTGTATATCCTACTACAGTACGTGTACTTTATAGACTGTGGGCATGTTCTGTATACTCGCAATGGCCATGGTTCATCTGATCTGTATCATGTTTGCTCACGGACTGCCCGATGTACTTGTGTCCATCGTACAGGTGGATTCTTCCAACGGTAGGACGTTGTGATGAATCACACCCTATGATTGTTTATTTCTATATTAACAGAACAGATATATCGAACGCCGTTAAGCACGGGGTCTGCGTTCTACCAGGATGTCCTACCTGTCGGTAGTTAACTGTCATGCACTGACGGCAAGGGGTTTTGAATGTATCAGCTTTGCTTGATCGGTCGGCAATTGCTAGATCTGTATCAGTTTCGATACACTGAGATCGGTCTAGGTCAGTACGACTCAGCACTAGTATGGGCATAGATTGACTGTGCCCAGTCCGGCCCTACATAATATATGCATTGCGGCACGTGAGGGGCTACACGTGACTTCTCCGGATATACTCCGGATGCCGAGCGTAGGGTTTGTATTTTCATCTCCACTCTACGGCACATGGGATAGATATCGGTCATGTTGCACAATGCTCCAAGCTAGCATTACTGTTCTCCTGTTGAATACTACTACTTCGAACTGAGCACTCGTTTTGCACCTGTACCTGTGCTTACTCAGCTCGGATATCGCTACCGGTAGATAAACTCTCGGAAAATCATGAACCGCACTTGAATGGATTCAACGATATTGACATCGATCGTTGTATGGACTACATACTTGCTCTATGTACTATATCTATGTAGAGGGTACAGGATGATACGCTCGATACCTTACGCACTCTGATACTCATAATGTAAGAATGTTTGCCCTGTTTGCACCCTGCACACCGGAACTCCCCGAAGGGAATCTTAGTCAGCGCCTACCAGAAAACGCCTAGTCGCAAAGGGGAAAGTTTGTTCCCAACAGCGACTCCGTTGGTGAAAAGAAACAGAGATATCAATCTCTGTGGCCTCCATCCCCTCCATCCCACCCTCTTTCCTATATACCCAGAATGCTGTTCCGCACTGCCTGGGCCCGTCAGGCCCTTCCTCTCCGCCGTCAGGCCTTCACTCCCTTGGCGCGCCGTTCTGTCACCACCGACGCTGCTTCCGCGCATGCTGAAAACATTCCCCAGGTGGGTTCGGATCAACTGGAACTGAAATGGCTAAGGCATATATACTTACACTGTATAGGAAGATGACAAGCCCTTCACTGTCCGCCTCTCCGATGAGAGCTTCGAGACCTACGAACTTGACCCCCCTCCCTACACTCTTGAGGTCACCAAGAAGGATCTGAAGCAGATGTACTACGACATGGTCACTGTCAGGTATAACTCCACCGTCCGTGCTCGGGGGATTGAATGGTGCTGATTGTGTAGACGGATGGAAATGGCCGCAGACCGTCTCTACAAGGAGAAGAAGATCCGGGGTTTCTGTCACTTGTCGACCGGTCAGGAAGCCGTCGCCGTCGGTATCGAGCACGCCATCAACGCCGACGACAAGCTTATCACTGCCTACCGTTGCCACGGTTTCGCTTACATGCGCGGTGGTACCGTCCGCTCCATCATTGGTGAGCTGCTCGGCCGTCGCGAGGGTATCGCCTACGGAAAGGGTGGTTCCATGCACATGTTCGCTCCCAACTTCTACGGTGGAAACGGTATCGTCGGTGCTCAGGTGCCTGTTGGCGCTGGTCTGGCTTTCGCTCAACAGTACAACGAGCAACCCAACACCAGTATCATCCTGTACGGTGACGGTGCTGCCAACCAGGGTCAGGTTTTCGAGGCTTTCAACATGGCTAAGCTGTGGAACCTGCCTGCTCTGTTCGGTTGCGAGAGTATGTGTTCACTTTTTTCGATCTAGCAACTACATACTAACTGGGAATAGACAACAAGTACGGTATGGGTACCTCCGCCGCCCGGTCCTCCGCTTTGACCGAATACTACAAGCGTGGTCAGTACATCCCCGGTATCAAGGTCAACGCTATGGACGTCCTCGCCACCAAGGCCGCCGTCAAGTACGCCAAGGACTACACGGTCGCCGGCAACGGTCCTTTGGTCTTCGAGTACGTGACCTACCGGTACGGTGGTCATTCCATGTCCGACCCCGGTACCACCTACCGTAGCCGTGAGGAGATCCAGCGCATGCGCAGCACCTACGACCCGATTGCCGGTCTCAAGCAGAAGATCCTCGACTGGAGCGTCATGACCGAGGATGACCTCAAAAACCTCGACAAGGAGGCCCGTGCCCACGTCGACGAGGAGGTCGCCGCCGCTGAAGCCATGCCCGTCCCCGACAACACTCCCCGTATCCTCTATGAAGACATTTACGTCCGTGGCAGTGAGCCCCGCTGGATGAGAGGCCGTACCGTCGACGAGACATTTTACTACTAGACTTTCGTATAAAGTATGAGTTTGTCAGGATGTTTTTTTTGTAATTTAGCCTTCACGTCTGGAAAATGCATTCACTGGGTATATATCTGTGTAGGGGTATCACAATCGTCAAAACAGGTAAACAAATAACTAAATCCGAGGATTTCATCAGGCAGGTTCCTGCCTCAACATCTCCAGAATCATATCCTGTGTCCTCTGAACCGAATCGAGCTTCTCCTCCAACGATGCACGATCCCGCTCAATTTCCCGGCGGAGTTCCTCGCGTACTTCCCGCTTGAGCTCCTCTTTGAGCAGACTAAGCGGCGTTGACATTATATTATCTGTATTATTATGCTCATTACCATTAAGATGGTGATTCTGTTGCCCGGGAGCAATAGCAAAACGCGGGTCTGGGTTCGCGTCAAGGTGCTTGTTTAGTTTTCCTAGTGTTTCTAGGAGGGCTGTCATCATGTTTGGTTCTGTGGATGTAGTCGTTGCTGCTACTGCTGGCGCTGGTACTGGGGAGGTGGATTGGTAGGGTGCTTTCTGAGTCAGTGGTGCTGCTGGTGGTGATCGCGGTGATGGGTTAGGGTTGGAGAACATGGAGTCGAAGCCTGGTGGTAGACGGACAGGAACGGGGACGTTGGATTGTGGGAGTGCGGGGACTGGTGTTGAAGAGACAGGTACAGGTGCCTGCACTTGTACCGGAGTCTGGTTGTAACCTGGGGTACCTGTGGGTGTATGATCGACAGACGGCGCCCTCCACCCATCATCCTCCGGCGCAACAACTGTATCCCACGGATACTCCCACCCCCGGCTTTTCCTCTTTCTCGTCTTCCGTGAATCTCTCTTCTCAATTCTCTTTGCCTCCGCTTCCTCCCACCTCTGCCATGTGGGTATCCAAGCATCAACCGCAGCGCGCCACCGCGGATTTGACAAATCTTCACTGGCAACGGTGCCCTTCTCGCGCTGCTCCTCAAGGAATCGCATACGCTGCTTGGTCACCATCTCGACTTTACGACGGACTGAGTGCCACGAGTATGGATGGCCTTGGTCGCGGGTGAATTCAGCGGTGACAGTGATCCACCATTTGCAGAGGTTGCTGCGTTGTCCGAAGTCGAGGGCATGACGGTTGCAGATCTCAAAGAGTGACACTTCTTCAGAGGTTGTTAAGCGCTTGCCGTGTTTGCGTTCATTGCTTGCCGCATTATTACCAGCAGCCATGAGTTGGCTGGCAGTGTTCAAATCAGCCTCATCGATAGGGTCATCCCGGTCATCGTTCGCAACCGCCAACCCACCACCAGTTACCCCACCACGTCTCCTCCGCCGTCCACCCCCAGCATTCGCTTCCCCAGGCGACGGCGCATAATCCGCATTCTCAGGTGTATCAAAAACAACCATATCCCTCCCCGCATCCTGCTCACTCTCCTCCGACTCTTCCATATCGTCCTCCCCGGGTCCCCGACCACCCTGCGGCGCCGACATGGGCCTCGTCTCAACAACCGCCGAGACAGACTGGTGATTTGAGTTCTGGCCCATGCGCAGATTCGACGATATACTCGGCGTCGCATTTGCGTTTCCACTTATTGTATTCTGGTGTTGCTGTGGCTGCGGCGGTTGCGGCTGCTGGCGCGACATCATTGACGGCATCCATCGCAAATGTGGCATTTGGTATGGTGTCGACGGAGAAGAGGTAGATGTGGAATGCGAACGCGCTGCTGATGGTGAATGCTGAGCATGTTGCGCATGGGGGCTTGGATGTGGTTGTTGCGGTTGTGCTTGTGGTTGCGGCGCGGAGTGGTTTGGGATCCCATGCCAGGGATACATTGACATTTTTTTGTATCTTCCGACGCTATATATAATAAGATAGCGGTGAATTAAAGATAACTGTCAAAAGAAATATGCTGATCGTTGACGTTGAAGTATGCGAAAGTGAAAAAAAGGTGTTGGAGAATTGCAATTTTTGGGTTAATTACGGGCGGTGGGCGGGTTGTGGTTGGTGGGTATGTTACGGTATTTTTCACCCCCTGCAAATTTGTAGACATTCTGAACAGACCAGAGTACTGAGTAGCATTTGTCAGTGTTGATTACATTCGCGTAAATGGATGTGCTATAAGGTAACCTGATACTGATTACTTAAGTATCTTTGAGGTATATATTTTTGATGTTAGGTGAGTTGAATCATTTGGCAAAGGTTTTCTATATATTTGAGAACCATTTGTCAATCGACGAGGAAGACCATACGCTGCGTGATGGTGATACTACAGCAAAAGACCCGAGACATCTGCACGGCAAAACCCTCAACTAGTGGGCTGCAGGATACTGCATTTACTCAGACAGGAAATCTCATGTACTGTATACAAGTAGGCAACGTACATCTTTTTATAGGTAACCGGTCGGGTATGCGTCATGTAGGTAGTTGGCTATGTTTATACGGATTTAGTGTCCGATAATAATCTCCGCAGACCAACCGGTTGCCTTTTTCTCAGGCGTGTATAGGACATGGCAGGATTGACAGGTTAAACTAACATTGGCTATCGTGTTTTCAGCTCTGGACTTGACTCATTGTATTGATCTATATCGTGTCATCTGCGCCTTCTTTGAAATCATCAGATGCTTCATATTAGTGTACACTAGATAGAGAAACAAAGTTGAACAGTAGAACAAGGGCTGGAGGATTTATCAAGGAAATGGTGACTCAATAACACTGTATTTATCGTCACTACCACTCTGTGTCTTTCAGGGATATGCTCATGCATTCATACATGAAATTGGGATATAGACTACGTAATTCTTTTTATTCAGAGCCGGTGGCTAAACAAATACTTCCTCAAGTGGATACTCCTTCACTATATTCAGAGTATTATGTCCATATGCCTTTACCTAATAAGGGAAGCTCCCTGAACCAGAAAACCAATGTCGGCTGATCGAAGTCATGGCCGAAGGACAAAAGTCATTGCAGTTCGAAATGAGAGGATCCATCGTACTCCTCGTATAATGTCTCGTGCTTATTAGAATAAGACGGCCGTCTGATTGTATCTATTCCATATACACGCGCTAGGCCATTGACTTCATCCATGATAGGCTCGCTAAAGACAAGAAATAACTGCATCCCAGTTTTGATTCAGGAAGTCCTAAATGTATACCAAGAGGTATAAAAACCCACCGTTCCACTGCTTATACAAGCGACCCAAAATCTCTCGATGCTATGAATGGCAGTGTGGGTCTGCTAAATTGAACGGACTTGAGCGAATTCTCTGGCCGAAGGAATTAATTCTAAAAAGCACCAGTAGGTTAGGGTTTCAATTAGCCGTTGAAATGTGCGTGTTGAACTTTGTGTCGATCTTCCATACCAACCTCTGGGTGGTTTTCAGGCGAAATGGACTAGCTGTTTCATGGTAAAATCGGTCTGTTGACCTTCTCGAATACAATCATCGATGATATCTGAAGATAGTCATGAATTTTCGAAAACAGCTTTTACAGAGTAGGAATGGGCATCGTATTTTTTGGTAGTGACTAATTTGTGAAGTAATGGCAGTTCAAAGATAGCC
Organism: Aspergillus sp. S3505; assembly: GCA_023627475.1. Classification (NCBI taxonomy): domain Eukaryota; kingdom Fungi; phylum Ascomycota; class Eurotiomycetes; order Eurotiales; family Aspergillaceae; genus Aspergillus; species Aspergillus sp. S3505. The sequence goes on along the minus strand of JAMAHJ010000032.1, from coordinate 53,482 downwards.
ATTCGGGCGAAATGCTGGACCTCTGACGCTATTATTTTGTGGGTTCCGATATCACTATAAATATAATTAACTTAATAGTTGTGCTGATATACGCTGTCAGCTGAATTTGCAACTTCGATCCGCTCTTATGGGCCCTCGTTGGCCCATTTGTGTTATAAACTCAGAATGTCCGAGATCTAGTCAAGTATCAGCTTGTATTGTTCACCAGTGTGTCTGTAGTATTCCAAGGGCATGTATATAGCATCTGTCATTATGAAGTAACCAATGAAGATTAGACTGGCTGGCGAAATTACAGTGTGGAATGACCACCAGAAGAAGTAACTCTGAAGTCGCTGACGGGACTGCGAAGGTGATGAAGGAAGAACATAGAGAGAAATTAGTCGGTGAATAAGAGCAAGGGACGGAATACTTGAGACTACATTCTGGTATAGTGGATTGATAGAATCGTAACGTACATGGCGATGACTATCTACCCCATCATACGAATAACTATATATGCCCATCCATCTCCATAAGCTGAACTCCTGACTACTTCCTCAATCGGTGCTGACATGGGCACCACAGCTCCGTGCAGCACTGGCTTGGCTAATACGGGCGTTCTGCGGCTCGGAAACAAATGCGGGAGAAGACTGTGGAGTGCTGTCCCGATAGTCTGTGGCTGCGATGTCGCGATAGAGGGAGGAAGTGGTGATTGCACTAATTTGAGAGCGGGGGCGCCTGAATCTGGAGGAAGAGGGAGGAAGAAGCGAATAGGCACATTGCGGAATGGTTGGGAGGGGAGTAGAATATTGGAGATACGTTGGAAGGAAGGGAGGTCGACTATTGATTTGTTAGCTTTCTATTCATTTAGAGCCATGGATAGTTCGAACTCGCCATTTTGAACAGCTTCCCATAACCCAGATGAATCTTCTTTGGAAAGAGTCATGATTTTCTTCGCCGTTCCGTTTCGAAGAAAGTCCGCTTCTTTAACACTGTTTATAAAGGCGTCATTCATTACCACTCCCTCCGCATCAAGTCGGACTAATTCTTCATGAGGCCAGTCGTTAAAATGCACCGTTAACCGCCAAGGAAGTGGGATGCTGGTATTTTCGTCTGTCTCATCCGGTTTACCCCCCTTAGACGATGCCGGATCTGCTTCCGCGTAGAGGTCGTATAATAGTCCGATAGGATAGTGCCATTTCAATGGGACACCTTCAAACGAGAACCATCCGTCATGGGCATGGGAGTTAGGGTCGATCAAGGATGGAGAGAAGAACGCCCTTAACCGGGGCAATAGAGAGGGGAGATAGGTGAGTCGTGAACATGCAATCTAAAAAGACCAGTAAGTATACAGCCATCCACCAATATAAGATATTTCTCGTACAAGATACGGATCTGTCTGATCATAGCTTCGGCTCTCGGATGGGGCCAGGACGATCTCTAGTGGGAGTTTCCCATCCCAGACGGTCTTTTGGATGCTGGCGAGATACGGTGCTTGACTCATGGTGATGGTGACATAAAACTATTACAGGTGAGTTTCTATATCTTCATAGTTTAATTGTAGGAACAGTGGTTACCTGTGTTTATATTGAAGACCTCCAGGCATACAACTTAAGTACCCCGCAAAGATGGTCATATGCTATTGCATCACGTTCGATTCATGGCAGAAGCAAATAGACCATAGTCAAAGTAGTTGCTTAGGATGAGTGTGTTTCCAAAAGCTTCGAGCATGGACAGTAGTCAGAAAGAGAGAATGTCGTCGTTAGTGGTGATGATGCATGAATCGGCGGCTTCCCGAACGGGCATGTCACGTGTCAGTGCCCAGGCCAAAATTATATCATGCCCATTGGCGAGCAGTTCTCTTCACCATGAGCAATAGTAACTTGACACATAATGATTAAGTTGCCATAGGCAAGAGCAAAAGTACAATGGCGTCTCAATATTTCCTGGCCTACCATGAGCCAGGAATCAGCACCGTCCTCATTCAGGCCGGCTTCCTGCTCGCCCTGAACATGGTTAATACCGTGATCGACAAGATAATCTACTGCGGGCTAATCGGACAGCTCTTTATCGTAATAGCCTGGGGCGTCCTGGGGGAGATTTGTTAGAGTTGAGTGTTCAGAAGTCGATCCAGCAGCTGGGATACCTAGGTCTTTTGCTGCTTATTTACGAGGGTAAGTCCGGCAGCATTCTTCAGCAGAAGTCAAAACGCTGACGAGACAGGTGGCCTTTCAACTTCTTTCTCCCTGCCGAAGTCGAATTTCGTCTTCCGCTCTGGGCGTCCATCACCGGAGTCGGCGTCCCCATGGGTCTCTCTTTTGTTCTGATGGCTCCCCTTGCCGCAACGGCCCTGCAGGCATTCGCTGCGGGCGCGGCGTTGTATTCGACTAGTATCGGTACGACTTTCACCATTCTCTCTACCGCGGGACTGTCCAAGACGCGTCTAGGTGTTGTACTGGGCAGCGCCGCCGATGGACGATGTTATGGGGCCGGTAATGGTCCAGATTATCTTGAATTTAGATGGCCCTTCAGCAGCATCCTTTGACCCCGTTATTGTGATTAGACCAATTCTAGTCGCTTTCGGGTTTGCCGTTGGATCGGTACTTATCTGCCGATTTATGGTTGCGAAAGCTGTGTCCTTGATTCAAGCGAAGAAGCTATATGTCCATTTCCCGGAGGCGGACATGTCGATGAATTCTGGGATCATCGCTCTATGTGCCTTCTAGTCGGGATGGTCGCCGGTGCTACGTATGCCGGTACATCTGGCCTCTTCGCGGTGTATCTCGCTGGGGCGAGCATCTCCTAGTTTGATGAATTGTTGATGATCATCTGTAAGGACTCTCCTACGGAAGGTATTGAGATGCAAAATCGCTCAGTTCAAGGCACGGAGAACAGCTCTCAATCGAGTACTACATCGCAACATACAGAAACAACAGTCACGAGAAAGCACCCAACGAGAGAAGAAGTCTTCGAATGGATAGATTATATGGAGTTGTTAGTTCCACTGTACAGCTGATTGATCAACTTAATCGCTATACAACAATAGACTTCAAATGTCATCCGGGTCGATGTATTCAACTCTATTTTTACATGAAATACAGTCGTATACAACGACATGCAGTAGTGTACTCCGTACAACCGCTGGCACAGCGCAACCAACACGGAATAATTTGCACGTCTTCCATTCAAATCATCTCTTCAAAGGTATATACTTCATGACAAGGATAAACAGCATCGAACAGAGCTATGTATTCCAAAAAGAGAAGGTAAACCGGCAATTCCAAAAAAGCAAAACCATTATTGGACTGATCAGATATCAGTTTAAGGGGCTAACGGGTGATCTCGATTAGATTGTGCCACATACTCCAAGTACCAGGGGTACGGTCTAGTAGTGCATAACAGGGCACAACTGCGTACAAAGAACCCCCCAAGGAATACCTTTTATGTATATGCATCGACGAGATCAACGTATAGTAGCTATGCATCAGTTCAGCACCGTGCACACAATACTACAGCACTAGTCGTAGATAGATCAACGGCCGAATATCGCAGAGAGAAGTCAAAATACCACCAGCCCCAGTGGCCGTTGAGGTTTGAAGGCGGAAGATGACAGTTTCTAGAGTGAAATCCGAGATTCACCCGTTGGCGAACAACATTACATCCCTTTGTCCAGGGGCCTAGCTGCATGGACGCATTATTTATCCCCAAAAAGAAAATAGAAAAGTTACTTCCACTTCGCGAGCGAACATACTTCACATATCTCGGCTCGGTTCGGGGCGGGTGTTTGTTTGAACCTTCAATTCAGGAGGGTAGTTAAGATACTGTGGAGGAGCAGGAGGAGCTGACTCGACACGCGGCTTTTGTTTCAGTATGTTCGGATTTGCGCCTTTCCTGCAGGAATACAGGGTTGCAAAAAGGCTGTAAATCAGAGAGCAGTGCAAGCTGCTGTATGCCATTGTCATGTAAATCAACCATCCTGACAAGCAGCACAGCCTGATTCAGAGCACTTTAAAATGTCGGGGTTTGAGAGATAAGATTCATACAGCACTGTCCACCACAGCTTGGACTAAGATCAATCCCTTGCATATTTATGAACGATGGATTCGTAGTCCGTACTCGTATACCGAATAATTATAGTAGTAATGCAATGCGACCCTCTAAAACGGCCCGGCATTTGACACGGCTTATGAAGATGCAACTTTGTTCCTAAGCAACATATTCCGGGGCGTGCTGAATAGTATACACTCTTTTTCCGTATTCTGTATAGCATGGAATGAATCGTTCCCGTAAACCAATACAGATTCCAGTTCTCGAAATGAAAGGACCCCCGGAAGGGATGCATATACTCTCTCCCCGGAGTTTCCGAACTCCTCCGTCTGACTCACTGACGGGCCATATCACCGAACGGTGCGATCCGTGCCGGGATCCTTTGCTACTAGTAGCTACGCCTGTCACAGGAACGCTTCGGACTCAGGATCTCCCAGTTACTAATTACACCTAGCCCAGAAGATCCGGAAATCACCCGCCCCGTAGTTCAACCCGGTCAGAGGATGCTACTAACGGAGGGCGAGCTATCTGAAACGGTGTCGTTCATTGTGGGCGAAGATCGCATCCATCAATTTCAACGCTTGTGCTGCCAAGTATGGAGAGAGGGGGAGGCTTAGCGCGAACTGTTCTTTCATGAACCCGTAAATTGATTGGGTATGTGAGCATGCCAGAAGGTCGAGGATCGTGATTACAGGCACGTGAGTGGTAGACGACGTAAAGCTAACGCGACGATCGATATATGCTCAATGTGCATAGGGTGGATGTGCGGGTCCTGCCCGGTCATGAACCCTGTTGTTTCTGCAAATCCTCCAAATCTGTATGTACTAGTAATCTAATTGTGGCAGTGACTTGCGTCTCTTGGGAAAACAGGGAAAACAAGGCCATAGTGATGGCAGCTGAGCGAAATGGTCGTCGTAATCCGTATATATCATGTTGTGGCCGTATAATAGCCATATCTCATTTGCAATCAATAATGCCTGTGCTCGTCAACCCCGGAAAGGGGCTACTGCCGATCCGTATTTAAGTAAAGGGCTGGAAACAAGCAAACATGCGAGCTGCAGGAACGCCAGGTACAGAACTGGAATAAGCAATCTGAGGCCGTTAGCCATGAAAACTGGAATTGAGACCTATTCACATAGTAGTTCTCATGGGATCGGCGACAATGCCAATTTCGTCTCGTTTTGTCATCGCTCTTGCTCTTCGGCACCGGGATCCCCGAAACATCTACCGGCAACCAAGAACACAATCGTGATTATTTTTTCTTTTTTCAACTTAATAACGGCCAAGAACAGGCGCGCGTCTCGTCAGCCGCAGTGATACTGGTCTAGACTCGGGGGAATTGAGGCTTCGTAGCCCTCAACGTGTTATCCAGGTCAGCGTTTCAGCCTCAGCCCCTACTACAACTGCCCTTTTCGTTCCTAGCGAAATGAGTAATATGACCGACAGGGCTGGAGCCCGCCATTGACCACAGTCATTTCAAATCACCCTAAGCGCATACCGACTGGGTAGCTCGTATCCTGACAGGCTACACTAGCGGCAGATGTTCGTGATTTCTAAGAACCATCGATCTCCATATCTGAGTCTTCTCCTCTAACATCTGCGGAATTCGCTTGTTCCAACTGGATCCATCTGATCCCGTTCCCTCTTACCGGATTAGGATGTCGCTCATCATGAACTAAGGGTCACTGTGTTCGTCATCTGCGATGTGAAATGAACTCCGGGTAGTGGATGAGCAGAGGCTTAGCAGATCTCAGCCAGGTTAGCACATGCCAAGGGAGCTCAGCACGGATTCCCCAACTGCTAGCACTATTCCAACGGCTGGAGATGGAAAAATAGTGGCATCATGCTGTCAGGTTTCTAAGAAAGGGAGTGGAACCAGGACGTCACGGATCCCTAGCTGGTAGTCCGTCATGATCCTCGGGGTTAGTGCCAAATGGATCATTTTCTGCTCGTTGCTAATTATTCCAGTGGCTTTTGCAGGGAAAGCATTGTTGCATCCCTCCACCGATGGCGCATGAAGTTGGCCAAGGTCAACCGGGAGCTCCTCACTCCTAAAACATATAAGGAATGGATTCTCTGCCGGGTTAATCCATACCAACCATTAAACCTCATTCCACAAAGCTCTCTTAGTACAGAACTATCATAGTCTTCACTTGAATGATTACCCATTCTCACTGCGTACTTGCTACCAAATTGCATAGATACTCTCAACCTACCGCGATTCGGACCTCATCTCCCAATCCAAAGGCTATTATATCAATCAGACTCTGAACATCACGTCAATCATGTCTTCTGAGAACAAGAGCATAAGGTATGCGGCCTGAATGAAACTCATCCATCGACATTAACTAACGGTTGCAGGATCACAAACGGCGTGGCCAACCGGCCGAACGGAAATGCGAACCATGAGGCAGACAGGAGCAACGCTGGCATAGTGGGTCACAACGGGTCATCCGCTGCAGATGAGCCGTATTTTGCTCACACGCGGATGCATAACCGGTCTGAGCACGTATCCCGCTTGTCGAGTCAGATCAATAGGACAGACGAGATTTTGAAAACATGAAAGACACATGTTTATTTGCAAAAGAAAAACCAACAACTGAAGAAAAATTCAGTGTTCTGTGTTCTCAAGTATGCAAGGGATGATCTCTATATACAGAATCTTTTCATGCCATGGTATAAGTGGCAACAATCAGAAGACAGCATGGTCTCACTTGGCGGGTATATCGAATCAAGGCACTCTCTGAGAACCGGGGAAACATAGGGACGGCAGCGTGTCTCTATCATGTACACAGTCCAAATATCGGAGTTCTAGTTCAATTCAATAAGTCCCAAATGTGCTGTGCTAGTTCATCGTATTGGGTACTGGGAAATTCATGTCCAGCGTTGAAGTATTTAAACTCAACGTTTCTTTCCAGGGCATCGGTGGCATCCGGTGCAAGCTCCTCCTTAATAATGATCGAATCCTCAATGCCGCATAGAATTTGCACCTTGTCACCCGTAAGGCCGTGCTCGTTTTGTTCTTGGCGAGAGCGACACCGCTGCGCTGACAGAAACTGGCCCAGGCGCGCCCATGTATCCCATTGTCGCTGACGTAGAATTGGCCCGAACCGCATGCTAGACATGAAGGCATGAACAAAGCCAGCATGGTTATTAACTTGCCAATAAACGGCCGTGGGAACAGCAACATGAGGGTATGCTCGCGAAAGTATTTGAGTACCAGCAGCGCCAGTCGAGGGAAGTTCTTCTGTGAGCGCGGCTCCGGCGTCAATCTTCTCATTGCCCTTGGGCTTCGGGGTAACCAATGGACCCGCACGAAGCCGACGGCCGACGAGAAAACCCAGAACCTTCTCAGGTACTAGCCCACGGGAGTACAAGAGACGTGACTGGAAACTAATCTGAGAATCTCTGATCAAACCAGAGGGTGCCAGTAACACCAAGGACGAAAGAAGTTGGGGAAAGAACGACGCAAAGGACGCAGCAATACCGCCTCCGAGAGAATAACCAACGAGGCAGAATTTACCAGATCCGGCACCGGTCCACGAAATCGGGGACGAGTTCAATGCAAGAGAGATCTGCGTCGAGAATAATCGGTCGTCCTGAGGAAGGTCTGACGGGCAATCGGAATAACCTCGTCCAAACCTAGTCGTTGGCTTGTGTTAGCGACCAAGCCTCAATGGGTCCTGGCGGAGGCACTTACAGGTCAAACAACATAACACGACAACCCCGGTCAGCTAGAGCGTGTGCTACACCGCCCAATGCGATACATGGAGTAGTGATGCCATGGACAAAAAGCACCTTGGGTCCATTTTCAGGGCCCCATTCGTAGACCCTGATTGAACCATATGGGGTCGACACATCACGGGCTCCGGGAAGCACATCGGCCGGCAACGGAAGAGCACGAATCTCATCATCTGAAAGACCGGGTAGAACAGTCGTCCGTGGGGAGGGAAGGATCTTTCCTTCAGCGTGCGAGTCTGAGCCAATCGAGCGAAGAAGAAAGCCTAGAGTGAATGATGCTGCACCAGTTGCGGCCAGAAGGGGGATTTGGGCCCGGTGATTCGCAAAGGAATCGGACAGGAAATCGGCTGTTTGGCTGTACCAGGACATTATAGATACAACAATATCTTCTCTAAGAATATATACAATTAATCCAATACAAAACAAACAAGGAACGATTGGTGATGCCAGCCACTGATCAAGATGAGGAGAGAGAGACTGGAAAAGGAAAGCCTCGGCGAGAAAGCATCGGGCCGAGGGGCCAGTCGGATGATGTCATCTTTCCTATCCGGGTTAAACGTCAACTATGGCAGACGTCGTATGAATATGTCTTTAGCAAAATGCTACAGGGTATATAACAAATATCGTACTGAGAACATGATAATAAACTTGCCTGAAAGGTCCAATGCGGTAAGCGCTGCTAGATATTTGAAACAAGACAGTGTCAGAGATACATCACCGCTGTCTAAAATATACAAAGCCAGAAAAGATGTTTGCAAACTAAATTCAAAACATCAATTGACGCCTTCAAGTACATCCTTGTCTGGCACGGCCAAAGAGATGCTCTCAGAACTCATCTATCTACCGCCACCGTCCGGAGCCAGCAATAAATATAGGGTGCACACTCAACTTCAGACACCCTCATAAAATCGACCAGCCTAATGGACGGTGTCGCCCCGGCCCCGGACTCTGGGGATCTGCAGGCACAATGAGGGGAAGGAATCGTGATCTATCGATCCTTCATCTTATCTACCGTTTCCGTTTGGGGTGATCGAATAAGTTAATCAACTCCCATCGGACCACACCTGCATAGGGTCAACCTCAATCTCTGACAGGAACAGAATATATGTGGTCTTATATAGGCTCCTTACCCCTCACCACTATGGGTAGACAAAGTCCCGAAGCAGCTCTAGGTCCAGGTAGCAACAGTATCTCACGGAAACAAACTCCAAAAAGTGATTGAGAACGATCATATCAAAATCTTCAGGAAACTGCTATATTTATCCGGGATTCAATTAACCGAATGGCTCGGAGTCGTCCGCACCCTATATTGAAAACGAGCAAGAACTCTACCCATACAGCCCAATCAGATCACATTGACATGGCCCGGGTTTCAAGGCATGATCGGGTTAATATGTCGGATCCACTGCTAGATAGTAATGCCGATGGCCAAAGAGCGATATTTTAGCATCCTGAAACGAGTCAATTAAAGAGCGTAACGGGCCGCAGTATCACGTAGAATGGAACGGGAACAGGAGATCTCGCCCAGGACAGGTATAAATGGAAGCAGTCTCTCCTAGCTTTGGAATCATTCACCAACTCTGCGGGTCAGGTAACAAGGACTTCCATTCCCTTCTTCTCTTTTATTGTTTGTATTATTTCTTCCAAAATATGCATAACCGTGTGCTCCTTTTCTCTGCCCTTTTGGCGGTTGTCAGCGCCCAGCAGGCTGGGACACAGAAGGAAGAGAACCACCCTTCCCTAAACTGGAAGAAGTGTACGGCAGATGGCTGCACAGAGCAGAAAGGCTCCGTGGTCCTTGACGCCAACTGGCGCTGGGTCCACTCGACTGATGGTTACGACAACTGTTACACTGGCAACTCGGTAAGATTCTGTTATGTTGGGAAGATGGAACTGAGATTAACAGGCGGATATAGTGGGACGAGAGCCTTTGCCCTGACGACGAGACTTGCGCTCAGAACTGCGCCGTTGATGGAGCTGACTACGAGGGCACCTACGGTATCAGCTCTGACGGCGATGCCCTGAAGCTGACCTTCGTCCAAGACTCCAACGTCGGATCGCGGCTGTACTTGATGCAGGATGACAGTACCTACCAGATGTTCAACTTGACCAACTCCGAGTTCACCTTCGACGTCGATGTCTCTCAACTGCCTTGTGGTCTGAATGGTGCTCTGTACTTCAGTGCCATGGATGCGGACGGTGGTCTCTCCAAGTACGATGGCAACAAGGCTGGTGCCAAGTATGGTACCGGATACTGTGATTCGCAGTGTCCACGAGATCTAAAGTTCATTAACGGCCAAGTATGATGCCCCGTCCTTTCTTTGGATTTCCCATGACTAAAAATTGACTAAATTGAAACAGGGCAACGTTGAAGGTTGGGAGGCCCAAGACAATGACAAGAACGCCGGCACTGGCAACCACGGTTCTTGTTGCCCCGAATTAGACATCTGGGAGGCCAACAAGATCTCCACTGCTGTCACGCCTCACCCCTGCAGCAATCTCGAACAAACCATGTGCAATGGTGACGACTGTGGCGGAACCTACTCCGGCGACCGCTATGGAGGAAACTGTGACCCTGACGGCTGTGACTTCAACCCCTTCCGTATGGGCAACGAGTCGTATTTCGGCCCGAATAAGATCGTCGACACCACCAAGAAGATGACAGTGGTGACCCAGTTCATCACTGACGATGGCACAGACTCTGGCACTCTTTCGGAGATCAAGCGTTTCTATGTGCAGGATGGGAAGGTCATTGCCAACGCTGTCTCTAACATCGATGGTGTCACGGGCAACTCCATCACCTCCGATTTCTGCACGGCCCAGAAGAAGGCTTTCGGTGATGACAATGTCTTTGCGCAGCAGGGCGGTCTCTCCAAGATGGGCGATGCCATGGCCAACGGCATGGTACTTGTCTTGAGTCTGTGGGATGACCACTATGCCAACGCGCTCTGGCTCGACAGTTCCTACCCGACCAACGCTACTGAGAGCGACCCCGGTGTCAAGCGTGGAACTTGCGCTAAGGATTCTGGTGCTCCCGGGGATGTCGAAGAGAGCGCTGCCGATGCCACGGTGACTTTCTCAAACATCAAGTTCGGAGCCATCAACTCGACCTTCTCTGCTTCGTAAATAGTTTGACCGGTATATATCGAGGCGGGCTTGGAGAATACTCCGTTAGTAGCTCGGGGGTTTCTCAAGTATCTTGTATCAAATCCTATTCTTTGCCCTGTTTTCTTTAAGAATTTCTAAATATTCAAGTACGGAGTATGACTGTCCATTTCATATTTAAATTGCGCCGTAGTCTGTACAATGTATCGGAACATTCTCGGCCCGGATTCACTCAAACGGCAATTGACTCGAAGCTGCTCTCGAAAGTAAGGGGAAAAAAGAACCATTGCAACTTCCACGCCATGTTTGACACGGTCTGCACACTTCCGCTGCCAGCGGATTTATTCGCGCAGGCCCTTCATCCCAGAGAGCCCGTTGTCTCCGTCGGACTCTCGACCGGCCATGTGCAGACTTTTCGACTCCCATCGGACGAGGTCGACAGCGACAACGACGATGTCGCATCGAACTCGTCGGCGCGGAATGGCAGAGGCCATATCGACACCATGTGGAGGACAAGACGGCACAAAGGCAGCTGTCGAACTTTAGGGTTTGGCATTGACGGGGAGACGTTGTACTCTGCAGGGACAGACGGCTTGGTAAAAGCCGCAAAGGCGGAGACTGGCGTTGTGGAAAATAAGATTGCGATCCCTACAGAGAAGGATGGGTTAGTTTCTTTTTACCAGTTGAATCTTCAATGCTTATTGTACGTCAAATTGTGGTTCAATGGCTTGACTAACACTGCTATTTTCCATATTGCAGCTCCATCGATGCTCCGACAGTGGTCCATGCCCTGTCTCCTCAGACCCTTCTCCTCGCTACAGACTCAAGCGCATTGCATCTCTACGACCTTCGCAAGCCCTATTCGACTGTTTCGGCACGCCCGGAACAATCACATCATCCTCATGACGACTACATCTCATCCCTTACTCCCCTACCACCCTCGGATACCAGTACATCAGGCTTCAGCAAGCAATGGGTTACAACTGGAGGTACGACGTTGGCCGTGACAGATCTGCGACGCGGAGTCATGATGCGAAGCGAAGATCAAGAGGAGGAACTGATCAGCTCAACATACATTGGCGGGTTGCCAGCCAGCGGAAGCAGCCGTGGTGAAAAGATCATTATTGGCGGTTCCAGCGGAGTGTTAACGCTCTGGGAGAAGGGCGCTTGGGATGACCAAGACGAGCGAATCTACGTCGAGCGTGGTGGTGCTGAGGGTGGTGAGACTTTGGAAACCATTTCCGTCGTCCCAGATGACCTCGGAAAGGGCAAGACAATTGCTGTTGGTGTGGGCACCGGTATGATCAAATTCGTCCGCATTGGTTCCAACAAGGTCGTCTCGTCCGTCATGCACGATGAGACTGAAGGTGTTGTGGGACTGGGATTTGACGCTGAGGGTCGCATGGTCAGTGGTGGTGGCCAGGTGGTAAAAGTCTGGCACGAAGCCTTGGATGGTGAAGATTCTGGCGATGTCGAACTCGGTTCAAAGCGCATGATGGGTAGTGACAATGAAGGTAGCGACGACGACTCGGATGATGGCAGTGACCGCGAGAGTCGATCAGGTGATAAGTCCCGCCGGAAGCGAAAGAAGGCCAAGGGCAAGGACCGCACGGGAGGACAGCACATCATGGCATTCCATGATCTCGATTGATTGATACCCTATCTTGAAATTGGAGGATTCGGATGGCTGTAAAAAATATTTTAGGACTCCAAGTATGGTGTAGAAGTAAATAGACAAAAGTTAGCTCCTTTCTAATATATGAAGCTATCATAATGCATTTCAACTCTTCAATGTAAGCGGAATTTTTCCACTGTTCTACAACTTCATTATTAACGCCATATCCGGAAATCCGAACCTCACCTCAACTGCCGAAGCCTCGAAGCCCCGCGACGAGACCCACGGAAGAGCATGTGGAGAGAGAATAGAGACAGATTTAAGGCTTGCGACTAGGATTATTCATGATGATCAAGCAGCGCCGGGTCTTATTTAGTCTTCCTTCTCCCCTCCACCTGCTGTTCGTCACTACGCATTGAATCTACACAATGGACGCTTTCGAATACAACGCCAACCCTGGCCGGGTCATCTTCGGCAGCGGCACTATCCAGAAACTTCCCGACGAAATCGCCCGGCTCAATCTCAAACTGCCCCTGGTCCTCTCGACACCGCAGCAGACCAGCCAGGCCGACACCGTCAAGGATGTCCTGAAAGACCAGGTCGCAGGCATCTTCTCGAATGCTACGATGCACACGCCCACTCATGTCACCGATGCAGCCGTCAAATCCGCGCAGGAGAAGGGTGCTGATTCGGTCATCTCCATTGGGGGTGGCAGCACCATTGGTCTGGGGAAGGCGATTAGCTTCCGTACGGGGCTGCCGCATATTTGTATTCCGACGACTTATGCGGGAAGTGAGATGACTCCTATCTTGGGAGAGACGGCGGATGGAGTGAAGAAGACCAAATCTGATCCCAAGATCCTGCCTGGAACGGTGATCTATGATGTCGACTTGACAATGACCCTGCCCACGGGGATGAGCGCGACGAGCGGTGTCAATGCTATTGCTCATGCTGGTAGGTTTACTGCTATCTCTAGTTATAGGTACATCTAGCTAATGGTATCTTCAGTCGAGGCCCTCTACGCCCGCAACACCAACCCCGTCATCAACTTAATGGCCCTTGAAGGAACCCGGGCCCTGGCCAGCTCCCTTCCCGAAATTGTTCAGAACCCATCTTCCCAATCCGCTCGCTCGCTGGCCCTGTACGGCGCCTGGCTGTGCGGAACTTGCCTGGGCAGCGTGGGCATGTCCATCCACCACAAGCTCTGCCACACCCTTGGAGGCAGCTTCAACCTTCCCCACGCAGAGACTCACACCACTGTGCTGCCGCATGCCATCTCGTACAATGCCCCCAACATCCCCGAAGCCATGAAAAAGCTGGCAGAAGCTCTTCCCGAGAGCAACGGGGATGCGATCCACGGGTTGAATGTTCTGTTGGAGAAATTGAGGGTGAAGCGAGGAGTCAAGGACTTTGGCATGAAAGAGGAGGACGTTGACAAGGCCGCTGATATTGCCGTGAGCAACCCATACTGGAACCCCCGGCCGATTGAGCGTGCTCCGATCCGTGAGTTGATTCGGAGAGTTTGGGCTGGAGAGCCGGCGCGGGCGGATCTGTAGATATAAGTTTATTGTAGGGGATGTTCTGTATATATCAAGGAGTCTAAGATGATGAATATAAAATATTCAAGTAAAAATGCAATGTCGGTTCCTGTATGTTGTTAATCACAACCCGTACCATTGGCCCCTTTAACATGGCGGGGTGAAGTGGGGGATTTTTCGCCGAAAAAAAATTTCCTCCCATCAGCCAACACCTGTCCCTCAATTCAACAGACAACATCCAGGAGAAAAGGGAGGCTACACAGCGCCTCTCCGATTGTTTTGATTAACTATGGGCGCAGAAATGGAGGCAGCACCGGTGCTATCAACTCCCGATGATCGAATCCTCGAAGCCACCGAACCCGTCGTCTCCCACGACCCCCAGCATATCGCGTCCGACGAAGAGCTCTGCATTACGTACGACATCGAGCGCACATTGAAAGAGATCCGCCAGGCCCGGTACAAGCGAGTTGCCCTACAATTCCCCGACGACATGCTCCCAGATGCCCCGCGGGTATTCCAACTACTCAGTCGGGGACTGAATCCTGCGACAACGACCACCAACGATGGCGCAAACGGTCACTCAAACAGAACGGAGAATGTGGATCTGGCGCAGTCTGTGGCTGGTCTTCAAGTGGAGTATCCAGCAGACGAGACGCCGAAACTGTATATCCTGGCTGATACTTCCTACGGAACTTGCTGTGTCGACGAAGTGGCCGCGGAACATGTGAATGCGGATGTGGTGGTACACTATGGACGATCGTGCTTGTCGCCAACGGCCAGATTGCCTGTAATCTACGTTTTTACGCATAAAGCGCTGCCCATCGAGCCAGTCGTTCGGGCCTTTAAAGCTACCTACTCAGACCCATCCACGAAAGTGATCCTGGCGGCGGATGTGACTTATGCGGATCACATCCCCAATGTGTATGCTCGACTGACAAAGGAGGGATATACAGACTTGTTTGCTACGGAGATTGTTCACCACCCATCTTCTGCTATTCCCAATCGAACTGTGCCGGAGTCTGTTCGCCAAAGCCCCGATTCGTTGTCAGAGTGGCAGCTATTCCATATTTCCGACCCTCCGACAGCCCTTCTTATGACCCTTGCGTCTCGCGTTACTGCGATCCATATCTATCCCACGGACAAGGCGGAGAAAGAAGAGGACAATGTGAAGCCACTAGAGGCATCCACAGCTGCCGCCTTGCGGCGACGGTACGCCATCTTGACCTCGCTAAACACTGTCCCTATCTTCGGTATCTTGATCAACACCCTGAGTGTGAAGAACTATCTTCACATTGTGGAACATGTTAAGCAAAAAATTGCGGATGCGGGCAAGAAGAGTTACATGTTCGTGGTTGGAAAGCTGAACGCGGCTAAAGTCGCTAACTTCAGCGAGATTGGCGGCTGGGTGGTCATTGGCTGCTGGGAGAGCTCCCTGGTGGACAGCAAAGATTTCTGGAAACCGGTTATCACCCCGTTTGAGTTGGAATTGACGCTCCAAGGGGATACGGAGCGGGTCTGGACGGGAGCATGGCAGAGCGATTTTCAAGCCGTTCTTGATAAGCCGACTGAAAATCCTTTGTCGGAAACTAACGGTGCGGCCGACGGCGACAACGACAACGATGAGGAAAAGGAAGAAGAGGACTCAGACTTCGAATCTGCACCCCCGGAATTTGACTTGCGTACTGGCAGACTTGTCTCGCACTCACGTCCGATGCGGGATTCTGCACCCCACGTTTCTGCCCAGCTTGATGCTGCGGCAGCGAGTAGTGGACCGAATGCTGCTCGGGCTTTAGCCAGACGGGCCAAAGGCGATCTTGCCATGATCGGCGGGACCGTTTCTCCAGGGGCGGAATTTCTACGATCGCAGCGGACGTGGAAGGGATTGGGCAGCGATTTCGACATCCGGTATGACGACGACGAGGAGAATGATCGGGATAGCACACTGGTGGTGGAAGGGCGCAAGGGTATTGCAAGGGGATACACCGTGGGAGAATCAATAGACAAGCATTGACTTTAGCATCCTGTGTGTATAGTATACTATTACTTGTATAGGAGTGTTCCGCAGGGCGTATGATACCCTAATAATTGAAGCCACAAGGACAACAGGACTTGAATGTAGGGGCCACTATGCAATGGAATAATTAAATCCTGATCTTCTTCCCTAAGACCTTTGTTGTCTGGCAGCAAAAGCAACATATCACATGATACGCCCGTTGAGTTGGCACACACCACAACAAGGCACGCTCTCTTCCTTTCATATACCGTCCAACAACAACTCAGGATGGCTTTCTCCATGTCGTTCGTCACTTGCTTATAAGGAAGAAAGTAAAAGGAAGACACGCCCATCCTTGCGTATCTTTTCTTCTCCTTCCCTTTTTTCCCTTCTTATGATGTCCTGCGTCTCCCGCATTCTCCGTTGTGCTCGCGATCTCGCGTCACTTTTCCGACTCCCAGCTTGAGACGAGAAGATAATGTCTATCGTTTACAACCCGGCATCTACAGACACGTTACAGTCGTACAGCAGCATCATGGTGGAAGATAAGCAACGGGGCCTGGTGGAAACCGCCCTGGGACAGTCGGCGGTTACGGCTCAACGATCTCTATCGACCTTTGAACGAGTGATCACCACGCATGCTCCCATTCTCGAATCTCTTTTACTCCAGTCTCCTACGGATTCCATCTTACAACTCTACCATACCTCACGATACCTACGAACCTTCCTTAAATCTTACCCGACAGCATGGAAATACCTCTCGTTCCGGTTATACTACCCATCCGGCACGCCGCCGCCTGTCCGAGTCGTCCTCCCCGGCCATCTAGATTCAGAGAGTCAACGACAATCACGTCCGTACGCCCTCGATCAGTTGTTGATGACGGTAGCCATCCCGTGCAGTTCGTGTCTGCGAAGCTTGGAGCTGGATAATACGGCTGTGTCGGGTCAGATTCTGATCTCGACGGTTCTGCATTCACGACGAGAGACGCTGGAGCATCTGTCCGTTCGGGGGTGCAAGAATGTTTCGCTGAAGTACCATATTGTTCCGTATCTGACTATGTTTGGGTTACAATACGATGTGGATATGGCACGAAATATTGGTAGTTCACCTGCTACGAAGCCGCTTGCCCTTAAGAGTCTCTATACCTATCGATGTCGTCATCATCGACGGAGACCATATCTTACATCTTCTTTGCAAAGGAAGGATTCCGACTCAGAACCAACGCATGAGCTGGTGACTCTCTGTCACAAGTTGGGCATCTGGACGGATACGGCTTGGT
Organism: Aspergillus sp. S3505; assembly: GCA_023627475.1. Taxonomy (NCBI): domain Eukaryota; kingdom Fungi; phylum Ascomycota; class Eurotiomycetes; order Eurotiales; family Aspergillaceae; genus Aspergillus; species Aspergillus sp. S3505. Next base: position 36,184 of record JAMAHJ010000032.1, on the reverse strand, counting down.
GCTCTACCCCCGCAGGACGGTGCTTTCGGCGACGGGGATATGTCCAAATGAGAGTGCCCCAGGGGTCTGCAGAGGTCTGGGTGGTATTTGACCGGCTCTGGCGATCCAAGAATTGGATCGGTCCTGTGGACCAGGGAAGCCAACCATCAAAGCAGGATGGGAAGTTGTGGGAGCACAACGAGACTGGGGCATCCGGCGAAGCTTTGGGGACCGGAGAAGGAGGCGATCTGGGTGAGGGCAAGACTTTGCCTGCCCATATTCGTCAGAGCCACACACGCTTCGTTGAGAATATTCGGTGTGACAATTGCTTGGATGTGATTCCGGAGCGGTGTGAGCAATGCAGCATCCTGATGCACTGTATTGGGTGTCGAAAGACCCTCTGTGCAAGCTGTGCGTACGAGAGGCCTTATGTTCATCGCATATCCAGGTCATCGGCATCTGCAGATGATGCTCCTCAACCTTTCTGGTGGGCACCGGGAGCAACTGTCTCGCCATGTTCCATGCAGGACCCTACGCAACATGCCGCTTACATCTCGAACCAGCCCAGCTCGTACCCCGCGCTCAAGTTCCATTGGTGTTGTACGGAACCCATTTTCTCCCAAGGCGGTGGGATCAGCATTGGTACTCCCAATCGGGAAGTTGATCAGGTACGCGCCGTTCCTCTGCCCCGGGGACAGGGCTGGGAGGATGTTGAGTATTCAACCAATGAATTCAGCAAGACGTTCCCGAAGTACGCCTATGGCGATCCAAAAAGGCCAGATTACTCACTCGAGACGGGACACATCGCCATGATGAAGTGGTTATTGGGCCCGCCGGATCGGAAGATCTCGCCCTGCCCGCGGAACCTGTGTCAGGAATGCTATGATTCTCCCCAGTGGAAGGTCCATTGCAAGACGTGCTCGAAGCCGTTGTGCATTGAACATGACCTCCGGGGATTGCGTCTACGGATATGTGGGTATCGCGACCTTGCTTTGGAGAAACTGGCCATTCAAGAACAGGATGGCACCGACTCTTTCGACCATCTTCCGCAAGCAAGTTCCAGTTCTGCATTTGACCTTCCCTACCGACCACAGCGCTTGGTTGACTCGACCACGAGCAGCTTCACGGATGATCAACCAGGCGATAATCTGACTGAGGCGAACATTCCTGTATTCCAGCATACAGATCCTACCGAGTCTGACGAGCTTGTACGACACGGCTCAAGGAGCTTCTCAACCTCGAACTCCAACGGCTCTCGCTCTTCGTCGCCGTCATCCCTCTACTGCGACTCACCGATGGAACCCCCGAAATGGCAAGGATGCCAATCATTCTTCTGCCCCCAGCACCGCGCGGTAGGCGACCAACGCCAACGCTGCAGCAGCCTCCTCTTCGAGTGTACATCTTGCTCAGTCAACGTGTGTCAAGACTGTGTCTCGCGGAACCCGCCATGCAATTGTTCGTACTGCGAATCGAACTATCTCTGTCCGAACTGCGCTAGGATCTACGAGCGAGACGGGACGTGTCGACGACTGGTCGAGGAGAAGGCACGGCGGGAGCGGAAGTGGAAGAAAGACATGCGAGTGTTGGAGGGGATCCTTGAAGATAAACTTGCGAATGAGATCGCCGAGTTTGCCGGTCAATTCTTCGATGCGATTGAGCAGGAGCAGCCGGGGGTATCTGTGGAACAGGTTGAGGATATTGGATTGTCGGGTTGATCTTGAGTCCTTGTTTTTCCGCATTTTTCCCAGCATTTTTCATTTTTTTTCTTTTTCGATTGTACTGTCACGTTTGTTCAAGGAGTGCATCATGGCCAATTGCGCCGGGTGGTGTTCATGGCGTCCTGGCCATCTTTCTACATACTGATCTGAGTCTGGATGCGCAGGGAGCATTTAGTCTTGATGTATGTGTTTGGGTTTTATTTGTTTTGAGTCAGATATCCGGGGTTATAAGGTGGATATAGGCGAAGAAAAATGTGTTATGTTCGATTTATATGTTAGGAATAGAGGCCATGCCTTTCATTGTATCAATTGCATCCCGTAAGAGTGGTAGGAGTGAATAGTGATCTACCTAGCGGAACTGCCCCACATTGACAGAAGCTACTCGAACGACATCACCTTCCTTTCCATTTCCAACACTTCACAACATACCTGGACCTTACCCATCCAACCCCCAAACAACAATGGCCGATGAAAAACCCCCCACCCCCGCCGAAACTGCCGTCCGCGAACAAGAAGAAAAAGACCGCAAGGCCCGCGAAGACGCCGAACAGGCCCAACTTCCCTACAAATGGACCCAGACCATCCGCGACGTCGAAGTTACGATCCCCGTCCCGGGCAATCTGAAGGGGAGGGATTTGGATGTCGTGCTGGCGAAGGATAAGATTAAGGTTGCTGTGAAGGGGCAGGATGCTATTATTGAGGTGCCGCCATCCACCTATACCCGACAATACCAAATGACAACACAGCACAGAGCTAATTACTGTGAAAATAGGGCCAATTCCCCCATCCGATCCTCACCGATGAATCCTCTTGGACCCTGGAGACCACCCCAACACCACCCGGCAAAGAAATCGCCATCCACCTTGACAAAGTCAACAAGGTGAATTGGTGGGCGCACGTGGTAACTACAGCGCCCAAGATCGACGTGAGCAAGATCACGCCCGAGAACTCAAATTTGAGCGATTTGGACGGGCAGACGAGGGCGATGGTGGAGAAGATGATGTATGATCAGCGGCAGAAAGAGATGGGGAAGCCGAGTAGTGAAGAGGAGAAGAAGATGGAGATTTTGAGGAAATTTCAGGCGGAGCATCCTGGTATGTTTTCCTTTTGACGTTATGAAGGGGGGTGTTGGATTGGTGGCTAACGAGGACAGAAATGGACTTTTCAAATGCGCAGATTGGGTAGGTGGGTGATTTGTAGTAGTATTCATTGCACTGTTTGATATGGGTCATGAATTGAAACGCGTCATGCTGTGAATTTATGCTTCAGTGCTTGATATCTATCGCTTTGAATATGTTTTACTTGTTGACATTCTCCGCTTGACTACATTCTTCAAAACATATTCAAGAAAGATTCAATTAGACATTAATATGTCATAGTAATAGTACATAATCCCGTACCATATCCATTCCATGATTAGCATTAGTATTAGTGATATGCATGATCATAAATCATTCACAGCAAAGTAAAGGGCGCAGTATGTCCAGTCCAAGCATATGTTCAAACTCACAACAACCCTATCGACTCTCCCATGAGAACCTCCTCACCTCGACTTCCTCTCCAATATCAACACTACACCTCGGGCTCCGAACCATCCACTCGGGCCGCTGAAACACCGGCTGTGGCTGCGCAATGTTCACCATTTGCTGCTGTCGCAACATCGCAGACGACACAGACACAGTCGTCCTCCTCGACGGCGCAGGCGAGACACCGGCTGAGTAGGGCGGGGGCGGGGTCTCCCGCGTCGCAGTGGAGGTGTTACCATAACTGCTCTGGAAGGAGAATGCTGAGGAGACGTCGTCAGCTGTGACGCCTTCGTCACGAAAGTCTCGATGGTCGTATTCGTAGAGATATCTTTGTTTGTCGTCGGATGGCGCGTTTGTATTTGGTTCTGCTCCCAAGTCTGACGAGGATGGTCTCATGCGCCCCTCAATGGTCTTCTCTCGAATACTCAGGGGACGAGGCGTATACCGAGGAAGTGGGATGGCGGGTGTGTAGCCCTCATCATCCCTAATGTTGAGATTACCAATATAAGCGACCATTCCACTGGCGTGGCTATGGGTATAACTCTGGGACTGATCGTTTTGTCCGCCCTGAAGAGACACTCGTCGTGCGGGGCTTTGCTCTATCATGTCCGGAGTAGGAGTTTGAGAGCGGGGGAAACAGCAGCAAAAGCTGCTAAAAAGTCCCATATTGCCGTTTCAGAATGAAGTAGAGGTTCGATGAGAATGGCAGTTTAATAATAGATAATAGATTGATGCGGGCCTGAGGTTGGTCTGAGCGCTCCGCAGTCTATATGCAAGTATAGATGAGGGCTCAACCATGCACAAAATGAGATAATCTGATCGATGGCAGGCAAGTCAGAATGCAGAATGTGCAAGATCGATGAGAAAGAGAAAATGACAGAAAGCAGCGAGAGGAAATGAGGCTGAGGAATCCAGAGGGAATCCGCAGTGAATAAAGAGCCTCAGGCAAGGCAGTCACGTTTTAGATTGTTTTCCGATTGGTTGAGCATTCACTGCTGATAAGATTCCCCAGATTGGTGCCTGAGGCTGACAGGAACTTTTTTTTTTCGTCTCTCCCCGCCTGACTGTATTCACCACAATCTGTTTACAGTCTACCTATACAGCATATCAACCGCCAATATGTCACCGGCCGCTACATCGCTACCCCCTGACACCCCTTCAACCATCCCGTCAGACACAGACATCCCCGACATCACCACCGCCGCCCAACGTGCCGAACCCCCCCAAATCCCCGCGCACCGCTCCCACGATCCCTCCAACAACCTCAAACGTACTGACCCCTTCCAATTTGGCTCCCGTTACCTCGAAGAAGGCGACAATGTCTTTGAATTCAACGCCTGGGACCACGTCGAGCCCGATGACGAATACAAAGCCTTCGCGGAGGTCCAGTACGCCAAACAGCGCGAATCCCCCGTCTCCGAGTTCGATCGCTGGCGCTTCAACGCAGACCCGGCCAAATGGTGGAACCTGTTTTACAAGAATAACACGGCGAATTTCTTCAAGGACCGCAAATGGTTGAGACAGGAGTTTCCGGTGCTCGCGGAGGTGACGAGGGCTGATGCGGGAGAGAAGGTTGTGCTGGAGGTTGGGGCGGGGGCGGGGAACACGGCGTTTCCATTGGTGACGAATAATGAGAATGAGGGATTGAGGGTTCATGCGTGTGATTTTTCGAAGACGGCGGTGCAGGTTATGAGGGAGAGTGAGCATTATAATCCCAAGTATATCACCGCGGATGTGTGGGATGTAGCTGCTGTGCAGACTGAGGAGAGTGACTCGCTGCCTCCAGGGTTACCGGAGGGGTCGGTTGATGTTGTCGTGTTGATTTTCATTTTCTCAGCGCTCAACCCTAATCAGTGGGATCAGGCTATGCGCAACATCCACCGTGTGTTGAAACCCGGTGGTCAGGTTTTGTTCCGTGACTATGGCCGGGGAGACCTAGCGCAGGTGCGGTTCAAGAAGGGCCGGTATCTGGCAGACAACTTCTACGTCCGCGGAGACGGGACGCGGGTGTACTTCTTCGAAAAGTCCGAACTGGAGTACATGTGGAGCGAGTGGGCACCAGAAAAGGGCATCCCGTTTGTCGACCAGAGCGAATACAAAGTCACCAAACCAGGAACCGAACCTGAAACTCCGCAAGAAGACCTCACACAAAACGAGAACCAGTCCGAAGAGAAGCAAGAGAAAGCTGAACCGACTCAGCCTTTTTGCACTGGTCAGAATGACGGCCTTTTTGAGATTCTCAACCTGGGTGTTGACCGCCGATTGATCGTCAACCGGAACCGCAAACTCAAGATGTACCGTTGCTGGATGCAGGGTCATTTCCGGAAGCGTGAAGCGGCCATCGAGGACAAGAAGGAAGAGGCATGATTTCATCAGAAGCCCAGAAAAATGCATATACCATTGTGATACCCGAAAGACCATATTTCGCGATGTCGGGGCTCAGACACCATCTGCTGGCCATCAAATCAAGAACGTCTAGACCAACACGGGGTGCTTGGTCAAGGCCCTTACCCCAGCCCTTGTACTCGCCGTTCTGGGTATATTGGCGCTGCTACGAATTGGATTAGATGCGCATTCTAGACCTGCGAATTGAAGAAGCCATCAGCGCTTTTAGTGCACGCATAGAAACGAATATATTAGACCATTGCTTCAATGCTACGCTAGACACCGTGAAGACAGTCGTGTTATCCAAAACCGTTCATTATTTGCAGGAAGTAAGTCCCAAGAAGAAAAAAAAAAAGGCTGACTACATTTTGACCACGCGTATGTACTGGCAAAATGGCAAGAAAAAAGTATATGAAAGAAAAAAAAAAAAAAGAAAGGATAAGAATGAAAGAGAAAAATGAAGGAAGAAAAGGAGGAAAGGGTGGTAGGAAGACAAAAAAAGCTGCTCTATGTACCGGTCTATCCCCGAGCTGAATCGAAAACAAGACTTGGAGTCTAAAGCAGCAAACGAGGGTCTAAGAAAGCAAATGCCATGATACTCCATCCATGCAAGAATTGAAGAAAAGAGGAAGAGGAAGAAAAGAAAATATCGTGACAGAAAAGGTCAGGATAGAGAACAAGGCCAGATAATCCTTACTTAGCAAGAGTCCAATACTTTTGGTTCATATATCTTCACTCATAGTCGGTCATGCATTATTGTATTGACAAACCCGCCTTACGAAGTCAGGTTGGGACATTCTCCCTTGGCTCTCACGAAGGCATGAGCGAAGAGGTCCTGCATCGCACAGTAGTGGAACAGAATTCCACCAAGCACTGCGAAATGCCAAATGTTATGGCTGCCTCCCACATAGTCAAACAAACCAGGACGCCAGCGTTCCGGGACTTGTGAAGCATAGATGCAGGCACCGGCGAAGTAAACTAGAATACTCTTCACGACGGGAGCGTAGAAATACAAGCACCAAGCAAAACCTCTGGTGTACGTCAATTGCGCCAAAGGGGCAAAGCCCGTCAGAGCAAGGGTGACGTAGAATGCCACGCGAGCCCAAGCGAGATCCGCTCGATTGAACGTCGGATGCCACGGAAGAACGACACCACCAACACCAAGGCACATGGTGAGAATGATGTACGTCCATCGGGAGACGGGCTCACAGTAGAAAGCTGTGTATTCCGTGGTCACAATCGACGCCGCCACCAGCATGGAGATCCCGGTGTAGTCGACACAGGCGAATCGTTCCATGAGCGGCTGGTTGGCGATGCTGTTCATGGTGTGCCAGAGGGTACTGCAGACCAAGCACTTGCATGCCGCAAAGAAGAAGACGGCGGCAATGGTCACGTCGGTTTTGGTGCTCAAGTGGAAGTTTGGGTTCAAAGGATAGAAATAGAACGCCACCGACAGAACAATGAACAGACCGATGAGATGCGACCAGATGTTCACCATTTCATTCGAAAAGCTGAAAACTGAAGTTAAGCATTCCACCTTTGAGGAATTGAATCGATAGCCCTGAAGGATATGCGGGTTGATGCGCCACGGATGAGGAAGATCGGCGTAGGCAATTAATCGTTTCTGCTGCGCTAGTTCGATGGCACGATCGATACTCTCTCGCATAGCATCCTTCGCTCGTCGAGCCCGTTCCATTCCTTCATCGACCACTTCACCCAATTTCGTGTCCATCGCCTTCCAGCCGTCATCAATAGCGCCATAGATACCACGGTCCCGGACCGCATGGGCTCGCGATTCCAGTTCGGACAAGAACGACTCCATAAGACGAACGCCGGCCTGGGCCTTTTGCTCCAGTGTCTCCTTTGTCGCCAATGCCTCGTTGTAGCGGCCCTCGAGGGTCTCGACCAGGATTTTGGCTCTCTTTTTGCCGCTGCCCATAAGTTCTCCGGAGGCGTAGGAGCAAGAATCCCTAACAGCCTCGAGCGTCGCATAGCCCCTGCGGAGACTGGCATCAATCTGAACCATGTGTGACTTCCGGTACTGCTCGATCCAATGCATCCGGCGTTCCAACTCGGCGAGGAACAGTTCGACCTAATTCAGATTAGAATCGTCTCGCAGAATGGCAGGAAATTCGGAAGACTCACCCTCAGGTAAACCGCATCCCCATCATAATCGCAGGAGTTCTTCCTGGCATTGTGAAAGGAATGCCTGCGTCTCCGGTCCCGTAGCAACGAGGTGTCTTCTTGAGGAGTGGCCGAAGAGGAGGCGGCGACATCGGCGACATCGGGATACGACTCGATGGTCATGGACTGCGCGGAGCAAGCCATTCTGATTGCGTTTTCTGTTCGTTTGACTGACTCTGTTTATGTGTTTCGCATTCCTTTCGACGTTTTGTAGTGTAAGCGCTGTACAGTGGGTGTTGTATATATGTCCTGGCCGTTTCGTTGAGTTCGGGCGGGCGTCGGTTGGTTGGGTGTCGGGGGACCCGGCAAGAGAAGGACGGTGGGAGTAATGGTGGTATTCTGGGGTAAAGAAAGAGAGAATACGAAGCAAGGAGAGCAAGAGAACGAACAACGAGCAAGGAAGACCAAATATAATTGGTACTTATTTGCAGACGAACTGCAGGGCTGAAGAAGGGAAGAAAGTGAGAATTATAAGAGTGAGAAAAGAGAAAGACAGAGAGAAGGCTGGAGGAGGGGAAAAGATCGGAGGTCCATAAGAAAAGTCGCTCACTGCAACAGTCACTAACTACAGACTACTCCCGTACATAATATAACCTCACCTGCTCCCACATCCAGTTCTTATTCGAGAATCTGTCAATCTTATTCCTACACGGAACAGTCCATTCAGCGCCTTCCATTCTCCACGTTGTTGGCTTATTTTTTTTTCCTCCGTCGCGCTCCCACCAGTTCTTCGCCGTTCGGATAACGTCAACTTTGTTCTTTCGCCGCGGATCTTCGCCTTTCCTCGTCGCCGTCTTCTTTTCCCTTCTTTTTCCTGTTCTCGTGACCATGGCGATTAACGAGATCGTCACCGATCCGTCCTTGTTGCCCGTGCTGCAGACCAGCGCCGAAACCCAGGAACAATGTCAGAAGCTGCTGTCCTTGCTCAATCCCACGGCGGATGTCTCGCCGTCTGAATCCCCAGAGAATCCGGCTCTCGCAGTTTCTAGACAACAAAAACAGTTATTCGCCGTCCTGGCCCAACTCCGGGGTCAAAATCGAGACGCCATCTTCCGGGTTCGAGATACGAAGCAATCGACAGCAGAGGCGCGCCAGGAGATCGATCGGTTACACCTCCAGCTACAGAATCTGTACTATGAGCAGAGACACCTGACGGGGGAGATTGCGGCTTGCGAGTCCTATGAGTATGTGGATGAATGCTGAAACGTGCTACGGATTGAATTTGCTAACAAGGTCTAGTCACAAATACCTCTCGCTGCCCTTGATCCCTGTCGAAGAGTTTCTGGCCCTGCACCCCGAACACAAAGAATCCAACGAACATGAACTTATGATCGCGCGTATTAACCACGAACATGCCGAACGGGAGAAACTTGAGCAGGCACGACAGGAGCTGCTGAAGCGCAAACAGGCTCTGATCGCAGAGAACAAGAAGCGCAAAGATGACCTGGCTAGCTTGGACCAGGATCTGGAGCGGTTTATCGATGTGCGTATTACCTCATGTGCCTATCCTTTGTTGAGCGCTGCTAACGTGATATGCTCCAGGCCGCGAAACCTATCCAGAAGCTCTTCGAAAAGGAGTATTAGGCCCATAATGACGACCCGTATACTGTTTAAGATACCCAACTGAACCTTGCAATAATACTTGGTGCATAGGCACAGGCGTTTTTTTTTTTTTTTCTGGATAGACTTGAAAGTTGAACTATAATACAGAGTGCATTCAAATCAATTACAGTTTCATGCAATATAAATATACTGTAGTCATAGTTGTCATAGTTGTGTCCCTTACGGTGGCCCAGCCAAGCCATATCAGTGCTAACCTCCGCTTTAAACCCCGACAACCACAACAACATCGCACTGGGAACAACCCACTGCACAAACACATAATTCCCATACACGCGGTCAAATAATGCTGTCATGACCACCAAGAATGAAGACCTGGGGTCTTCTCCGCAGACTACCTTCGACCCTGACAACACCGCAACCACCACAATGAGCTCCGAAACCAGCGCCCAGCGTGTCCCTCCAGCAGAAAAGCCGGAGGCGACCCGGACCAGGTTTAAGGTAATTGCGGCATTTTGGGCTGTGATTATCTTCCTGGGACTGCCTATCTGGTGGAAGACGACGTCGATCTACAGAGCACATTTGCCTTTCCAGGAGATGGTCGATTGGGCCGATGGCAAGGTTAGTGGACCAGGGTAGTTAGATTTAAATAATTGCTAACACTCATATTATGATTATAGAGCTGTCGTCCTGTTTTCCCATTGGAAATCCAAATCGCTGCCCCATCGATGCCAGACCCCGACGCGCAGTTACTCCTCCGTACCACGCAACATACTCTCGATGATCTTAACGAATTCTCGGCCCATCATCTGCGATTGAAGTTGACAGAAGATGGAGAGAATATTGGAGAAGTTAAGAGAGAAGTGCACGAAAAGCCGGACACTGCGTTGACCGTCCGTCTGGTGCCACAAGACAACCTGCCCACACCAAGATCGGAACTAAGCCCGGAAACCACCCAGCTGGACGTGTTTTACTCCCCCAACCAGAGCCCGGTTCCTTCGTCGTCCAATTCACCCTTGTCGACCTTTATTGCCGGTGAATTGCAACGCTTGTTCGGTGAGGAGAAAGCGACCATTGCGCACATCTTGTCCAACGGCCATACCCAATTGTCGGAGAACATTAGCCGGAGATTGAGACGCTCGTTGAAGTACGCGGATACATATCATCTGGCTTTCTCGCTGTTCACTCCGGGACCTGCGCCGTCGTCATGGGCGGTCCAAGAAGCAATTGAGGACTACCTTTCGCCGCTTCTGCAAGCCTTTGCCCCGATTAGCAACTTCACAGTCGACACACAAGTTCAGTTGTACGCGACTTTCTCGCCCACGGCACCGTTGCCTGAGTTTGATGAGTCGCAATCAGCATGGACCTTAAAGCAAGAGGATCTCAGCGCTTTTGTCAATGCCGCAGAGTGGCCCTTGAGTCCAAGCATCGGCAGTGGCCCAACCATCAACTTCCTCCTCTACGTCCCTGACCCCTCCCAATCACCCATGGTCGTGAAAGAAAACACTGCAACGAGCTGGATCATTCCTCAATGGGGCGGTGTCTTCCTCCTCAACCCCCGCCTATCCAACGAAAACCCATCAAACCCATCACACCTACCCAAAGACTCCCTTCGTCCCGCCTTCATGACCTTCTCCCACCAACTTCTCACCCTCCTGGGCACCCCCACAACACCAACCTCCCTTCCCTTTCGCCTCCAAACACTCATCCGCATCCGCGCAGCAACCCTCCTCCTCTCAGCCTCCTCAACAATGGGCTCCCTAGCCCGTCTCACCGAATCCCTCCCCTCAATTCCCATCCCCGCCACAGTCGCCGCGTCTGTCTCAACAACCCTCTCGCATCTCTCTGCGGCGTGTACACATCTACGCGAAGGCCGCTTCTCCGCTGCTCTGGACAACGCGCGGGTAGCCGAGTTGGAGGCGGAACGCAGCTTTTTCGAGAAGAGTATGGTGGGACAGGTGTATTTCCCGGACGAGCATAAGGTGGCTGTTTACTTGCCGTTGCTGGGGCCTATTGGAGTGCCGCTTGTTGTCGGGTTGTTGAAGGAGGTTAAGAGGGTTTTTAAGGGGTTGAAGGGTAGGTGAGACGTGTATATACTCTAATCACTTCAGTTAAGTGTTTTTCTTGAATCTGGGTGATATATTTATAGTAGGCTGCTATTATACACTCAGAAATATTAATATCAACAATCGTACAGATTAACTCCATCCAACCAACACGCTCATGCAATACGTAACAAACATAACCTCCCAATTCCAACACCAACAAAATCTATGCATTCCCCTCTCTCACCCGATAACAAGGCTGCCCCCTCTTATCCCTAAAACCCACATGATCAATCATCTCCGTAAATGTCGTATCCGGCCTCGCATTCACCCTCCAAGCCGCAGCCCCCGGATACGGATCCGGTTTCAGAAACCCTCTCGCCTGGAAAACACCCGGCGGTGTGTGCAGACGTATACTTTCTATGTTTTGTGGGCGTGGTGTTGACTGTGCATGAGGTTCATTCACGTGAGCGGGTACAGGAGGGACGACGGGGATGCCAGAGTCGAGGGTACGATCGTGGCGAGTGCTGAGGAAGGATTTGACGCGGGAGCCGGTTCGGTGCAAGCGGGAGCGGGTTTCTTCGTTTGCGCGGCGGAGGATACTGCTGCTGCTGTTGTTGTTCATGTTTGGGCTCTGACAGGCGAGAAAATCTGTTCTCATTGCTGTGTCTTCTGATGGGATTGGGTCTGATATCCCGATTAATGTCCCGTTCCTCGTGCGTTCGGTGAATTGCGCAACTTTGGCGGAGGGAGGGAGGTTCTGTCGGCGCTTGCGGAGGCAGTATGGGATTAAGAATGCTAGGGCTGCCCCGAAGATGGCACCCGGAAAGAATCCAGCGAGGATGGCAGGCGTTGGGAAAGAGGGACAGTTGTTTGATTTTGATAGAGCGCTTGTGTCGGCGAGGGTGCTGGCGCTGGGGCTCGAGAAGGAGGTTTCTTGTTTGGAGGTTTTAGATTCGGGGGCTGCTGTTGGTATGACAGCGGCGGTGTCTGATGTTGATGAAGCTTCGTCTGTTGCGGGTGCGGATATTGTAGGCGTTGTAGATGCTCTAGTTGAAGTTTTGAATGTTGAAGTTGAAGAAGAGGTAGGAGATGAAGATGAAGCTGAAGACGACGAAGAGGAAGTGCTATCTAACACACAAGCACTCCTCCCCCCGCTCTCCCTGCACTCATAGCCAAATGGACAGCAAGAATTGCCGCACTTGGGCAAATCATCATTCAATCGTGTCGTCTTTATTGGACTCTTCGGATGAAGTGTGGCATTCTGTTGCTGCACATCGCAGGAGATGGTTGCAATAGAGTTGCAATCCTGGCCCTCTTCACAGCAGATGATTGAGCTCGAATCGTCGAAACTCATGCATGTCGAAGATGAGGAACAGCAAAAGGAATCAGGAAAGTTGGAGTTTTCGCACTGTTTGTAGGAGACCGGACATGTGTCGCCGCGTGTGACCAGATCAAAGGTGTAGCCTGGTGTGATGGTGGTTGCGATGATGGCGCAGAGCAGTATTAATGGTCGTCCAGCCATATATCTGAGGACCGGCCTTGCCATATCAACAATATCTCACAGGATCCCTAATGTGACTGCAAAAATAAAGATATTCTGGGTATATACCACCGTTAAAGAGAAAGAAAGAACCCTAGCAATGACAACGGATAAAAGACATCCAAGGTAAACAAAAAAAAAAAAAAGTCAAAGACAATGCCTGTCAAAAATAAAACACAATGAGAAACAGGGGCAGCCAGTGCTATTTCACACATTGTCTTTCTGAAGATGACTGGGCTGGAATGCCGGCTGCAAGCGCCGGCCTCCCAGAATAGAGACAGCATATGGAGCTCCTGGTAGCTCTCATGGCAATGAGTCCAGGCGCTAATATGTCCGATTGTTGCAGAATGCTTCTTAAGCTGCAAGCCAAATCATCCGGGCGCGTACGAGAGAGTACAGAAAAAGAAAGTCCGTCTAGGGCAAGTCGGCGGTTGGATGTTGATAGAAGTAGATCCCAGGTCTGTGATAGGTTGTCGCTGTGTATGGCTTATTTAAGCCACGCTAGTCCCAGAAAGGCAGCCGACATCCTCCGCGATGGAAATTCTGCGGACTTGAAGCTCTTTGCCGAGCGACGGTGTTTTAGCAGCCCAGCAACTCACCAGATTTTCATAATGTTTTCCCGGCTCATGCGGCCGGAGAGTGCCCTGCGTGCGGCCTCTGCGATTCCCAAGGTACGTTCTGGCCAATGGCGTTGTTCGTCCGAAAGCGAGGAACTGACTGTCCCGCCTATTACTAGAAACCCTTCCAGACACGAGGATTGCATGTTGTTCCGCAGTTGACGTTCCAATCTAAATTCGATCAAAATGGCGTTGAAGGGTTGTTGTCGAAGGATGCTTTCGATTTCTCATGGAACCAGTACCAGAGTCTTATGGTCAATAAGCTCAACCTTCTGATTCAGGGTATGTCCATTGGACGCCAATTGACCCGGTAGATGGTCATGGGAACTGGCTTTAATCGATTCTGTGTATAGATACTCCTGACGCTGAATTGAGACCCTACGATCTCACGCTCAAGTACGCCCGCCGTGCGGAAATGGCGTCCGTGTTTAACTATGCCTCGATGGCTCACAACAACCACTTTTTCTTCAACTGCCTGGTGAGCGACTCTCTCCACCTACATTCCTCCCATTCAGTCCATACTGACCGCACCAGTCTCCCGTTCAAACACAGATTCCCGCCGATTTCGAGAAAGACATCAATGACACGTGCTCCTCGGTTGAATCGCTGAAGCTCGACTTTCTGGCCACGGCCAACGCCATGTTCGGTCCCGGTTTCGTGTGGCTGGGAAAGAATTTGGAGAGGGAAGGATTGATGCACATCTTCTGCACGTATAACGCCGGTTCGCCGTACCCGGCGACGCACGCCCGGAGACAATCCGTCGACATGGCTACCCACCCTCGCGATGCCCCTCTTGGTAACCAATACGCCGGTTCGATGGGCGCTCACTCTCCAAACCAGAAAAGCCTGGCACCGGGGGCCGTCGATGTGCATCCCATTCTGTGCGTGAACACCTGGGAACATGTGTGGTTGATGGACTACGGTATTGCGGGCAAGGCTGAGTACCTGGAGCGGTGGTGGAACCGGATCAACTGGGATGTCGTGCATGACAACTTCCGTGCCGTGAATGCAAGGAAGAGGTCTGGTGCTAGTCGGGACCGCGCTTTGGACTTCACGCGATAAATCAGTTGAAATGCCGGGATGGGTTGTGATGTTCTATCTTGATTGTATTATATCTACATGTCTTTTTCTTATGGTCTAAATGTACAGCGTTTTGGGATAGATCATGCCAACATTCTTCAACTCCCGACATTCGACAGCCAGTATACAGTAGACAGTGGGCTACCTCTGAACTTCCCTCATCCTCTTCTCGAATGCCTCAATCATAACCCCCGCCATCTGCCCCTCAACAGCACTCATAATAGTCGCATGAAACTGACTCCGAAACTCAAACTCAATCTTCAACTGCACCCTCGTCTCATTCCCAGCCTCCAACGGCACCAACTCCCACCTCGTACTCAAATACTCAAAAATACCCTCCCTCGCCCCCGGAAACTCCATCCCCTCCTGCCCACCCTTCTTATCAACCCCAAACCGCGCCCCACTCCTCGCCTCAACGACCAGATTCTCTGGATCGCAGTCCACGCGCGAAGTAAACGTTTCGCTGAGGGGTCCGTAGCCAACGGTTAGGAAGGCTGTGGTTGGGTAATTGGTGGTCGAGTCGCGGGCTGTTACGGTGGATGCTGTGAGAAAGGGGAGAAATTGGGAGTAGGAGTCGACGGAGGCGATTACGGTGAAGAGGGGTTTTGGTGCATAGGGGAGGGCTCGGGTTGCGGTTAGGGTGCGGGTGCGGTTGCTGTTGTTGCCGTTTGAATTGTTGTTCGGGAGGACGGAGGAGAAGTCGGGGAGTGAGAAAAATGTTCGTTGTGGGGTACTTTGTGGTGGTGTTCGTGGTTGAAGCGGTTGGTGACGGTGGAGTGGTTGTGATTGTAATTGGGAAATGGCAATGCGCGAGGGATATGGTCTGGCATTGGAGCTAAGTCTGCCGCAGAATGGTCGCGCGAGTGATGGTTTCATTTTGAATATTCTGATTTAATTGACAATTGAGTACAGTGTAATGTGAGTATCTTCGCGGGTCGCAACGGAGGTTTTTTGCGCATCGAAATTACCCGATTGGGATGCCAAGACCGGGTATACTCTAGAGTATAGAAGCAACATTTTACCGTTGTCCATTATACTATCACCAATTTATTTACAAAACAGTCGGTACAGCTCACTTTATTTCAGCCTTCATACCAATTACATCACCTTGCGCCAATATCTGCACACTCCCAATCCCACCATTCTCCTCCAACACAATCCGATACTCGTCCTCTGCATACAATGGACTCGTCGCACGATACCTGATACTCTCCGGCACAAAAGACTCCAAATCCGTCTCAGTATTAGGTGACCTTGTATCCCGCCACAAATCCAGTATGGAAATAAGATTCAGTGGGCCGTGGACTACGATGTCCTTATGTCCCTCGATGTCTCGCGCCCAGGGAACTGAGTAGTGGATCTTATGTGGGTTGAATGTTAGCGCAGAGAAGCGGAAGAGGGTTGCAGCGGTTTGGCGGAGGGCTCGTGTGTGCGTATTGCCGGTTGTGGTTGTCGTGCATGAGGCAGGTTTCGGCGGTGTCCATTGTTGGGATGTAGGCGTTGTTGACGAAGATGCTGTAGAAGGGATTGGCAGAGCTTTGCGGAAGACCCAATTTCTGATCTTCATTAGCATTCGCTTCTCATCCATATAGATGGGGCAGGACCTACCGTCGATCCAAAACAGCAACCCCGTCTTGATTCCTAAACTCCTTCTCAACACCAACAACAATCATCTCCTCCCCGGTCTTCTTCACAATCTTCGGCTCTGCACTTAGTACCTTCGTTGTCTCTGTAACTTTCTGTCCAACTCGTAATGGGTTCATCCTCCCTTTGGTCCCGCGCGGCCATTGCACCTCTCCTCCCGCCCACATGCGTCGCGTAAACGGCGGTGCAGGGTTATAAGAGACATCTGTGCCATCTGCGCCTAGTTCACTCTCCAGAAATGCGGGTGTGAAATATACTAGATGATACCCCGGGGGTAGTGGTGTTCCGGCTGGGGGCGGATTGGTGTTATTTGAGAGGGCTGGCGTGTTTGGATAGAGGGAGGGGCGGTTGAGGGTGAGGGTGAGGAGTTGGAGTTGGTTTGCGTCGAGTGTTTGAGTGCGAGTCTGAGGGCCGAGAGATTGGAAGCGCTCAAGGAATGAGGATGCGATAGACGAAGCGGTTTTGTCGCGGGAGGTGGATAAGAACTGTTTACGGTAGAGAAAGTGGGTGGTGCGGGTGGTGGTAGGTGTTAGAAAGAGCATTTTGATGGTGTAGTATTCACATATACACTCAGAATGTCAACTGAAGGAAACATGTTGTTCTTATGATGTTGGTATCATCAAAAAGGCGTCTCCAAAGCGCCGAAATGCGGGGATCTTCGGTTCGCGTGGAGAAAGCCGACTCGGAGATCGGGGTATCTTCAAGAAACCGATAGTCATACGATGTCAAGAATAATGATATTTACTATGCGTATAGACAAGGGCAGTTAGGGTATCTACAGTAACAATATAAAAACGAAAAAAGGGGACCATCACAGCTTCACCTGTCCGCCCTGCAATCGGTCCCAATCCTTCGTTTCAAACGGGGCGTACTTGTCACCCTGAAGCCAATACAGCTTATCATGCGCGCTGACCTTAGACGGATCGACTCCCTCGGTACGGAGAACATGTTTCTGTTGCTTGTTGTTGCCCGTGCCCGGCATTTCCGGCGTTGCGCGTAGGAACAGAGGGGCGGCAAAGCGAGGAAGGCCTTTCAGAGCATGTTGAGCAAGACTCTCGAGGACCTCTGACGAAGGTTCGATCAATGTCGATGTGTTGCCAGAGTCAACCTGGTTCTTGAAGACAACCGCTGCACAGCCAGCCCGTCCGTCGTGATGAGGTAGCGCCACGCCATACACGTTGGCTTCGTGGATTTCAGGGTGAGATCCTAGCACTTCACCCACCTCACTTGTTGAGACGTTCTCGCTCTTCCAGCGGAAGGTATCTCCCAGTCGGTCAGAGAAGTACCAGCGGCCATTTCTGTCCCATCGGACCATGTCGCCAGTGCGGAAGTAGGCGTCGCCCTTCCGAATGACATCGCGAATGATCTTGCTCTCCGTGGCCTCGGAGTTATTGAAGTAACCCTGGAACTTCTCCTTGGGATCGGACGCGTCGATGGCATACAACAGCTCACCCGGGTCGCCACGAGCTACCGCCTTGCAAAGTCCTGTTTTAGGATCACGCCATGGTTGCTGCGACTCTTGGTCCACCTCGACAACAGTCAGGCCGCCGCCCAAGATCATTTCGCTAATAGCACCATTCCGGCCAATGGCACCCGCGGCAAAGTCGTTGGATGACAAGTTCCATGACCCCGAAGTACCCTCTGTGGCCGCATAGAATTCTGCGACAGTGGGGACATTGTAACGTTCCTTAAACTTGTTCCAGATGTCCGGACGAAGACCATTACCGAATACTATCCGGATGTTGTGCTTCTTATCAAGGTCTTCTCCCGTGGTAGGGTCGATCTCGGGTGGTGTAGCCAAAATGTACCGTAAGGTTTCACCAACATACTGGACAATTGTTGCACCATTCTCGCGAGCATCTTTCCAGAAGTTCCGCGCAGAGAATTTGCGGCCGATGATGAGTGTGCATCCTCCCTGCAAGCAGGTCATGAAACCCAGAATCGAAGCAGAGGAATGATACAAAGGCATGCACTGTGTCTTGATTAGTTCAAATTTCAGAGAAAACAGTGGTCTCGACATACAGTGAAAAACCGATCCTTCCGGCCAATGCTCAACCAGCTGTTAGAAAACATACTTCCAAGCCAGCACTTCTTCCAGCTGACAATAGCAGGCTTAGGAAGACCGGTAGTGCCACTGGTATAGATCAATGCGGCCATGTCCCGGAGCGTTTGGGCTTCGCGCACTTTATCATCCTCACGGATGGCGTCTGTTTGGTTGATTTGTTCCTCTACATCTGGGGTGAAAAAGATCACTTCCACTGAACCCTTTTCCTCGCGAAAATCGGGAGCTGCGAAAATTTCCATTTGTTCTGGCGGGAAATTCTTCCGGACCTCCTCATCGACAATCAATAACTTCGTAGTCGATACGCGGACCGAGTGTGTCAGTGGCTTTCCAGCCAGATTGTAGTTGATGAATGCAGGGACGGCGCCAATGCTCCAGAGCCCGAGAACGAGGAAAACGAAGTTTGACGAGTTCATAAAATCGATGGCAACGATATCCTTTGGCTTCACGCCATGCACAGTCTTAAGCCAAGTTCCGTAGCGCAGCACTGTCTGGTATGTCTCATGGAAGGTCCATGTGCGTCCGTTGTAGACAATGAACGGGTCGTCCTTGGTGCTGGAAGCGAGAGCATGGTTCTCCAATATGTAGAACAAATTCAGTTGACCGTTCCAAGCAGCATATCTGGACTTTGCGATCCCTTTGAGTAGCGATCCGACCAGTCCTATGTCGTAAGAAAGCGACCATCTGGCGTTCAGGTAGGCAAGAGCAGAAGCGGCGGCGGGAAGAGCAACGCCTAGGGGGACATCTAGCAGTGAGTATACGTGGTTAGCATGAGTTAGCATGGTTTTACCGAATGGAGATCACACCCCATTCTATTATTGTTGCTCACCTGGTAAAGAGGGTAATGGAGGCATCACCGAGCAAAGTGTCCCAAAAGGAGCCGGACGGGGATTAGCTGTTTCTTAAGAGGTTACCGTGGGAGGAGGGGCCGGTGTCAGCTAAAAACACAAGTAGACCGGTTGAATGGCCGGAATAATAGTATAATATGTATTAGAAAGAATGGAGAGGATCTGCAACTATGAGAGAAGATGAACAGGTTGTTCGTCGCCGAGGGAGAGAGCTGTTGAATATGAATGACGACGAGCCTCGGCACGTTGACCGATCCGGAGAAATCGGAATGTCGCCCCTGGGATGATAACAATTCCTCTGATATTCTGTACAAGATGGCCAATGATCCGATGTTATGACTCGAGACGGAGTATATGTATTGATCGAGACCAAAATTGGGAATTGTCCCAATAATCGGCGTCTTGAAACGTCTGCAAGTCCTCTCTTTCTCTCTGCCTTACCGCGTGCATACAAACGGCCCGATAATAAATTGCATACTTCGGAGCACAACAGGCATCTTGGATTCCAGAGCCTTACTCTCCTTTGCACCTGTTCATATTTTTACTCGAGCATTGCTTTTTTTGCCCGTTTCTGACAGTCGTCGATGTCATGTGATGGCACGTGGCAGCTTCATCTTTCCGGAAAGAGTATGCTGCGCGCAGTTGCCAGTTCAGAGAGAAACGATTCACCTTCGCTTCTCTTCTGGACGGTGATGCTCTGTGTCTCGTCAACTCGAAATGACGCTATCCCGCTAGCAAAGCAGACCGGGTCATTGCATGGCTGGGGTGAGAAAGGAGATCTTGGTATCACCAGCTAAAAGGATGTGAGATAATACCTGAAAGCCCATGCATATCCATTGCTCTCGAAAAGAGTTTGGATCTCATATATCTATGATCTGCCATGAATCTGCCTGATATGCGCCACAGTTTCCATGCGCCCACTATGTATTCTGTGGGCCGTCAATACGAGGCTGTGGACGATCATCAACAAACCCGGCACTTATTGTGTTTTTTTGGGCAAGAATGATTGATTTCTGTCTGACCGCTCAGGCATAGCCTGCGAACTGTGAACTTTGAGTTTTCCTCAGCCTCGTGCATTCCAATTTTGTCGAGACATATCTCTTCCAATACGGCTGATCCATTTTCCCAACGAAAATATTGCCATTCCTTCTCATTCTACCTTTATTTATACCTTCTCTTATAATCGCTGCAATGGATCGGAATATTTTCCTTGCGCCTCTTCTCTGCCTATTAGCGACAGTAGCTCCCAGTCATGCCGCCGCAATCTTCCCAATGTTACGGTCTGACTCTGCTTACGCCCACAATGCTCCATCGCACGCTGCACCCATCTATTATGAAAACGAGCAACCACCTACATCCTATCTCTTCCCCAGATCCATCTCTCCACGCGCAAGCCCTGTATCGGTCGTCACCGGACTTGCTGTCGGTATCACATTTGGTGTCATCTTTCTCTTTTGCGTTGGCATCCTGATTCGGATGGCCATTACTCGTCGAAGACGGAAAGAAGCGGTGGAAAAGGCAGTGGAAGCATCCCAAGCCAGGGACCCTAGCGCACAAGCAAGCGGTGCCGCGATGGTTGAGCTAGAAGCGAATGGGCCATATACACAAGCTACACACCAAGGACCGGCAAATGGGGCACATAATCAGGCTACATATCAGGGACCGGCGAATGGGCGGTTTCAAGCAGCATCAAATGAAAGGCATGAGGCACCGCAGAATGAACGATACGAGCTGGAGTGATTAATCACATAACATCATCCGTTCCTCTACTCGCTACTGTTTATCTCGAGAAATGTCAAGGAATTGCATTTCTCGTTGAGCATACGACCGTCATGTACTATTTACAGCCAGTTAGAATGGAGATAATGATTAATACCCGCCGCGATACGTATCCACCAGGTATATGGGCCTACAGGGAAGCAGTTTATTGGGTTTGTGGGCCACTTGGTTTGGATAAGAATGACACCGCCGTTCATAATATAATACATTCACAGAGAACAGGAGCTTGCTCATTAATATGCAGATACTATGTGGATGTCCCAGAAAGATCCTTTAGGGCTTGAATATCAAGCTCAAGGATTAGCTTTATGAATTTCCTCAACAGACAAATACGGAACAACGAAGCATTATTACAAATACTATAAGTGTTGGAAAGACTGCGGCAGAAACCTACCTCGGTAAAGGTGTTAGCACGGCCTACAGTAACATGCTATGAGAAAGAAGTGGCCAAGCATCCGTATGGAGCAGCACTTATCCTCAAAGGGTCTCTGTCTGTGACTTGTTCCCTGAAAAGCCATTTATTTCCCTACCGCCTTGGCAACAATGGCTAATCCCTAGGGCACGAGTCGAACGACAGCATTAGATAGAGTGATCAAGTGCATGCTCTTTTCTTTGTTTTTTCTTTTTTTTCTTTTTTTTTCCGGCATATTTGACAACGTCGCTTCTTTTTTCGGTTGCCCGACACCTAACTGGCGGGGAGAAAACGCAGCCTGCTGCTTAGGGCTATCAGGACCCATCAGCGAGAGGATCTGGATTCAAGATGATGGAAAGCGATAGAAGTAAAAATCCATTATGCGGTCAACCAACCTCATATTGCCCCTATTGGGAAAATCGACACCTGATAATTCAGGTCTGGAACTCGTTTAGGACGGATAATTATGGGACTTCATAATTTCTCGCCTTGGCTTCCTATCCGGGTAAAATCTCTGAGAAGTTCGGGAACAAGGGCTTCTCGGGAACCTCCACTATACAGAGCCATTGATATCCATAAGGAACCATGGTACCAGCTGTTCTAGAGCATTTATATAGCCACACAAAAATCCCCATAGAATAGGGTCCTATTAGCACTTTGTAGAGGCCGAATTGCGATTCTGTATACATATTGCTCTATCCCCGGCGCAGCATAGAATCCGGATCAAAGAACAAGCAAATCAATAAAACAACAGACCAAAATGTCTCTCTCCGTGCAACACGTCCAACGTGATGACCTCCCCCGGATTCTCGACATCTTCTGTACCTCCATGTCCTCAATAAGCCTCCTCGTCGCCACCGGCGACATCCCCAACCTTGAAAACCTAGACGGAGCCTCCGCCGCTACCGCACGCGAACATGCCATCGCCCGTTTTGCCGAAATCCTCGACTGCTACCCCAAGGTCCATTTCCTGAAGGCCGTAGATGACGAGAGTGGTGATATCGCCGCGTTTGCAATCTGGTATTTCTTTTCGGGACCCGACGGCGTGACGGATTGGAAGGCATATGTGGAGACCGGGGAACGGTTAAGGGTTCCTGTGGGCTGTGATGTCGAAGCATACCGGTATGGATGGAGCAAGATCCATGAGAAATATCAAGAGGTGTTTGGTGAGGGAAGGGAGCATTTCCGTAAGTACTTCCCTACGCTACTCAATTGCCCGAATGATGTATGGCTAATCGCCGGTTTAGATCTCGGTCTCCTCGCTACTCATCCGGGTCATGAACGTCGTGGTGCCGGTTCCAAGCTCCTGAACTGGGCCCTTGAACAGGCCGATGAAAAGGGTCTTGAATGCCACCTCGAAGGTACACCGACCGGCTACCCGTTGTACAGCCGGAAGGGATTTGTCGATGCCTTTGGAAAGGGTAACAGCCTTCTTGACTTTGATGTCAGCAAGTACACGGGTAGAGAGGGAGACATGGTGAATTTAACGTCCATGGTTCGGCCTCCTCAGAAGCGGTCATAAAGACGTGAAAGGGCATAAAGGGTGGTCTGGTGTTCATCATAGGTCTGATGCATTTTGTACATAGATATTGGGATGTGATAGACGTCATAGATTTGATGCGTGTGTGCTCAGACTAAAAGATTGAAAAATAATTGAGACAAAACAAGCTTTGGCAGATTCCTACAAGTCACATGACAGCAAGTTGTTGTTGACTTCCTTGATTAGAAGAACATGCTGCCTTGAATTTACTCTGATTTGTTTATCTAACTTCTGCCTATTAACTTATTACGACTTCCACGAACGACTGAGTTCGGTGTATGAAACTATCTTTATTCATGATGTGTACCCAAGCTCTAATTGGTCAACATCTGTTTGTCAGACACTGTGCAGGGATAATCTGCATATAATCAACCTTTTGTCCTTTCGGCTCCCGTTCAGCCTTAAATCACAGCCCTGACCCTATACCCAAGCCGACATTCCCAAGTCATGCTTGACTACTTCTATTATGTGGCATGCCCCTTGTGTCAACACGACGTTGATCTATCACAGTCAGGCTATTACCGAGTTCTGCCTCCTGATAGTGAGAAAATGACCCTCTTCGATGAAAAACCAACCTACATTGAATAAGGTTATATAAAAGTTAGTGACCTCACAATTGACCCGGGGCTATGCATTCCTGATCTTGAATACATGCAAAAGGCTTGGTTTTTAAACATGAGGCGCCTTCCATTTGTTGACAATCTGCCACTCGCAAAGTTATATATTTTTCTGGATTTGGCTGAGCCTATGTTTCTCCGCAGGTGCCAAAGAGTTGATAGGGTAACTTCTAAGCTCAGCCCATTCGAGAACAAGATTCCATATCAGCGCCTACTATGGCCCCCTCTAAAGAGACAACAAAGAGTCTCTGGGAAGCCATGTGTCTCTTTGTACTATCTCGAGACAAAAGCAATCGGATAGCCCATCATCCCCATTGCCACTGTCATTAGTAGCGTCATTGCCATCTGAGACCTGGAACATGGTCCTCAATATCATGTTGGCCGTCTAATTATTGTTGCAGGTACAGCATCTCAGCTTGCTGGACTTAGGATTGAATCGAAAATACCGAGGACAAGGTATACAGTTAGTATATTGGATATACCAAGTTCCATAATACAAAGCCATCTTATCAGTATCGGAGGGCACTCGTATATCAGCAACATTTCAGGCTCTGTTGTCAATTTTTGCACCTAAGATGACAACACCAAGCGCTACAACATCGAATGAAACAACCGTCTTGCAATCAAATTCTGATGGCATTGGTAGTGTGGATATTGCATTCGAACAAGAGCGCCGGCTGCAGTGGATATTGGACAATTACACTGGGCTTTTACTGCAGAGTTATCTCAGATTAGAGGCGCAAACCTTCAAAGCCTGCGGATTGTCCCTGATGTATGCATCGTCTAGTTATTCGGTTTCCCGACATTTGCTGACATCTGATATAGACTCTCAAATGCCGGGCTATCATCCCATCCAACCGAGCTCCGAACCATATTTTTTGCGAGCCGCCATTCTCAGGTCAAGCCAGGAATTTTGCTTGACTCTAAGCTCGTCGAACTGCAAGATTTATATATATGCTTCATCCGAGCAAGCTATGCCCCTTTCACAAAAATGATGCGCATCTCGTTTCACTATTATCATCGGCATGGGATCTCAGGCATATACGTGAATGATCCGAAATGGGAAGATAGGTATTTAGTCACATACCGCTGAGCCACCAACAACCCTGAACGTGAAGTTTGTGGTGTGTCAACCGGTCCTCGAAAACTACATTCCATGGGCCCAGGTAAGTCTATTAGGCGAGATTCAAAACTGGGCGTTCTGCTGATGTCTAATATTTCAACATCGATAATTAATGGGTTCTTGCCGTTCCATCAGGAAAACGTATCGTTCGAGAGACTTTGGTCAAAGATTTTGTGGGGTTATGGTTGAGGAAGACTTACGAGTTTATAGCCTCGCATGTTGGCATGGTCGTTCCTCAGCACTGTCGAACAGTGGCGTACTGTTAGTCGGTAAGCCACTGCATATATGCAGAGCAAGAGAGTGCGCAACAGTCAATGTACGTCAGGTTAGGAAAGAACAGAGTACAACCAATCAGATTGAAGATTTGATGCTCTGTGTCCGTTGCGTAAATATAGTTAGAGCATTCGCTCTGCAATGATCAATTTCAAAATCGACTACGAAGGAGTGGCATAGCCATAACTGAGGTGTTGAGGTTGATCCCAAATACAGACCTGAACAAACAGAGCATATCAATTACCCGAAGATAGAATGTGTTGGATTATCATAGTTGCTAAATTGGCAATAGTAGTTGTTACTCTGGTTAGTTTCACTTATAGAAAGAAATTTTTTTGCCGTCAGAGATTGTTATTGAGCATCTGTCCGATCATAAAGGCTCTATTTCATGGGGGTTGAGTTGAGATTTGTAGTTCGTGATAAAAGAAGTTACTACTACTGTAGAATGCGGACACAGATGCCTCAAGACGAGCTATTGAATCTAATACATATTTGTATTTCAGTCAAGGTAAATTGTTCAATGGCTAACATCAGTGGCTGGATATCAACTTGCATAAGTGCCTATGTACAACCACAGGTCGGAACTATACAGATAAGTCAAAAGGAGCAATCATTTCTTAATTGCCGGGACATCTTCATATCCTTCCTCCATGAATGACCGCAGCGCTTCCAAGCCCTTCTCCAGCACCCCCGTTTCCTGCACGAACCCAATACGGACGTAGCCCTTGAAATCGGTACCTTCTCCAAAGCAAAGACTTCCCGGAACGAACATCACACCAGTTCGTTCCTGGAGCATATCACAGAAAGTTACATCATCCACAGGCTTGCCCAACTTGTTAAACCGCACAAAAGCTACCGTTCCCGCGCGTGGCTTCACCCAGTCACAGGCCCAGCGATGCGATTCGATGAACTTCTCCAGGATATCGATGTTCTTCTTGGCTAGATCGATGTTCCTCTTGAGTAGGTTATGGATGCAGCTCGGGGCAAGCGCGTAACTGGCGATGGCGTCGTCGATCTGGCCCACGGAGATGGTTGTGTAATCACGCGCTGCCGCGCAGGCTTCGATGAGAGATCGGTTGCGCGATGCTATCCAGCCTACGCGGGTACCGGCCAGACTGTAGGACTTGGACATGGATCCTGTAGTGATGGTGTTCTCATACCCGAGTGATAGGATGGATGACGGGAAATCTTTCTCCATAGGGCTGATGGAGTGGAAAAGCGGCCGGTATACCTCGTCGGAATGGATGATGATGGACTTTTCACGAGCAATATCCACCATGTCCTCCAAGGTTGACTGAGGGATGATAGCTCCTGTGGGATTTTGAGGGTTGCTAACACAATGTCAGCTTGTTGTGTCCCTGAACGGTATGGGTAGCACGCACTTGATAATAATGAGTTTGGTATTCGGTCTAATGAGCCCCTTCAACTCATCGATATCCAACTTCCACCCTTCGTTCTCCTTAGACTTCCATAAGCTCACCTCTGCCCCAAGAGACTCAGGGACTGAGTAAAGCTGCTGGTACGTCGGGTAATGACAAATGACATGGTCCCCCGGTCCAATCAGGGAGTACAACAGCAGAAAGTTCGCCTGGATGGCACCCGCAGTGATCAACACGTTGTCTGCAGGCAATGCGGTCGGGGTTTTCACCGAGTACAGGTTGGCCAGTGTCCCACGCAGACGTTCCGAGCCGCGAATGGGGCCGTACGTCAGCTTGTTGGACAGGTCAACCACTGGAGATGATTTGTCGTCGGAAAGTTCTTGGAGATCCTCGACGGAGACGGATGCACAGCATGTTTCTGCGATGTTGTACTTGGCTGTTAATTCGTATTTATCCATCCACTACAAGTGCGTGTCAGTGAACGGACAATCATGCTGATTGCGGGGAATATACCTGCTCGACGGCGAACGGCTTGAGATTGACCATGGTTGCGACTAGCTGATAAAAGCTCAGAGAATTAAAGTGTTGTTGTTCTAGTATCGTGTTGCGTGGTACTAGAGAAGAATAAGTATTCTCAGCTTGCTTTTCCTTTTTCTTCCTTGTTCTTCCTTTTTCTTCTCTGTCGTCTACAGGGCGCATCACTCAATTGGGATTAGTATCAGGCCAGCCAGGTACCGATCACGTGGTTCTCCGCATCGATGCAGCTGTAACCGTCGCAGACGCTCTACAGAGTACACATGGGCAGACTCTTCTATTCTGTTTCTGACCGAGTTTCTTCTCTCTTCCAACATAAAAGATATCAGGTATCACCCTCTGCCACCTATAGTTGCTGTTTTGCATGATTGCCAGTACTGACAGCTATCCGGTTTCCAGGTGCTTATCTCTCCCGCCCGCGTCATCGTCTCCAGCCTCACCTTGCCGACTACATCCATCGGATCCTGCCATCTTTCTGCTCACTCCTTTGAATACCAGCCGCTTTAATTATCCTCGCGCAGTCGATAATAGAACAATATACCATAAAATCTGCTTCACGAATGGTGAATTATAACCTATATTGATCCCGTCTCGGTGATCTTGTCTTCGCTTCGCTCGGAGGTCCCGTTAGTTTCTCCCGCTTGATCAGTGAACGAAGCAAACGAAATGCCCTCGAAGATAACGTTCCAGCTCTCTCTGCTCACCTGGCTGTCGTGGTCAGCCGCTGCTGCTGCTGCATGGAGCAACTATTCCGACGCTCAGCTACTATCTCCACGTTTCTCGGCCTTGAATGACCGTCCTCCCGAATGTCCGCCTTGTTTCAACTGCCAGCTCGACGCTTTCCAGTGTTCCCAATTTGCGGCCTGCGATAGCTCTACAGGAAGCTGTATCTGTCCCCCCGGCTTCGGTGGTCTCGATTGCTCCGAACCGGTCTGTGGCTCTCTGGCCGAATCCCACCGGCCGCTGCGCAAAGACAAATACTGTAACTGTGAGGATGGATGGAGTGGAATCAACTGCAATGTTTG
Source organism: Aspergillus sp. S3505 (assembly GCA_023627475.1). Lineage (NCBI taxonomy): Eukaryota > Fungi > Ascomycota > Eurotiomycetes > Eurotiales > Aspergillaceae > Aspergillus > Aspergillus sp. S3505. Next base: position 8,311 of record JAMAHJ010000032.1, on the reverse strand, counting down.
CCAGACAGACGACGCGTGTAATGCGCTTATGCCGGAAGGAGAGGGAGGTGTCTGTTACAAGCAGGGTGTTACAGTGAATGAGAACTATCAGATGTGTGATGTGACCAACCGAAAGATCTTGGATTTGCTCGGGGAGCGCAAACCTCAAGTGACATTTTCGTGTGAAGCTGAGGATCACACATGCAATTTCCAATTCTGGGTGGATCAAAGGGAGTCGTTCTATTGTGAATTGGATAAGTGTGCCTGGAAACTGGAAACCGACTACAACATGAATCAGACGCAATACGACTGCGAGAACATTCAGTGCAAATGTATTCCTGGACGCATGCTCTGTGGTGAGGAGGGTTCGGTCGATATCGGTGAATTTCTCGAGGTGTCTATTCAAGGTCCAGCTAGCTTTTCGTCCCGCTCTACCGATGGTGGCAGCAAAGAAGACGGCAGCAAGTTCGAAGAGCCAGCGATGAATGAGCTGATTTCCAGTATCTTTGGTGACCCGAGTATCTTCCTCAACTGCCATTCCGGCGAGTGTCTGTACAGATCTAGCGTGCCAGGATATGTCCGCCCAATCAAGACGATCAACACCCCTGTCATCGCTGGGGTCATTGCGGGCTGCTCACTCTTCGTCGTTGCTGTGATTCTGGCCGTTTGGTATCTCTCTCGGAGACCGCGTCGTGGATATATCCACCTGCCTCTCTCTGATGACTCTGATGACGAAGCGACCAAGTACATGGCGGACCACAAGCCAGCGGCTCTGTACTGGGACAATGTCTCTTATTACCTGAATGGAAAGGAGATTTTGTCTAATGTTCGGGGTGCTGCGCCTCCCGGTCAACTCACAGCTATTATGGGAGCTTCGGGTGCAGGCAAGACCACTTTCCTCGACATCCTCGCTCGGAAGAACAAACGAGGAGCAATCCGGGGCGACTTCTACGTGAACGGAGAAAAGCTTAACGACTATGATTTTAAGAACATGATCGGTTTTGTTGACCAGGAGGACACGATGCTTTCGACATTGACCGTTCATGAAACCATCCTGACCAGTGCGCTTCTCAGACTACCCAGGGACATGAGCCGAGTTGCCAAAGAACAGAAGGTTTACGATGTCGAGAAACAGCTCGGGATCTACCACATAAAGGATCAGTTGATTGGATCAGAAGAAGGTAAAGGCCGTGGAATTTCTGGTGGCGAGAAGCGAAGAGTTGGAATTGCGTGCGAGCTTGTCACCAGTCCTAGCATTCTGTTCTTGGATGAGCCTACCAGCGGCTTGGATGCATTCAATGCATTCAACGTGGTCGAATGCTTGGTTACTCTGGCGAAGACTTACAACCGCACTGTTGTTTTTACTATTCACCAACCACGCTCCAACATCGTCGCGCTCTTCGATAGACTCATCCTGCTGGCTCAAGGTCGGACAGTCTACTCCGGCCCATTCTCGAGTTGTCAGCAGTATTTCGATGATTCTGGGTACAGCTGTCCTCCGGGCTTCAACATTGCGGATTACCTTGTGGATCTCACCATGCACGCCAGCGTCTCCCGCACGCACAGTGACGGAGAACAATCGCCGCTCCTGGATGTTCGCAACGACATACCCAAGACTGCCTCAAGCAGCTTGAGAGCTGTGAAGTCGGTTGCCAGCGCATCGAATGCAAGCACTGCTGAAGACAATTCTAGCAGCGCACTGGAATCGAACCGACGGCCCCGGAACAAGCGACGCGCCTCTCTGAAGCAACGACAAGACCGGCAGCTCTATTCTCGGAGGAAGGATGTCGATGCTTCGTCTGCTCCCAAGTCAGATGGAGAGGATGAACACCTGGACCGACAAGCGGAATCGCAACAATGGCTTCGGCTTTCGCGGCAGACTGGTAGCGTTCCACCACAAGTTCTCGATGATCCGGACCAGTTACCACCGGCTGCCCCAGGTCAAACTGATCTCGATATTCTGATTGCCAACTATTCCAGCTCAGATGTTGCTCATTCGGTACATGATGAGATTGTGACTGCTGTACAGAATGCCCGTGCCGCCAACGGGTCGGCCAATGCGGACATCATTTCAGGCCCTGATGTAGTGGGTCACCACAAGAGCTATGCACGGATTGGCTTGTTTAGACAGTTCCTGATTCTCTCGCAACGAACGTGGCGCAACCTCTACCGGAATCCTATGTTAATGCTGACGCATTACGCAATCTCCATTCTTCTCGGTGTCCTTTGCGGATATCTGTTCTATGGGTTGACTGATGATATCAAGGGTTTCCAGAACCGATTGGGTCTCTTCTTCTTCATCCTAGCCCTGTTTGGATTCAGCACACTTACCAGCTTGACGGTGTTCTCTGCAGAACGGTTGTTGTTTGTTCGCGAACGAGCTAATGGCTACTACCACCCCATTACGTACTTTGCGGCCAAGGTTGTGTTTGACATTGTGCCTTTACGACTTCTGCCTCCCATTATAATGGGTATGATTGTGTACCCCATGACTGGGTTGATTCCGGCGTGGGGTGAATTTTTCCGGTTTATTTTGGTCCTTGTGTTGTTCAATCTGGCAGCCGCGAACATTTGCCTTTCTATTGGTATTGTGTTCCGGGACGTTGGGGTTGCCAACTTGATTGGTAGTCTGGTGATGTTGTTCAGCTTGTTGTTTGCTGGTCTTCTCCTAAATCACGATGCCATCCCGGCTTCTGCTTTGTGGTTACAGACGGTAAGTTCCTATCTTTTGTCTATCTCAAAGTCCAAAGTTAATTCCTATTCTAGCTGTCCATCTTTCACTACGGCTTCGAAGCACTCATTGTCAATGAAGTTACTTTCTTGACACTGGTTGACCACAAGTACGGCTTGGACATCGAAGTCCCCGGAGCGTCTATTCTCAGCGCATTTGGATTCAACACGCAGGCTCTCTGGATGGACGTTATTGGGCTTGGTGTGATCTCGGGAGTGTTTATCATTGTCGCATATGGAGCGATGCATATCTTGCTTGTGGAGAAGCGGTGATACCTATACATCTTGACACTTTTTCCTTTTCGTTTTTGTTTCTGCTGGTCTGGTTTTCTTTTCTGTTATGAATGAATGGGATAATACGAGAATTGGGTTATGAATGACTTGCTTGGAGTATTTCACTGCGATAATTCTGTCAGAGATTCTGTATATAGCACCGATCGAATCTCATGCTCTTTGCTTCCCAAGCCGAATAAATGACATAATCGTGGTTGTTGTTGTAACTACCCCGGGGTATGGCTGTCATGATTCAGTACCCGGTGCAACCGTCAACTGGCAAGACCACCAATGCATCATTGCCTACTAGACCCTCCACTCCAAGCTTGGCCATTACTATGCAATAATCCTTCAAGTTATTGCTTCAGTATTTTCCCTTCTGCCTTGGTATCAACATAATTCTCTTCTTTTCCCTTTTACTCCTCTGTGGTGCCCGGCGTCTCTCAACGTCTTTCTCTCCTCACCGCCCACCGTCATCCATTTCAGGTTTATCTCCAAATCACACTCCGGACGAACTTCTTCCTTCTCTCCAGTCACTGATCGCAAGACTAAAAGCTGCCATTGCCCGCAGCTAGTGTTATATTTTTTCCTTCAGTCGCCAATTTCAGCATCTTTTCCCCTCCTGTCCAATTTCTTTTTTTTTTTTTTTCGTGCAAGGAACGTCAACCTCCGGTCAGCAAGATGTCTGGTGAAGCGTGGCTCTATCTGCTGTCAGTGTTGATCAACGCGGTCAACCTGTTTTTGCAGGTCTTCTTTACGATTATGTACAGCGATTTGGAATGGTAAGGCTGCTTTTCCTTCATTCTGCCTGGGTTGAGTATGGTTCTGGTTGACTCTTTGGTCGGCGGTTGGCCATGTGTGGGGGAATGAATATGTGGAATTTCAGCCAGGAACATTGGAATGATTGCGACAAATTGAGCTCGTGGGCTAACATTCTTCTTCTTTCTTCTCTCTTACAGTGACTACATCAACCCTATTGATCTCTGCAACCGTCTTAACGCCTACATCATCCCCGAAGCCGCTGTCCACGCTTTCCTGACCTTCCTGTTCATCATCAACGGATACTGGCTTGCTATCATCCTGAACTTGCCTCTGTTTATTTTCAATGCGAAGAAGTGCGTCTCCATTCCCGCTTGCATATATCTGAGGGAGAAGTTGGTCTAACATAGATTAGGATCCTCGAGAACCAGCACCTCCTGGATGCGACCGAGATCTTCCGCAAGCTTAACGTGCATAAGAAGGTAAATCTCTCCTTGCTATGTTCTGGTCTGCTGAGCGCATTAGCTAATATTTCGGGAATAGGAATCGTTCATCAAGCTTGGTTTCCACCTCCTGATGTTCTTCTTCTACTTGTACAGCATGATAGTTGCCTTAATCCGCGACGAATCCAACTAAACCCGTGCGAAAGCCGATCCTCGCGATGCGCAATGGCCGTCCAAGTTCAAAGCGCATGATATGTGTTGCGTACTAAGTCTCGGTACTCGAACCAAGTGAGAGGGTTCAATTGAAAAATTGTGGTATTTTGCCACAAAGCTTGTCTAATAATGATCATGGGTCTTATGCGTGAGGAAAGAAAAGATCACGAACTGCGATAGACGACGGTATGAAATGTTGGAGTTGTGGAGGTTCTTTGGAGGAATTGTTGAGCTGGAGTTTGGAGACGATGATGACACTGGAAGGCATTGTCGCTGCAATGTCTCCACGATTTCCTTGCTCTGATTGTTTTCTTTATTCTATCTTCTATTTGATGTCTTTCTATCTTGCTAGCTTAATGTTGTATATACCTCTCGAGCGTTTGAATGAAGAGCGTACGATACCCTTGGTGTCTGTAATCATGCAGTAGCAAACAGAATCAGTCAAATGGCAGATCATGATCAAATGTAGACCTTATATTGATATTCCTACGTTTTGTGGTTATGGCGACTGCTGCATCTACGCCATGCGCTCCTCCCGACGCCCGTAAAATTCCAGACGCCGACATTCTCTCCAACCACCACCACCCTTCACCACCACAACAACCACAACTCGTGTTTGTCGATCTGTGACGCGATTAGAGATAATTCTCTACACCGCGAACAACATGGCATCATTACTCGGGGCAGCCTATGATTCCAGCGACGATGACACGACTACCCCGAAGCCTCAGCCACCACCGGCGACCAAGATTATCGCAGCGCCTGAAGTGAACACAGAGGTTTGGTCTCCTGGTTTCTTTAACTTTCCCTCTGTTGCCTTTGATATAATGAATGTATGGTATCTAACAATTTACAGGACCAAGCACACATGCAGATGATGCTCGCCAACACGTCCTCGAACGCGCTAACCTACAACGCCACCTACGATGATATCTCGCGACCATCCCAAGGACCAGCAAACCCATTCAAACCCGCCGGACCGACTGGTAACCTCAAACGGAAGAATGTCCCGACAGGTTTCGCCGAAGAAGCAGCCATCAGTGAGGCCACCTTTGCCACACAGCACCGCACGTTTCAAAGTCTGGGATACACGCGGAATCCGGGCCTCCCCGGACATTTTGTGGGCGATTTGGATAATGCTGCGCAATATGGGGGTAGGGATATTGTGCAGATGAAGCCTTCGAAGGAGGTGTCTGCGGCACTGCGCGCTAAAAGACAGAAGAAGGGCGATCCGAGCGTCGTGGAAGGGGATGGGGCGTATCTGGGTCCGTGGGCGAGATACCAGCACGATGATCAAGTTTACGAGGAAGAAGCAGCTGAAATGGACCGGGAGCTCGCCAGTGACGAGGAGTATGTGGAGGTAGACGAGGATGAGGAAGGGACGGCGGCGATGGCTCCGTCGGAGATGCCTGCTATGAGCAAGGAGGCTACGGATTACCAAGACGATGCGTCGAGAGTGGAAACGACCGAGTTCCACGGCTCAGAGCAGTACGACTATCTGGGAAGGACGTATATGCATGTACCCCAGGATCTGGGGATCGATTTGCGGAAGGACGTTGGAAGTGTCAAGAATTATGTGCCGAAGAAGCTGGTGCATACGTGGAAATCGCATACGAAGGCTATCACTTCTTTACGGTTCTTCCCTGGATCTGGGCATTTGTTGCTTTCGTCGGCTGCAGATGGAAAGGCCAAGATCTGGGATGTGTATCATCAGCGCGAACTTCTGCGGACGTTCTCTGGTCATTCCAAGTCGGTTAACGATACGGACTTCCATCCTACGGGTAAGACGTTCCTTACGGCATCTTATGACCGCCAGATGAAGCTTTGGGATACCGAATACGGCAAATGTATTGGTCGGTACTCGACCGGCAAGACACCGCACGTGGTGCGCTTCAACCCGGGGCCGGAGCACTCGCACGAGTTCCTGGCTGGTATGTCAGACAAGAAGATCGTGCAGTTCGACACTCGCTCGGGTGAATTGGTGCAGGAGTACGACCATCATCTTGCCGCGATCAACACTCTGACGTTCGTCGACGAAAACCGCCGTTTCATCTCGACATCAGACGACAAGTCCCTGCGCGCATGGGAATACGGCATTCCTGTGCCCATAAAGTTCATCGCAGAACCATACATGTTTGCGCTCACGCGCGCGGCACCACATCCAAATGGAAAGTATGTTGCTTTTCAGTCAGGCGACAACCAGATCGTCGTGTACGGCGCTACGGATAAGTTCCGACAGAACCGCAAGAAGAGCTTCCGGGGACACAACAACGCCGGATACGCCATTGACCTAAAGATCTCGCCGGACGGGCAATTCATTGCGTCCGGTGACAGCGGCGGTTATGTGTGTTTCTGGGACTGGAAGACGGGCAAGATGTACCATAAGATCATGGCCGGTGGGAAAGAGGGAGGAGGCAACGCCACGACATGCTTGGACTGGCATCCTCAGGAGACCAGTAAGCTTGTTACTGGTGGATTGGAGGGTGTCATCAAATACTGGGATTGATTTTCTGTTTGCACATAGCTATAGTCACACTTGCTTACGAATCAACTTTTTAAGCAGAAATCTTGGACTTCAAAACACCCCTCTCCAACAACGTCTTCAAAAGCGTCATAATACCCTTAATCGCAATACCGGCGATCAAATCCCCGTCCCCAGAGTCCGGATCAAACTGACAAACCACCAACGCCTTCGGCAAGCTAACCCTTTTCCCCACCACCTTCAAGGACCGAACCAAATCCCCCTCCAGAAGTCCACCCTCGGACGGATAATCATTCACCTTGCCGTAAACCCCAGCATCAAGAACATCCAAATCAAGATGCACAATCGCATTCCCAAACGGATCCTTCTCAAGAATTTTTTCCAACTCAGCCCCGAAGTCCGTCCGCGGGTCCAGATTCCCGCCCCAGATCGAATCCATACCCGCCTCAACAACCCGTTCCCGCTGTAACTCTGACTGATCGCGCAAACCGACGTACAGAAATCTGTTCTTGTTCGAGCGGTAATCGAATGGGCTTTCCGGATCATAACCAGGGACAGTATTCATAAGCAACTTCCAACTTTCGCCGCGCAGCATGGAAAGACCCATCGCATCAAAGTACCCGTTCTCATTGACATCCGGAGAATCAAGATCATCGTGCGAATCAAAGTAGATAAACCCCAACTTCCCCTGCCCTCCCTTCTTCTGGCCTTGTGCCTGCGCATGCTCCAATCCACAAGCAACAGCAACACTAGCCATACAGTTCCCCGATAGCACCAGTGGCCAATTCCCCTTCTCTACGGCCTCACTGACAGCCAACGAAGTACGGCGCATAACCTCGAAACTGCGACCAATCTCGCCCTCAAACTCGTCGACGCGAGGGATCTCGTAGGTTTCGATGTTGAGGCCGAGAGAGGTGAGTTGAGCGAGGAGGTTTTGGGAGAGGATATGGTGCGGGCCTTTGCCCACGCGGTGGGCGTGGAGGCCAGTGTGGTAGGGGGAGATGATTAGGGTTATTGTTGACATTTTGGCCTGGTTTTGTTCAATTGTTTATGTTTAATTAGTTGGGTCCAGGTTACAGGTCGGGTGGCATCGTTCTAGAGGTGCGGTGCCGCGCTAGTGAGTCACATGACTCATTTAGCGATAATAAAGTATGCTACATGCTGGATGACACAACCACTCACTCACTCAATGCCTCCGGTCACCAGGCATTCGACCAGAGGCCACGCTCCAGGCGGACCCCGCTACAGGGACAGCCCCCGGGAACAAGCCATAGCCGCGCTAGTGAAAGCTCGGGGACACCGAAAACCCGAAAAATCAGATAAACAAACAGAAGAGGATCCAGGCGAACCAAACGCCTCATCAGCAGCCCCAACGCCTCCAAACATGGACATGGAGGTGGAATCTGAAGCCCCATTGACCACGCCACAGCTC
>JAMAHJ010000031.1:254247-300579 GCA_023627475.1 Aspergillus sp. S3505 | reverse complement strand
ATTGGGGTTAAAGTCGCGGCGGAGCGATTTCGTGTGACATTCGCCCGTGTGTGACATTCGCATGTGGGTCACGTTAATCCATGTTGCTGGAACAAAAGGAAAGAAAGGGAAGTACCTGTGCTTTTACACGTTCCTTTCTTTATGAGCATGGTTTGAGGACAGGATTCCCGAAGAGAATCGGACTATATACCTCTCCGGATCTGCAATGTATCCGAGAGAGGATTCAAATTGATGGTAAACCAATTACAGAAGAACTTTTCACACGGTACTTCTTTGAAGTGTGGGAATGTCTCATGACTTCTGGAAGGGATCAGAACCCGGAGACCACAAACCAGCCCCGTTACCTGCAATTTCTAGCGCTTTTGGCTTTCCATACATTCATTCGGGAAAATGTTCAGGCGGCGATCTTTGAAACACATCATGGTGGAGAGTATTGTGCCACAAACGTCATGCAGAATCCCGTTGTTACTGGGATTACATCTCTTGGAATGGATCATATCACTCAACTAGGCCCGACGATTGAAAACGTTGCCTGGCATAAAGCAGGGATTTTCAAGTCCGGATCACCTGCATTATCAGTTTCCCAAGACTCTAGTCCTGCTAAAGTTATGGTTAGACGTGCTGCTGAAAAGCGAACAACTCTAACTTTTATCTCGGATGACAATTCATTACCTTCTAATGACCGGGTGTTGGGTACTTCGGTACAACGGTTGAATTGTTCGTTAGCCTTAAACCTGGCCAAAACATTCTTACAAGCCAAGGCACCTAATCACTGCTTGGATATCGATGACATTTCTCGAGCAATTGAGAATTTCTCCTGGATCGGAAGGTTTGAAGTCATAGATCATGCGGATGATCGATGGATCCTGGACGGTGCGCATAATACCTTAAGCCTCGAGCACGCCGCGGCATGGTTTTCGAGACTCTCTACTACATCGGGCGCAAAAAGGTAAGTGCCTACTCGAAAGTCTACGCTAGTTAACTAATTCACACGCGGTCTAGAACCCGTGTCCTGATTTTCAGCCATTTTTCAGAGGAGCGAGACGGAGAGACTCTGTTGAAGTGCTTAGCGCATGCTTTGTTCGAAAATAATACGAAGCCAGAGCACGTCATCTTCACTACGTATCAAGAAAGGAAAGACGGTTCCACCAGGATAGGCAAGTGATATCAATTGATGTTAAAGGTAAACATAGCTGACGTGTTTATTGCAATGATAGACAAAACTCTCAAGGTTCCTGAGACACCATTTCCGGACCTCCGCGCTATTTACTCCTCCCTGTGGAAGGAACGTGACCCTCATGCTACAGTTTCAAGCGAGTCGAGTATTGAAGAGGCGATAGAGCTTGCCAGAAAGATAGGTGCTGAACAAGGCGGAGTACAGGTTTTTGTGACGGGAAGCTTGCATTTGGTTGGCGGTGCACTGAACATCCTGCGACCGCAGGTATAAAGATCTGTATTCCAACAGTCCAAGTTTTCGTCTTCGCTTCTCTTCTATTCCTTCTACTGAAGCGGCCATATAAGGTCTGGTGGATAATTCTAAGCATCCCTTCTCTTCGAGCGTTGAATGAAAGTCAGGATAGAAAATAGGTCTCTGTGTCGTTCTTGTGATGTCTTCCCAGACTGTGACGACGCCACTTCCAGACTTGCCTCTTGTGTATGCGCCGCCCAGATGCTAGTGTTGCTGTTTACTTCTGAATGACTTGCACCTACTTCGTCAAGCCACGCTTTCCAGGCTCTGAACAAACTCAACTGGAACAAACTCTACTGGAAGGCTTTCCTGCTGGTCAATATCAGTTGCAATTCCCGTTTTCTCCTGGACAACATGTGAAAGTACAATAGCCAACAAGGCGCCCTTTCTTTGGTACTCCACGGGCTTGATACCCACGTCTTGCTGTCGTAGCGCAGAACACACGCCAACCTTGCTGAGCCCCCTGATACCTCTCTCCACGGCTCTCCGTTTAAAAATCGCTATAGCCTCAGGGTACTGGCCTACCATAAGATCCGGACACTCCTCCTTGAATATTGTGCTCTTATGTCACAAGATACTATCAATCGTATCACCCAGCATATTCACATAATCAATATCCAACGTCGTGATACCAGTCACAGCAGGCTTCTCAAAACATTAGTCGAGTCATTCTTGCCCCCAACACCGATTTTGCAGGAGACCGATGGACAAGTGGTAGCGGGTGAGGATCGAGTTTACCAAGGCGCAGGTTGAGTGTTTGCCTTTGTTCCGACGCCGTGAACGACGTTGAGCCGGGCTGGATAAAGGTCTATCATGGTTAGGAAGGATTTCGTATGCTTCGTTTGCTGAAAGGGGCCAGGGAACATTCAGTATATCCGATACGGGATAATCACTTCCTCATTTGTGGTACGTCGGCTTGCCTAATAACGCGACGGGTTCGCGCTTTTCTTGGGCGTCGAAGCCTGTCTGGGTGGTGTTTAACCGGTGCACGGCATTCTATGCTGCGTAAGTACAAATACGTCTAACAATAGGTGTGGAGGCTTGCGTGGTAAGTATAAGTTTGATGCTTAACCGTTGTGGTTGTTTCGCTACATAAAGACATTGTTAACACCTACTTATATCAAGTGCACTCGTATTATTTACTATGCATATATCAGGAATAGTCATGGGTTTGTATAGGTTCGCCATGGAAATTTCACCGAGTACAATTCGACATGCAATGAATCTGTTCAGCGCTGAACAATGGATGTTTATGCGCTGCATCGCCAATTTCTATGGTGACGGTGGAGTGTCGCATGGCTAATCATAAGCCGAGATTAAAAGTAATGCGCAGAGAGCTAAAGAAGTAGAAGGGTAATCGGCAGCTGTTCAGGTAGCCACATCCGATTCAGATTTCAGCTCTGATAGGATTCCTGATAAAAAAAGGCACCCATGTCCCCGCATCGTTGAAACATATATATTGTTGAAAAAAAAAAAAAACCTATATTCAGCCCAAGAAAGACAAATCATAACTCGTCCCCTACCCGACCATATCCCCCCTTTCCGAAATCATGATCCGGGGCCGTAAATCCTCCCTGTCGAACGCGCAATGCGAAGTTCATCAGGACCGCCAATACAAGACCGACTCCCAGAATCGTAGGGCCCCATTTTTCATAGTATACACGTTTGACGTCGCGGCGCTTGCGAATTTTGTCCACACGCCAGATATATAACACGAGACTGTACAAGAGAGCCAGAGCGGCTAGGATAGTGAATGCCCAGGATGAGGACAGGGTGATGTAGTCCTCGCCAAAGTTGAGAAGGGTTGCCGAAATGGTGCCCAGGATAATCGAGAATTCGAGCCATGACAGGAATGTCCGCTCTGCAGCAAAATAGACCTTGGGTTCGACACGAACAGGCACGTGGATACGTTTACCCTTGGGTGCCTCGAACCTTTTTACTGTCCGTTGATCTCCAAGAATCATGATTCCACGTTGCTCGGGAGGAGGCATATTTGTCGGCGTCGGCCGCGGAATAATGGCCTTGAGGCCGCTTACCACTGCATTTCCAGCTCGTTCAGCGTAGTACTGGAACAGCTTCTGGTAATAATATCTTCCCCCCACTCTTCTCGCTTCTTCCAGCTCATCTGAGTCCATGAAATCGTCATCCGAGTCGTACAGTGGATAATCCTCGTCACCAGGTAGCGGCTGTGCAGCGACACGTTCCTCGATGTCAAGCGCATTTCCATCGGTGTCAGCGAAGAATCCGTGTCCATCACCTCCGTCAGCTTGATCTTCCAGTCTGCGCCTGTCATTTTCCTGTGCTTCACCCAAGTCATCGTCCGACTCATCATCTTCCTGAGTTTCGTCATTGCCAGACATTGATGTACTTGCCAATGGCCGCTGGATACCAAAGCGGCGTGTTGCGGGCTTCCGAATATCGACATCCATCTGCGGCATCCAGAACGGCAAGAGATTGATGCGGTCTGGGAAGAGGATGGCCGTTCCATGAATGAATTTACTGTATTTAGGAACGGCTTCCACCAGATGGCTCGCAGTCAGGTCCCTAATCCATTGAGGAGGCTCCTGTCCGGCTTGGGTTTGGAGTTTTACTTCCAACACGGCATAGGGGAATCGTTCAACGTCCTCAGGAGGGAGCTGCTTGAATGGATAGTCCACGCCAATGTCCATGCGACGCCAGTTGTTTCCTGCGCGTCGACGTCCAATATTGTCTTCCCGGGTCATGGTCAACTCGGTATCGAGCGAGATACGAACGCGAGCATCGCCAGGGAGCTGGAACGCCGTTCGATGGTAGAAAGACCGGGTTACTGGTACGAGTCTTCTTGTGATAACGCGATACTGGATCTCTCGGGCCAATTGCTCCAGGTCGGCAATCTCCTCTTCGCTCTTTTTCCCTTCCTTGCGCATCTTATCAAAGACGGCATCCACGGTCATACGACCCTCAAGGAAGGCATTGACATGCTTCTCTTTGAGAGCGAAACGCGCCTTGACTGATTTCTCACCAGTCCAGTCTTCGCGGTGTGTCTTCCGTTCGACGAAAATCTGATCGCTCTCCATGCCTCCATACCAACGTAACCGGATCGCCTCAGCTCCTTCCGTCTTTTTCAGACGACCCTGGTATAGCTCCCAAGTATCGGTGTTGTCATAGTATATGGACGAGATTGCGGTATCCTTTTCTTCGAATTCTTTGCTGGGGTTGAAAACGAGAACGGGGAGATGCTAGATAGAGATTTGAGTCAGCTCGAAGCCGTTTTTGTGTTGAGTTGAAAGGAGTGTATTTGCGTACCTTGAGAATGATCAATTTCAATTCTGTGATGTTATCAGGGTGGACCCAATATTTCGTGGTTTGGCGGACAAAATTCTGTTGAGATCCTCCAGCGGCGGCATCTCCCTTGACTGGGTTTCCCTTGGTCCGAACCAAATCATAAAGCTTGGAGAGCTTCACAACAAAGGCATCATAATTATCTTTGAAAAAGGGCTTAGCGTTAAGGCGTGCGGCGAAGACGGGTCTCAGATGCCAGCCGGTTTGTTTCTGGCCAAGTTAGCGCACGGACGCCAGTTGGGCTGAGACGCGACAGAAAAAAAGAAAGGAAACTGGCGAGAGAAAACAACGAAAGAGCAGAGGTAAGCGTACATCATGCTTCTTGATAATTTTCTGGAACCCAGTGTAATTCAACTGGGTAAATTTAGCCAGATCATGAACATCAGCGATGATGTCACTCAAGACCTGCTCCAGGAATAAAAAGTCCTCATCGGAAGGAGGCGGACGCGTCACAGACCGGACACTCGAGCGACGGGCTCCAGACGGATTCCGATTACTTTCGAGTCTCGAGATGACATCGTTCACGTCCTTTTCGCTGGCCTGAATGCGCCGAACAATCTCCTTGCTTTTGATACCCTGGAAGTTGAAGACTTTGTCGAGATCGTTCTCGAGCAGGGAGACAAAACGTTGCTCATCATCTTCGGTCCATGCTTTGCGGTCTGGTTTTGTGTTTTCGGGGGTTGGTTCCTGGACGAAGTCGGTCTTGAGGGCTTTTTTCAATTCGTCGTAGGCGATGTAGTACCAGTAGTATTCTTGTATCATGGACGAGCGGAGGTGTTCACCGAAACTGAAGTACAAGTAAACGGTTGGGAAAGATCAATTGAGCAGGGTTGAGAAGGATGCTGGATGGAATGACTTACCGCATGATGGGCTAACCGGTTGATGACGCTAGCCCGGTTGGAGGGAGAGAAAGGGATAACACAGTAAACAGAATAGACAATAGAGATCAAAGGAGACAATCAGATTATACAAGGAGCATGCCGTTCCTATACCACAATCCTCGTCAAAGCCACAGTCAGAGAAAAGAAGACAGATAACGGCAGATGAGGAGAGGCTACGTCCAGACCATGTGATCTGGAGTAGCTGCCTTCCGAATGAGGTTAGCGCAGCCGCGGATCGACGGGTTCTTCGATATGCACTAAAACGTCACCTGATCTGTCACCTAACGTCTTCTCTGTGTATTTTGTTTTCTTGTTCTCACTCTTGTTCACTCTCTACTGCCTCAATTTTCCATGAGAAAAATTCTGCAAGCCAAGTATCTCATTCAGAGGAATTGAGCTACGACTCGATGCCCAGACAGGGGTCCCAATTAGCCCGTCCACTGCTATCAATACCGGCCACTCACAGTGGCACGTGCTCATCGCTGATGGGAAACACTATTCCAGATCAGGACAGGACCTTGAATCCGGCAAGCCGGCCGGATCCACCCCCTTCTAGCCGGTCGGGAATACTCCGAGCTCTACAGTATGCGGTGTCTCTGGAGTTTTTACACACGATAAGCTAAATTAGACCACGGCAAATAAATGAATGCAAGGATGTGACAAAGGTACCATTACAAATCACATTGCTAGTAAATAAATAATGTATTTCCACCAACTCCAGCACACCGGGTGACTAATCTGGCAGGCACACTATACATATCCATATCCATATCCATATTTGGTAAAACGAAATAGAACATCTTCAACCATCATCTGGATATTACTGTAATGCATAAGATCGTGGTCGCATCATTCCATTCCCCTAACCCTGAGGTGACTACGGCAGCCGTCCTCCGCCAACACGACGGATGCTGCGCCGTGCACCGTCTCCAACAATACTCAAAACGCCCTCGGTTTCCAGTGCTCGCACAGCATCCGCAAATTCGCCGCCATCCACAGGGACACTACTCTGGTCACTGAGGACCTTGTACGTCTCCGCCCATCGGGCAGAGCCGCTGCCGCTACTGAGATCATCCACCACAGAGAGCAGACCGCGCTTCAGGGCGTCGCGCTGGCGACGCTCACTGGCACTCGTGCCTTCAGTCAGCAGACCCATGTCGATGAGACCGGTGCGCTGGTCGGTGGCCGACTGCTTGATAGCCGAGCGGATCAGACGCACAGCTTCTTCCACGTCGTCGGCAGTCACCTCTTCGGACAAACGCATACGCGCATGGGCTTCTGCCAGACGGATCATGGATTCTAGCTGGCGGGTCGTGGCGGTGATACGGCGGTCTGATGTGCGAATGTCATCGCCCAGCTTGCGCATGCTCACGTAGGCGTCTGAGAGCACCCGGCCTGCCGCTGGCGTAAGGACGGGGTGCACCTTGTTTCTGGCGTAAGTGATGTAGGCCGTCAAGAACTCAATGGGCTGGTGGTACAGGTTAGCATCATTCTGTAAATGTTGCACGTGGAATAGTACTTACCAGGATCTCCTCATCACTTGCGTTGTCTGGTCTATCCTCCAAGTACATGTTGACCAAGTGCTTCGCCAAACGGCGGTCCTCTTGCTCATCAACACGGTCCAGCACGAGATACACCAGGTCAAAACGGGACAGCAAAGTCGGGGGCAGGTCGATGTTCTGTGGAACAGGAATGTTGGGATTGTATTTACTGCCAATAGGGTTGGCAGAGGCCAGGATACTGGTTCGGGCATTCAGGGTCGTGATGATACCTGCCTTGGCAATGGAGACAGTCTGCTGTTCCATGACTTCGTGGAGAACAGACCGCGTAGACTCGTTCATCTTGTCGAACTCATCAATACAGCACACACCACCGTCCGAAAGGACCAAGGCACCAGACTCAAGAACCATCTGGCGGGTTTCCGGGTCACGGGTCACATAAGCTGTCAGACCGACTGCCGAAGAACCCTTACCACTGGTGTAGACACCACGAGGGGCGATTTTGTGGACATATCGGAGAAGCTGCGACTTGGATGTCGACGGGTCACCGCACAGAAGAATGTTAATATCACCACGATACCGCGGGTTACCACCCTTTTGGAAAGTTTTGTTGGTGCCTCCGAACATCTGGAGGAGGATACCCTTCTTCACATCATCCATTTCGTAGATACTCGGCGCTAGTGAACGAGAGAGAAGCTCATAGATGTCAGGTCGCGAGGCAGTACGCCTGATCTTCTCTTCCTCTTCCGCGGTAATCTTGCGTGTCTGTTCGGAATCACCAGCAGCCTGATCCTGCAATTCCTCCTCGACGGTCGACACATCAATACCAAGCTTCTTGCGGTCTGTCTTTTGAACGTGTAGCACATCGATATACGTCTTGAACAATGCTCTCTGTGTGCGTTGGCGCGGGTTCACCCGCACGGGGTTGCATCGGAAAATACCAGTCACTTCCACACGATCACCAGCCTTGCATATGTCCACCAATTCGTCGTACACGCACAGCGAGACTGAGTGAGGAGTTTGACCGTCAGGGACGTTGTCTGGAGTCTCCTGCAGTTTGATAACCTGTTTGTCGGCAAAGGAACACCGGTTATGGATGATCTGCATCGAGTTTCTCGCCTGGCAGACCTGGCGCGGGCAAATGGTGGGCTCAGCAATCTTGCCACGGTCAATGTCGACCTGAGCACCGTGGTTACAGATCTGGCAGCGGAAGAATGCTGATTGGGAGTCAGTGGTTTTGTATTCTCTTTCCAATGTAACATGTTCTAGACTTACCTTCTTTCATATCCGGAATGATAGGGGTCGTTCGGATGACCAAGCCCTTGATGCTCACCAGCTTGTCCATATCTATAAACATGTCAGCCAAAGTTACAAATAATGCTAGAATGGCGTTCACAAACCCGCTGGGTCAAGCTCTCTCATGTTCACCGTGGAATCGAGTCCAAACGGCAAAACTTTGTAAATCTTAGTCTCTACTTCTGCGACGAGGTCAGGGATCTCTGGCTGTAGCAGAGCGTCGGAGCCCACGTCTCTTGCATGGGCTTGAGGGCGGTTGCGGGCTCGCAGCTGATTCATTTCCCTCCCGGCTAATTCGACCATCACATCCTTGACACCCTGATCCATCAGGGGAATGATTTCTTGCGGGTAGGAATGAAGCTGATGCCATAGCTTTAACGTTGACGGATATGCCTTGAGGTTCTTAGCATCCAGGTTGAGACTGGTGATACCCAATTGACGCATGGTATTCAGCATGCTGATATATTCCCGCTCCTCTGCGGCGTCCCCCATTATACGGGTCTCATCCTCTGTCGCACCCTCCGCCCACAGACGGTACTTGGTGGCATAGTTGTAGAGGAAGTTCTTGAAGGCGTTGATGGAATCTTGGAGTGCGATATTTGTGCCCCAAATAATCCGGGTTGAATCGCCACCGAGGACATCGGCCTCCGAGGTACCGGGGTTAATGTTCGAGAAAGTCGCATCGGATTGAGGCTCTCCATCAGGAACAGGCATTCCATTACTATCGACAAACAGTCTCCGCCGACGGCTTGGGGTGGAACTGATCCCGCCAGAATTCAAATCATTGCGGCGCGATGTGATGCCACGATTGGATCTTGAAGAGACGAAAAGTCCACTGCTGGCGTCGGAGTGCAGGCCGCGGGATTGAGCGCGTGTTGGGCTCGAACTGGCCATGTAATTGATCGGAGAGGAATCTGGTATATTTGTGAGCCCTTGTCGCTGCACCCAATTAAATGGTGGGGTAGACACATACCTCGTATGTTTGACGCGTTTCCTCGGGGTGTCGCATCACCAGGTTCATCCATACTAACGTCTGGTGTCTCGGCGCCGTCATTCCCCCTGGACGGGGAGGATTGGAAGAAAATGGGAGACGACGCCGGAATTGCTGATTCTTCTCTCAGGCGTCTCGACGCTCGCGGGGTGGTTTGCTCCTGTTGCTGGCGAGACCGTGTCGAGCGGGCAGGGGAGGCAGTGGCCGAGTCCCTCGATTGACGGGTCCGGCGAGACGCTGGGGACGACATGGTGATAATACGAGGCCGGTCGGAATGGTTGCTGTCCACTAAGTAACTCAAAAAAGACCGACCACAATGGCAACGCGGAGATGGTAGTGGAGGGTGTTGTGGTCGTGGTGGTGGTGGTAAAGTTGGCTATTGCGGTGGATACGTCCTTCGAATTCTTTTTGGTGGACTCGCCCGACGCGTTGCTACGCGAGGGGCGCGTTAATTGATTGCCATCTTCGGGTAGCGCGTTGAAATCAATATTTCCTTTAACGGACTAGCGTAGGTCACTCTTAGTGGTCGCTAGATCAAACTGGCGTTTGATCTAACATTATGCACTTGAAAGCTGGGGCAAAGAAATACGAAAAATTCAATTCAAAAACAAAAAAAGAAAAAGATTACATAGACATAAAATTCGCGTAAAAAAAATTAGCTCCTACCCGGATTCGAACCGGGGTCACGGGAAGATTCCGATAAAGTTATCAAAATCCCAGATGCTAACCTCTACACCATAGAAGCGGCTTATTGTACAGCTTTTCTGTAGGCTCTTATATCTAATACTTTGCTTAAATGGTACCCGGATCTACTTTTACTTTTTGTCAGATAATTCGTCATTGGATAAAGGAATGTATGTCCTTGGTAATGTCCATCGCGGATGACTATAATTCCAACAGGCTCAGTATGTACATGGGTCTCCACTGTTATTGCGCTGCATGGCTTGGTTCTTCCATGTCACGCAACCGAAAAGCAGCACATAATATCCTTTGATATTGCGGCCAGTATATCGTCAGCTGAAATGGTACAGTTTGATCCTGCATGGTTGGAATGTGCATAGGTATATTTACGGGTTGGCTCATTGGTCCGAACTTAGGGTGAAATGGCCCAAGTCGGCATGGATATATCATCGCTTGAACCAAGCAGTTTGTTCCATATTTGCCAACCCCCCCCCCAAAAAAAGCATATTGGCGAGACATTCCCCTCTCCATTTTCCTTATGATCGGGATACCCGTAATGGATAGTAAATATTATTGTCAGCCCTGGAAAACTAGCACCCCAACTAGGGCACCAGCGAAGGTCTGGCAATACTCCGTAGACACCATAGACGGTAGGGCTCTTTGGCCATCTGAGCAGACTATTGTTTTAAGATCAGACAAAATTAGTCTGGCTTTCTGCTTTCTTTTTTCTCCAATCTCTTTCGCTCCTTATTCTCTTTGTACGGAGTCCCGTGCAGCAGCGCCAGACGACCATGCCACACCACCACACTAATTGTTTCAAGTACTGTACATGCAATACTCCAGTTTGATTGACCGCAAAAAAGGGTGTTAAAAATAGTAAACAGGGCCTATAAAAAAAAGATAGGAGAGGACGCATGCAGGTTACAAAAAATAAAAAATTAGCTCCTGCCCGGATTCGAACCGGGGTCACGGGAAGATCTTGATATGTATATCAAAATCCCAGATGCTAACCTCTACACCACAAGAGCAAGGTTCGCCACAGAGATGGAATCTTCTGTTATAATAGGATATACACTAGCCACACATGTGATCGCCATGTGGAGAAATCAGCAGGCATCCATCAATGCCCTGAAAGGACTCCTGAAACGTCAACGCCACATATCATACTCGTATCTCTCTTTCTATGTATGTAGCTATTTGTTCCTCTTTCATTTGTCGTTATTGACAGAGTGATGGTAGGTAGTAGGTTACTATAGATTAGGCGCCCATACAAACCCCATTACATACAAAGATCTCCGAACGGCCGCCAGGAACAGTGAAAGTTGCAAGTTACAACGCCCAGACGTTTCACCAGGCGCCCTGATGTCATCGATCGACTGCACAGGGTATTTTTTCCTATCTTCAGGCACTGTTACCGTATATCTTACAGCATCCAATCCATCCCACCTATTGTAGCCCCTGGATCGAACGTATCGTGTAATTCCTGATACAGCGCTCAGTTCCCTGTTCGTTGGGCGCCTCGAAATTTCCACTCTGCTATTCCCAATACGGTAAGGCCGGGCGCGACGTGCTTGTCATGGCTTTATTATTATCTTCGACTCTCCTCCCTCACCTTTCCTTTTTTTTTTTTCTTTCTATGTGCCCATTTTGTCTTCCACAGTGCTCCCATTGTTCAAAGCAGCCTCTTCTATGCAGTGAATGGACCAGGGATGCGGTTCTTTATATGACGATTGTCTCCTTTGAACTCGTGGGTGGTCTGGCTGGTCTGGGACCCCCGTGACATGTGTTGTTCGACCTTCCATCTACTTAATACTTTATAATTGTCATTCTTCTCTCTCCTTACTAAATTAACTGCATAGAGCCTTGCTTCCAGCAATTTTATCCCACTTTTTCTTTCATTCCTCATAACCGTTGAACGGCCGTGGTTAGCCAAGATGGCTGCCCCCGATTTGGGAACGGCCCTGGAGCATGCTGGCGGCACCGGCCAGAAAAATGAAGGTGTTCCGATCTCGACTTTTCTGGCTTCATTGACCACAGCCATTGTTGTTTTTGCAGTCGAATTCTTGCTCTTTATGCTTCTCAAGGGGAAGCTGACCCGCATATAGTGAGTGACAGGCCAATCATTCTTGGAATTTTTGCGGAACCATGGCTGACAAACTCCAATTGCTTCATAGCCAACCCCGAACATACCTCGTTCCCGATAGAGAACGTACCGAACCGTCCCCGCCCGGTCTGCTCCGTTGGATCGTCCCTGTTTTCCGCACCTCGAGCACCGAGTTCATCCAGAAATGCGGGCTGGACGCCTACTTCTTCTTGCGATACCTGCGCATGCTTTTGAAGATATTCGTTCCTCTGGCAATCCTGATATTGCCGGTGCTTCTCCCGTTAAACAAGGCGGATGGTAAAGATCAGAATTTCAAGAATGGAACGGCGGGCGGCCACTGGAACGTCACTGGTCTGGATCAGCTGGCGTGGGGAAATGTCGCTCCGGAACATGTGCACCGATATTGGGGGCATTTGGTGATGGCGGTCATTGTGGTTTTATATGTCTGTGCTGTGTTTTATGATGAACTCAGGGGCTACATCCGTCTCCGACAGGCTTATCTGACCTCGCCCCAACATCGCCTACGAGCATCCGCAACAACTGTCCTGGTGACCGCCATTCCGGAACGTTGGCTCAGTGTGGAGGCTTTGGATGGACTATACGATGTTTTCCCCGGTGGTATTCGCAATGTTTGGATTAACCGGAATTTCGACGACCTCAACGAGAAAGTTAAAGAACGGGATGCGCTGGCCTTGAAGCTTGAGACCGCGGAGACAAACTTGATCATCAACTGCAAGAAAGCGCAGATCAAGCGGGCGAAAGCGGAGGCGAAGAAGGAAGGGAAAAGCGCCCAAACTGTAGGCAACGAGGAAAAGGCGGTCACCGATAACCATGCATCTCAGTTCGCAATGGGTGCTGGAATCAGCTCCGGTAACCCGCATCAAGCGCACACTTTGAACCAAGTCTTGCACCGCCCGGCTTCCGGGGAACGGAAACGCTACAATCCGTTGGATCCTGCTATGTACGCGGCAGAGGCAGTCGGACACGGTGTCGGTAAGCTGGGGAAATCAGTATTCGGTGGTCTCAGAAAGGCTGAGCCCGCGGAAAACGCAACGTCCGCCCCGACTGTCGACTCCGTCCCGGAGGGCAATGAAGCCGGTCTTGACCAAGTCAGCACAGACGATCATTCTCGTGCAAGCCACGATATCCGTCATGAAGAATCAGATGTGGACAGAGCCTACACCAACGAAACAGGTGGTGCAAATTCCAACGTCACAGTCACTACTGAACCCGGGCCCAAACCGAAAAGGCCTTTTTGGAGAAGCCGAGGATCTGGCAATTCAAAAGTGAGCAACAAGACGGAGCCTGATGAGTATCCCTTGACAGGACCCGAATCTCCCACTGGAAATGCAGAAAGTTTACGCTCAGGCGGAGCTAGTGCACACGATGATGAAAAGGTTAAAGGCAGAAAAGGGAGTGCCCATAAAGAAGGTGATACTGAAGAAGGACAAGAGTACCCGCTTGCGTATAATGAGGGCTTTGACAACGAAGAATTTGGAGAGCCTGTGTGGAAAAAGTACATCAAGCAAAAGGATCGCGAGACCATGCGCCTGCCAATCTTCGGCTGGAGTTGGATGCCCTCCCTTTGGCTTATTGGGAAGAAAGTTGATACTATCGATCATTGCCGGAAAGAAGTGGCTCGGTTGAACTTGGAGATTGAAATCGACCAGCAGCATCCCGAGAAGTTTCCCCTGATGAATTCTGCATTCATTCAGTTCAACCACCAGGTCGCTGCGCACATGGCATGTCAGGCAGTCAGTCACCACGTTCCGAAACAGATGGCTCCTCGTATTGTTGAGATTTCCCCCGACGATGTGATCTGGGACAACATGTCCATTAAGTGGTGGGAACGGTACCTGCGGACCTTTGGTATCCTTGCCCTGGTCTGTGGCATGGTTGTTGGATGGGCTTTCCCCGTGGCTTTCACTGGTCTGTTGTCTCAGTTGACGTACCTGGAAGAGACGTTTCCTTGGCTTGAGTGGATCAACACAATGCCAGACTGGTTTATTTCTGCCATCCAGGGTATTCTGCCTCCACTGTTCTTGGCCATTCTGATGGCCGTGCTGCCTCTTATTCTGCGCTTCCTCTCGAAAACGCAAGGGCTACACACGGGTATGGCTGTTGAGCTTACCGTGCAGAACTACTTCTTTGCGTTTCTATTCGTACAATTGTTCCTGGTTGTCGCCATCTCTTCGAGTTTCTCGACTATTATCAACCATGTCACGGATGTTACCAGTTGGCCAGAGTTGCTTGCGCAAAACATTCCCTCGTCGAGCAACTATTTCTTCTCCTACATGATTCTGCAAGCTTTGTCAGTGAGTGCCGGAGCGCTGGTCCAGATTTTTGGTCTGGTGAGTTGGTTTATTCTCGCGCCGATACTGGATACGACCGCCAGGACGAAGTGGGCACGAACGACGAATTTGAATCAAATGCAATGGGGAACTTTCTTCCCGGTGTACACGACGCTTGCGTCCATTGGTATGTTTATTCCCTAGTAGTATTGAGCGCGATGATCATTAACTGTTATGATGAACAGGCTTGATTTATTGTGTTATTGCTCCTCTGATCTTGGTCTTCAACGTGATCACGTTTGGTCTCTTCTGGTTCGTCTACCGGTACAATACGCTATATGTCACGAAATTCCGCTTCGACACCGGCGGTCTACTCTTTCCCAAAGCCATAAATCAGCTTTTTACGGGTCTCTACGTGATGGAGCTCAGTTTGATTGGATTGTTCTTCCTGGTCCGTGATGTCGACGGCACGGTTGCCTGTGAGGGACAGGCCATTTGCATGATTGTAGTCATGATTCTTACAGTCGGATATCAGCTCTTGCTAAACGAGGCCTTCAGTCCTTTGATTCGATATCTGCCTATTACATTGGAGGATGACGCAGTCCAACGGGACGAAGAGTTTAGCCGCGCTCAGCGGGCTCGATTGGGCTTGGATGACTCCGACGACTCTGACGAGGAGGAAGAAGAGGAGGAAAAACACAGGAAAGAGACTGCAGCGAAACTGGAGCGTCAGGCCGAGGAATCTGAAGATAACCATATTGAACTGAAGAATATCAAGGGTGATCCGGAACGGCGGGGATCGTCACAACCAGGAGACAGATTGGCTCCCCCTCCATTGGGCCCTAGAAAAACGTCCTGGGCAGACCGGTCATCTAGGCAGCGTTCTAAGTATTTCGGTGCCCACTCAACCACCTCCTTGCCAAGCGTCCAGCGAATGCGCGAGAACATGGCCGAGGATATAGAAAACCAAGGACCCCTCGCGCACCACAAACGCCAGGCACAAGCCCTCTTTGCGGGAATCCAAGACGAACTGGAGGACCTGACGCCTGACGAGCGCGATCAACTCACACAGCGAGCCTTCCAACACGATGCCCTCCGGGCCAAACGCCCCGTTATCTGGATCCCGCGAGACGACCTGGGCGTCAGTGATGATGAGATCTACCGTACGCAACGCTTCAGCAAGCACATCTGGATCAGTAACGAGTACCAGGCGCTGGATGGTAAATGCCGGACGATATTCACCCGCAGTCCGCCGGACTTTTCGGAGGTTGATCTTATTCAGCTGTAGGATGGGGCTGGGGGATTTTTCTTCGCGTCGGAGGTGATGATGTTGCATAAAATCTTGTTCAAAGCATTAGCGGTTTTTGAGGGTTTTGCTAGCATAAATGGCGTTTTTATTTGGAGTTGCTTTACTGGGACTGTATATATAGACTTGATAGCATACATAATAGCTTGTACTCATATCCTCAGATGGGTTGAACAAAATCTTGAATTAGCAGTGGAATGGTATATATATCTGGTTGTTGTAGTGTCAACATCAACATTGCAATATAGGTTTAGTGAGTACAACTGGACCCATGCAACTGGACCCATGCAACAGCACTCAACATAGCCATAATGAGTATTTGTAAATTCCATAGCTAGAACCAGTCCTGGTCCATACATATGTAGTCCATAGTATGCGCCGGAGTCTATTGATAGGCAGTTCTGCGGGGAAGTCAAAAAAAAAAAAAAAGTGGAATACTCAACCGTCACCTCTTTTGTGAGCAGCAGGACTCCAATCCTACAGATCCAGAGGACTCTAACCTCTTGCCTGTCTAAATTACTCTTATAAACATTTGCCAACAATTAATTATCGCAGGTAAACCTCCCTCATTGCTATCGCAATTGCAACCCCAAAATTTTTACCCGACTCTACCAACAGTCTCTACAGAGTAACAACGTCTCGTACAGTACGGAGTACAGCCGGCAAAATGACTGACCCAACCATCGACGTCAACGTCGACCTCAACATTCAAGAAATCCTCCTCGTTGCCTCCCACCACGACATTCCCAAACTCCGCCTCCTAATCCGCGACAACGCGCAAACCGGCAACCCCGCCAACGTCAAAGACCCAGAGACGGGCTTCACGCCGCTGCATGCTGCGATTTCTGCGTGCGACCCTGACGACGAATCTGAACAATCCAAAGCTGCGCAGGCCAATGGCGATAATGCTGGTGGGGAGGATGCAGAGCATGAGAAGGTGAAGCAGGCGGGTCTGGAGACCGTTAGGTTTTTGTTGCAGGAGGGTGCTATTTGGAATGATTTGGACTTGAATAATGAGACGCCCGGGTGTCTTGCGAGACGGCTTGGATTGGGAGAGATTTACGAGACAATTGTTGATGCGGGAGTGCGCGCCGAGTTGCTGTTGAATCGATTGGATGGGTATGAGCCGTTGTTTGAGGAAGAAGAAGATGAGGATGAAGAGGACAGTGAGGAGCAGCCAGAGCAGCAAGAAGGAGAAGTCAAGGAAGAAGAAGTGACAGAAGAACAAGTCCCCCAACTCGTCGAAGCAACCAGTGCAGCAGCCACAGAAAGCGCAAATGCAGACACAGAAGTGACAAACACCAACTACCTCAACAGCAACCTTACCTTCCAAAACGACCGCCTCCTCGACGCTGACCAAAACGGCGTAATGATGGCCTGGGAAAGCGACATCATGTCTCGCTCCGCCAAAAACCTCCTTCCCGCCCCGAACCTCCGCGTCCTCAACATCGGCCATGGCATGGGCATCATCGATACTTTCTTTCAAGAACAATCTCCCTCATCGCACCACATCATCGAAGCACACCCTGACGTCCTCGCGGAGATGAAGCGCAAGGGGTGGCATGAGAAGCCTGGCGTTACAATCCACGAGGGCAAGTGGAGTGAGGTTTTGCCGGTGCTGGCGCAGGAGGGTGTGACGTTTGATGCGATTTACTACGACACGTTTGCGGAGTCATATGCAGATTTCAAGGAGTTTTTCAGTGAGCAGGTTATTGGTATTTTGGAGGAGGGGGGTAGATGGGGGTTCTTTAATGGGATGGGGGCAGATAGACAGATTAGTTATGATGTTTATCAGAAGGTGGTTGAGATGGATTTGTTTGAGGCTGGGTATGATGTTGAGTGGGAGGAGATTCCAGTGCCAAAGTTGGAAGGGGAGTGGAGTGGTGTGAAGAGGGCGTATTGGGTGGTGGACAACTATCGCCTGCCGTTGTGCAAATTTATGGAATAGATCATTAGAGCATAGAGAAGAGAAAGCAGTTGCCATGATGCTTCAGATAACTATTTATACAAAGACCATATTTCACTGTGTTCGCCCACCCCAGGACAACATTAAGCGCCGGTAAGAACGAGGATTGCCGGATCATAAACCAAATAACGTCACATTTTTTTCTGTTCGTTTACGCTTCAGAAGTCAACTTATTTCGTGTCCTCCGCACCCGCATTGACGTTCAAGCCCAGACCCTGGGTGTCAAGGTAGAGCTTGTTGCGGCCGCCATTGTCCTGCAAAATACGGGCAATGTTCCGGGCATTCTCAATTTTTCGCAGCTCGATGTAACTCCTGTTCTTCTTGATAGCATCTCCGATAAGCTCTGCCGAACGGGCTTCACCCTGAGCGCGGACAATGAAGGCCTGCTTCTCCTGGCGAGCCTTGTCGACCAAGAAAGCAGCCTGCTGAGCCTCTTGCTGGGCGACCTGTTTCGATTCGACGGCAGCGGTGAATTCGGGCGAGAATGTAAGGTGCTATAACGCATTAGTAATCCATTCACAACGTTGTAACCAGAGCAACAAATAGCGTACAGTCAAAGAAACATCATCCAAGGCAATGTTGAAACGGGCAGCTCGGCGGGCGAGGTTATCCCGGACTAATCTTGCGACATTCTCACGCTGTGTGATCAATTGACTGGCGTTGAACTGGGCGACAACGCTCTTCAACACTTCATTGACAATGGAAGGCAGGACTCGCTCATCAAAGTCAGATCCGAGGGTCCGGTAAATCTGCGGGAGGGCGTCCACTCGCGGTCTCGACAGAACACGGCAGGTGATGTTGACCATTTGAAGGTCCTTCGTACCGGTAAGAGAGGCAATATTGCGCGGCTTTGCACGGACGTCGTAGATGATGGGCGTTTCAAACCATGGGATACGAAGATGTGTTCCTGAAGAAGATACTCGTCAGAGCGATACAAAAACGCATTGTTTCGACAGATTATCCATACCTTCACTGTAGATATCCTTCTTCACACCACTTACTCTCGAGTACTTGATCGCGCGATGACCACCATCAACTACACAGAATTAGCAATAAATCGCACATAGGCAGTACAGCATTCACAGGTATCTCACCGTTGAAAAGCGAATTCGACAGAGCCCATACTCCACCACCGACTAGAAGAGCTGCCGCCAGACCCAATCCTCCGCGACCCCCGCCGCTAGGGAGACCGCCGAAACCGAAACCTCCGCGGGCTCCGCGTTGTTTTAGAATGAGCTGAAGCCGCTCCCACTGTTCTCTGGGATTTTGAGCCATGATGGCGATGTTGTGGTTGAATATGAGAAAAGGCCGTATCGCAATCGGAATGACGGCCGCCGTTGTAAAAAGGACGTTGAGGTTGGGAAGTGATATCCACCGCCTTACTATAATTCCGGCAGAATTACTTACCACCGCCTGCTGCTATGGGAAACACCGGCTTCACCTTTGCAGAGGCGTGACGCATTTTAGTCTCGACAACGAACGACTTACTTTTACCTTATTCTTCGGGGATTTTTGGTTTGCGAGTGTTTACGGATTGCATTGCATACAAACGACTCATTTATCATCTATTATCGTCTATTTGTATTGCTCTGACCAACTCGCTGCCGCCGTCAATCCACTGCTCTTATTATCAGCAAAGCTCTCTTGAGCATATCTATAGCGCAAAATGGCACCAGAAAGAGGCGGAAAGAGTGTATTCCTGGGGAATATCCCATACAGTACGTCCAACCTCGCAAAGTCTATGGTACAGTCACTAACAATCCCAGACCTCACCGAGGAACAGGTCAAAGACATCCTCAGTTCCGCCGGCACCGTCACGAAATTCCGTCTTATGATGAACCCCGAAACAGGAAAACCCAAGGGATATGGATTCGCAGATTTTGCAGATGCAGACGCAGCCGCATCAGCCGTCCGCAACCTGAACGACTACGAGATCATGGGGCGCAAGATCAGGGTGGACTGGCCGCACAACAACGAGAAGGATTCCGTGCCAGAGGACTACTCGCAACCGTCACAATTACCGGGACAAGATATGCAGATGGGCGGCGCTCAGCAGGGATCTGCGCCTCTGCCACCGTTACCGCCGGGCGTGGAGCTGCCGCCGCATCTGGACTGCCCCAACGCTATCTCTCAGACGCTCTCCTCCCTTCCTCCTAATCAGCTTCTCGACGTCCTCGCGCAAATGAAATCGTTGGTCATGGCTGACCCGGCAAGAGCGACGGAATTGTTGCGCCAGGCTCCCCAACTCGCATACGCCATCTTCCAGGCCCTTTTACTCATGAATCTCGTCGATTACGGTACTCTGGGCACGGTTGTCGAACAAGCCGCGCAGCCAGCAGCAGCAGCTCCTCCTGCTCAGGCATTCCAGCCCTTTAGTGCAGTTCCTACTCCCCCGATGGTGAATCAGCCTTTTGTTCCCCAGGCGACGCCGCAGCCTGCTGCGATGCCAGGGCAAGAGGAGCTCTTGCAGCAGGTACTTACGATGCCACAGTCGGCCATTGATGCGCTTCCTCCTATGGAGCGAAGTCAGATTATGCTTCTACGACAGCAATTAATGCAGGGTGCGATGAGGTAGCGGTTGCAATTTCTTTGTCTTCTATCTTCAAGTCGATCTAGTCGGTTTTGGTTCTCGCTTTTCATCGTTACAAGGGCACTCGAAATCAAGTAATGCAATGGCGTCAGGGGTTAAATATTCAGGATTGGGTCATATTGGACAGCGAATGTAGTATACTCCAGACTGTCAATTCATTCATTATAGTCACCGCTAAATCAGTAGACCTGAGTATTGGTGAAAGTGAATGCAAACCCTGACAAACAAAGACATTCACTGATCAATTGCATGATATAGTATAACCATTCCAAACATTTCCCTTTTGTTTTCTCACTCTTCATTCTCTCTCACACGTGATCCCCTATACCCTACCATCACGCCTTCTCACCTTGCTACAATACCCTCTATATTGGAATCCATTGAACTATCTATTCTTCAAAAGCAAACCATTCCAATAAACTATCATGCCCCCTCAACGACAAAAAAAGAAACCCACCGCCACTCCACGTCCACGCCGCTTGACGCGTCAAAAGCCCTCCAAACAAACTTCCACGACGACATCTCCATCGCCACAATCCTCAAAAACCACAGCGCCCACCCTCGAAATCCCAGTCCCCCCACCCCCAGATCCCACAGCACACGGCCTCCCCCGCGATCTCCCCGAAGTCGTCCGCTCCCTCCCCTATGCGGGAAAAAAGTCCCCGCGCACGTTATTAGCGCGAGGCCTTCCGCCCATGTACCAACTGAGCGATATATACCGGGATATGACGAGGCGGGCAATGGAGCTGGGGTTTGGGAGTGTGGTGGAGCATTTGGGGGGTAGGGCGTTGAGGGTTGTTACAGTTTGTTCGGGGACGGAGAGTCCGTTGTTGGCGTTGGAGATGGTGCAGAGGAGTGAGTTATCTTTTACTATAAATTGGATTGGTGAGGGTAGTTTACTGACGCTTGCAGATTTGAGGGAGGATTTTGGGAGGTGTTTTGATTTCAAGCATCTGTTTAGCGCTGAGATTGTGCCGTTTAAACAGGCGTATATTGAGCGGAACTTTCATCCTCGGCATCTGTTTCGAGATGTTGCTGAATTGAAAGATCGAATAGCGTGAGTGTACTTTTCCAGCCCTAAGCAATCTGAGCAATTGTTGAGACATGATGCAGACAAACCGCATACGGCTCCCTCGAGAAAATCCCCAAGAACCCAGATATCTTAATCGCCGGTTTCTCCTGCGTCGACTTTTCTGGCCTAAACAACAACCGCAAAACCCTAGACGAAAAGGGCGAGTCTGGTGGAACATTCTGGGGCATTGTTCGGTACGCTATTGCATACAGACCACGAATTGTGATCTTGGAGAATGTTAAGAATGCGCCTTGGGATGAGATCAAAGAGAATTGGAACGAGATTGGATATTTCGCTGTGCACATGGCCGTCGACACGAAGGCCTATTACCTCCCCCAGACCCGTGAACGGGGATACATGTTCTGCATTGACCGCGACCTCTTGGGAGAGCGAGATATCCCAGAAGCAGACATGGAGCAGTGGCTCACCCTCTTCAGGGGTTTCAAACGGCCAGCCAGTTCACCAGCCGGAATGTTCCTAATGGACAGCGATGATCGACGACTCGAGCAAATCGAAAAAGACATGGCAGCATATATCACCTCGTCATCTGCTAAGACGGCTGTTAACTGGGCGAGATATCAAGTCCGCCATCAGGGGTATCGTTTAGAGCAGAACTTGGGACATCGGCGGCCGATTAGTAGGTCTCAGGAAGATGGGACTTGCCAGATGCCGGATTTTGCATGGCAGACGTATGTGAGGTCACTGCCGGAGAGAGTTTGGGATACTATTGATGCGAACTTTCTGCGGAAGCTTGGGGAAAATGGATATGATATGAATTATAAAGAGTGAGTACCCCACTTTGCCTCATTGAGTAGAGCATAGTTAATGAATCACAGGAGGTGCATCGATCTATCCCAAGGCCTCGACCGAGAAACAGATACCCGCGCATACGGACTCGTGGGTTGTATTACGCCCTGCGGCATCCCGTACATCACGACACGAGGCGGTCCGCTGTGCGGCCTTGAAGCACTCGCCCTCCAAGGCCTCCCGTTGGACAGGTTGCTACTTGCCAGAGAGAGACACCGTGAACTGCAAGACCTCGCAGGAAATGCCATGAGCTCGACAGTTGTCGGGGCTGCGGTTCTTTCGGCGTTAATTGTTGGACACAAAGTTCTTAACCCGGGCAACAGATCTGTTCCGAAGAAGACTGGATCGAAGCGTAAGCAAACCATCGCACGAGATGATTACCCATTGGTTTCGAGCGGTGTGCTACTAGGCCATGTCTGCAGCATAGACACCATAAGGCTCCAGGTGCAGGCCGCACGCAGCGCAAGATACTGCACGTGCGAACGACAAACAGCAATACGACAAAGAATCTTGAGATGCACCCTATGTGACCACACGGCCTGCTCTGACTGTGCCGGCAACCCAACACACATCTACGAACGCTGGTCCAGCTTGATACGCAGCCAACCACTGGACTTTGTCAGTCATCTCAAGGAAATTCTTCCCAGCCGGCTAGTCCTCTCCGGTATATCCCCCGATGATTATCATTCCCTAAGTACAAATTCCCTAGGCTGCCCCTCTGCCGTCTGGAATGACTTTTTTGAGGCAGTTTCACGAGCGGTTGGCGACGAGCTCCGATTTATGGACATCAAGCGAAGTGAATATTGGTCTGTTTCTTACCAGGGAAGACACTCCATTTTGAATCTTGTTATTGGCCCCACGAGTATCCATTGGTTATTTTTTGCGAAGCCGTCGGAGCTGGAACCGGCCCTTTGTCTCAACCGCGAGATATTTTCCAAGCCCATTGCACGGATGACACCTGCTTCTGGATCCCTTCTTGACGGTGAATGGCAAGTATACGCGCCTATCAGTTCCAGGTGTACGATGGCTTTCTCTGGAACTGGCAAGCGGGTCATTTCGTATGAAGCTCGATGCGGATTGCAGATGAAGCAGTTTATTGGATCCGAAATTTGGAGCCAGATCACAGTTCAAGCGGCAGATGAGGATGTGAGAGATCTAGAAGTAGACATCCGCGGGACTTATGAGCTCTTACAAGAATGTGGAACGGCAAATGCCTCGTTGCATAAGAAGGCTGCTACACTTGATACTCCTGCAGTGTATCTGTTTTTGGACCCTCATAAGATCAACGAGGCTGAGAATGATTCGTTTGTTTTCTCATTGGAGCATCGTCGTATTCCTGGGTATGCGCCGCGGTTGACTGTCGCTGAGGTTTCGCATACATGGCGCTCCTCCAGAGCAACCGCTGAACCGGAGCATGTCAATGTGTATCATCGAAAGTGGACCAGAGCCCAGACGGCTCGTTTGACGCCGTACAATTCTGATGCTTTAATAACTTGCGCAAACTTACAGACTGGTGTAGACATCTCCATCGGAAGGGTTGGTTGCCGGGATGCGAATGTTACGTTGCTGTCCTTCACAGCCCCAACAACGTTCATCGACTCATCAGCAACCAAAGGCTCCTGGGAAACCATCAACCCTATCGAGTCTTCAGACATATTAAAGGACCTTTCGTGGATAGTGCAGAGAGCTGCAGGTTTTTCAGATTTCCAGCATTGGACCCAGATTACTATAATAAATCACCCGGACAATCCCACCTGCACAGTCTGCGTCCCATCAAAACCACGAACCCTGTGGGGTCGGAACAGAAACGGTTGGATAAAAGCATACGAGGACCCATACGAAGCAGCTATATACGAGCGCCAAATTAAAGCAAAACCGTCACCGTTTTTGGTCTTTCGCCGTGTGGACGAGGATAATCTTGGGCATTTGCGGGTTACACTCAACATCCAAACACTTTTGCATCAGGCTTGTGACAAGTTGATTGGATCAAATGTTGAAAAGAATGTTGCGTACTTTTGGCGTTTGGTTCCCAATGCTTATGATGCAAGGAATTTGGTGTTCCCGAAGTTTCAGTTAGGCAGTAACAAGCACGATCCGCAGTCAGAACAACCTCCTGGATTTCTTTTGGATCTGCGACCAGAGCAGTTGCGTTCGTTGTCGTGGATGGTAGATCAAGAAGATGACGATGTTGCACCGTTCGAAGAAGAGGAGACTGAAGAGGAATTTCTGCCGTTGATGATGTGGCGCGCAGAAGCCAGGACTACCACACAGAAGGTTGTCCGGGGGGGTGTCCTTGCGGATGATGTTGGATATGGGAAGACGGCTATTATTCTTGGACTCTTTGATATCCAAGCTCAACGTACCAGTCATGCAGTGCAAGCACCAGTCAAGGGTTTGATCCCGTCTAATGCGACGCTTATCGTCATCCCTCACATCATGCTACCACAATGGACGTCTGAGATCGAAAAGTTCCTAGGAAACAGGTATAATGTCTTGATATTCCAATCTGCTGCCTCGTTCACGAGCAAGACAATTCAGGATGTTCGGAACGCAGATATTATTTTGGTTTCCTGGTCTGTGTTCAATAACGGTGGCTACTACCAGAAGATGCACAAGTTCACTGGGATGCCGCGCGTTCCTATGAAAGCGGGACGCAATTTTGATCATTGGTTTCAGGATGCCCAGGTTTCGTTGAGGTCCCATGTTCAGATTTTGATGGATCAAGGCCCTAATGCCCTCTTGAAGGCGATTCGTGCCAAACGACAAGAGGTCAAGGATAAGCAGGCAAATTCCACGTATGTCCCGTCCAGGCGACTCAGAGGGAAGGCGTATGCAGAGGTAAACAAAGGGAAGCTAGACACGGATTCCAAAATGCACTATGCGGATGTATCAAGTGCGGAAGAAGAGTCTGACGGCAGCGACGGCGAGTATCCTGACAGACTTAGGGCCAATGTCGACCGGCATCTAAAGCTCCGAGCTACAGGCTCACTTGATTCTCGCCCTACTAACGGCCTCGATGATTCCGATTCTGAAAGCCACGAGACAGAGTATGAAGATTCTTCCATAGATGATCCTGTCGACGCCCGCAGTTGCTGTAGGAAAGGCCGCGGCAGGAAGCGAAAGTACGAATCGGGCAGCACCTCAAGCGGGAAAGGCAGATGGGACGATCGTATAGAGTTTAACATCACCGAAGACGACTCTCAAGAATGGGAGACGGTGAAAACACCATTGCTGCACGCTTTTTCGTTCAACCGCGTCGTAATTGACGAATTCACTTACGCCAACCCAGAAAGACTCGCTCCTCTCCTATCATTCGAGTCACGCTCGAAATGGATTCTTTCCGGAACGCCCCCGCTGAATGACTTTGCCGATGTCAACACTATTGCTCCCTTCTTGGGTATTCATCTTGGAATCGATGATGATGATGACGACCAGTCCCAGAATAAACGGCTAAGGACGCTATGGAAACATAGATCCGAAGCGGAAGCCTTCCAATCTTTCAAGGCCCCACATAGCGAGGCATGGCACCGGAGACGGCATGAAGTTGCGCAAAAATTCCTCGACCGCTTCGTGCGTAAGAACGTCGCCGAGATTGACGAGATACCCTGCACAGAGAGTATGGTTCTAGTCAATCAGTATCCAGCCGAGAGGGCTATTTACCTCGAGCTGTACAAGCAGCTAATGGCTCAGAATCGCCAGCTTCGTCGACGCAACCAGGGGCATTTCGGAAATGATCAGATCGAAAGACTGGACGAAATCATCGGCAGTAGTTCGACTCCCGAAGAGGCCTTGCTTAAGCGATGCTCCTCACTAGCATTGCAGGGTCGTTGGGGTGATGGCAAACCTGAAGCTGTCACCTGTGAGACACTTCTTGCTATTCGTGAGAAGCAGCTTGACGCCCTCGTGCATGATATACGAATGAAATTTAAGCTGGCTGCTTGGGTGTATTGTAGTTGCGATTTGAAATACGAATCCTTCCAGAAGTTTGTCGAGAGTCTCATCAGGCACGACTTTGGCGACAGTGAGATTACAGAAAAGGCCTATCCACTTCTTAAGAGTGCTGTCTTCATGTCGAGACACGACGATTGGAGGATATTTTTTGCTGAGTCTCGAGATGATGGAAGTTCTGGAAAAGTCATGGAACCCCAGAATCAATCAGAGGCCAGAGACGATGATACCGAAGATGATGATGGCGAAGACATTCTACCCTCAGGGACGCTTAAGAGAATGAAGACAAACGCCACTGGTAAGGGCGTCAAGAATTCTTCCACCCAGAAAACCGGACAAAAGAAGAACACCAGTCCCAAACAAGACAAGCTTGAACAATTCGTCCTCCCTCCAAAACCGCGAAGAACATATGAATACGAGGTGACCCTCCGTGAAGTCACGTCCACCCTCCGGAACCTAATCGTCGAGTGGGTGCTCCGGGAAAGAGCACTTCGCTTCCTACGAACAGTCCGCCTCATACAAACCGGTGCAGAGACCCCCAGATGCGATAGCTGCCACAATAAACCTAACACACCCGACGACGTAAACGTGCTCGGCTCCTGCGGACATGCCGTCTGCGCGGAGTGTGCCCGAGACACTGTCCTGAGAGAGGAATGTGCTGTGAATGGATGCCATGGCTCAGGAAAACGGTTCAATATCATCAAGGCAAGCAGCCTCGGGCACGACAGTGAGGATAAGAGTGCGACTTTCGGAGGAAGCAAATTGGACAAATTAGTTGAGATCATCCGTGGCATCCCAAAAGATGAACGAGCACTGCTGTTCATCCAATTCCCAGAACTGATGGAAGTCGCATCAAGAGCACTGGAACTAGCAGAGATCAGGCACACCGTGATATCTCCCACTGATCGTAGGTCAGCACTAAAGGTCGAGCAGTTCCAGAAAACAAGTTTTGGAGATAACCAGGTCTTGATATTGAACCTTGGTGGTGAAATGGCGGCTGGATTGTGAGTTCTTCATAATGCCTGCTCCAATTATTATAGTGGCAGCTAACAACGAGTCAGGAATCTCCAATGCGCAAACCACGTTATCTTCCTCTCACCCCTCCTCGGCCAAACCCAGTATGACTATGACACATCCATGATCCAAGCCATCGGACGTTGCCGTCGATACGGGCAGACCAGACATGTCCACGTCTATCATCTGCTAGCGAAGCTGACAATTGATGTGAATATTTTCCAGGAGCGTCGGGAGAAGGTGCTTATTGAGAAGAATGGGAGGCCGGTGTTGGTTAGTCATGAGGAGGCTGTGGAGTCTGAGGCTATTAGTTGTGAGGGACCGTCGTTGGTCATGGATAATGCGTTTTGAGCCAATTCTGGTGATGCTTTGTTTCTCTTGTGGGTTAATATAGTCGGAGTGAGATTGTCGTTGAGAGAGGTTGGATGAAGTGCGGGAGCTGTACAAATACGGAAGTCAAGTGACCTCTGCTTTCAATAGCCATACTTGGATCCAGACTAGATACTTACTAGAAGAGCTATTTTGTTGGATGATAAATTGCATTGTACTGCTGGATCAACCTCTACAGTAATTCAAATGACATCCCAAACCTCAGGAACAATGTACTGTACAAATAGAAGCCTGGTGGATATATCTCGGGACTCCATTCCATTATGCCACCAAATAAAAAGGAAACGGGAAAAGGGAAAACGCGCTTTTTACTCTTTGTATTCGTTTATTGCTGAGCATCCAAAGCACCATCCGTTCTCATCATGGTCTCGGGGTTCCACACCGGCGGGTCTTGCAAATTCGTAAGGCCAGCACTGTTTTCGCAGCTCTCTCTCTGGCTCAAGGGGCCGGGGGCAGGGACCTTGATTGACTTGTCCGTCGCGGTAGCGGACTCCTTGAGGGCGGTGAGGAGAGCCTTGGTGGATTCGGGGGTGAGGTCCTCATAGTAGTCATCGTTGATCTGAACCATGGGGGCGTTGACACAGGCACCCAGACATTCGACTTCGATGAAGGTGAACAGGCCGTCTTCAGTGGTGTGGCCGGGGGTGATACCCAGGTGTTCCGTAATGGCTTCGAGGATCTTGGTGCTACCGCAGCCACCGAGCTGGCATGGTGTCTACGGCCGTTAGCAATTGACAACAATGACCAAACAAGGCAGTCATACCGTAGTGCAAAGCTGAACAAAGTACTTGCCAACCGGCTCGCGGTTGTACATGGTATAGAAGGTTGCGACTTCGTAAACACGCATCGGAGGCATCTCAAGCAACCGGGCGACCTCGTTCATGACACTGATGCTGGTGTAGCCGTGTTGGCGCTGACCCAGATCCAAGATAGGCATGACAGCAGCTTTCTTGTACTGGGGAGGGTAGCGTTTGAGGATCTCATCGATGAGTTGGAGGTTCTGGTCGTTGAACTTGAACGGGAGGGTCGGGTTGTTGGAGGGCTTGTTGCGATGCTAATTGCAGATGATACATTAACAGCATGTTCTTGACATTTCCATGAATAGACAATCGCGATATAGTCTGACGATTCCCGGGCTGTACATACCACGGCAAGGGCGTCACTGAAGAGTTGCGGCCCAGCAGAGAACGCTCTGCATTGGGACTTCGGGAGCTGCTGGAACAATTGACGGCCGACCCGGGGGGCGGCGGGGAAGAGTTTCGAAGCCATTTCCAGTGGTGTATAGGAGAGAGGAGAGAAGCGACGGGGAATGGAGTTGGCGTTGCGATACAGTAGAGGAAGTCGAAAGTTGGAGCGAGTCGCTGGTTTTGCGGGAGCTGCGGGCAGCCAATCAGCGACGAGAGATTACTCCCGCCTTTTGTGCCAATCGCCTTGCTTACAGTAAGACGCATACATATTCATATTAAATAGAGATATGATCAATTGAGAGGAATACATTCGTTCAGAGGAAGACTTCAATTGACCTATTCTCACTCTTATTTATGTCTTCCTCTGCCGGGTGGTATGTGATAGAGGGTGCCGCTATCAACACGACGAACCCCGAGGCCAGACACGCATACGGAGTACCCGTAACTCATAACCATGCTTAGACCAGCTAAACACTCTCCATCTTATAAACTTCATACGCAACCTCCTCATACGGATGCGCCTTAACCAACTCTTCCACAGCCTTCAACATAATAGACCTCCCAACACACATAACCTCAACCTTCATCTCCTCAACATACTCCAGCGCACCCACAGACCCAATCGCCGGATTCGCACTGTTTCCCGGCTGGAACTGTCCCTGGCCAGGCATCTGAAAACAGCACTTGGAGTATTTTCCTCCGGAGAAAACGCCGGCGCCGGCCGCGAAGACGGCTTCCTTGCACGGTTCGAGATGGGAATGCGGGACGTAGAAGATGAGCTTGTAGCGATCTGGGATCTTGTCGGAGGACATTGTTAGGGGCCTTCTTTGAGTGACGGCCTGAGAGTGTGGGAGGTTGGTTCTGGGTCTGGGTATTGCAGTTGCGGTGGTTGTTGCTGGGCGGGAAAGTACTCGTCGGAACGATGTCTGTGAGGGCCAGCAAGTATGGAAAGGCTTCGCAATGGCCTTTCTGGCTATTGGACAGATAGATGATGAAATGCCTGGGCGCATTTGCTTGTTTGTTATCAATAGTCGAGAGTCGCTGCGGCGCCGTTTAGCTTCAAAGTCCGCATCCATCATGTGACGTCACATGACGGTCCAAGTCTTTTTTTTTTTTTTTTGGTGAACGTGAATAAAATATATACTGCAATCCTATATAATGTCTATATAAATGAGCCAAAAAGGCGAGTATGCACTTATTTGGGTGCGTCGACCCATCCCGGAAACACGAAGGGAAGCTCCTCTGGATCCTGATCCGGCCAATTCCTGCGAATAGTCTCCATAACCACATCGAACATGACTTTGTATCCTTCCGACGTGAAGTGTAGTCCTATCTTCCGGTCAGCAAGCGTCCAGTATCATACAAAGTCCAAAAGGAACAAACCATCAGACAACAACCGCGACAGATTCTCATCATTCGGCAAATCCCTCGACCCCGGCAACGCCTGGCCCTCTTTCCACCCAGTGGTATTCATAAACGCCATCCAGAGATCAGCCACAGGGACATTGTGTGAAGCACCGATCTCCCGAGCTGCCTCCGCGTACAATTTGGCGTGGTGGGCGGTTCTGCTGGGATGCTGCAAGCCTTTGCTTGTGTCAAATGACTCCAGTTGATACTCGTTTATCGGTGGGGGTACTATGAGAATAATCCTTGGGTTCTGAGCTTTCGTTGCGGGGTGGTTAATGAGAGTTTGTAGGTTCTTTTTGTAGTCGTCTAGTGGGACATATTGAGCATTCCGGGGCAGAGAGGCATCATTCGCGCCAAAGAAGATGGTCTATGTCATGAGTACTGGACGGAGAGACAGAAATGCAAGATGTCGTACCATGAACCGGACCGTGGCCGTCTCAGGCGTAGGGAAGAATTTGGGAAAGACCTTGACGGCGTGGGCAGTATTATATCCTCTTGAGACGGTCAGTCCTTCCTGATAGAGGCCTGCTTAGTTGGAGATGTATGGCAAACATACGAAAAGCCCCGATTGATCACATCCAGCTTTCGGATATACGCTATAACAATCAGCATCTGTGTAATCACCAGAATGGAGTTGAGGACTGACCATCCTGAAGAGCTCCGAAGAAACCAAAATTCAGGTCTCTTTGACACGAATTCTGGGTGATTGAGTCGCCAAAGAGAATAAATTGGTCGTATGGTTGGTAGAGGATCTCTGAGTCGTTGGTAGACATTGTACGGTCTTTTTCTTTTTTTTTTTTTTCTATAGAAAAGGTGCAGTCGGTTGTATAAATTCGTCCGGTTCAGCGGAGAGCAACTCATCTGCCCCGCAGTGGAAGACGAACAGATACATGTTCTGACCAAGGAGGCAGCTAGCATGAAAAATTCATACGAATAACAAGCTATTACAGTGAAGTACAAAATGCTAAGTATAATTTAATATAGTGAAAGACGGATTTCTCGTTTATGTACAAAACCATCTCAGACAATATCCTGCATATACTCCAGTCTGTTCTGCTGCATTTGTGACAAACCCATTCAGCCGATCTTTGGCAACCCCTATTAACCGTTTCTTTCCAAAATGCCTATCGTTCAGCAGGATGGTCGAAATGCTTAAGAATACTAGGGATATCTCTCGGATGCCAAAGCTTCATCTCGTTGCAAAGACCGTCATATATCTTCCGCCCGGTATGTTTCACCCAACAAGTCACAACCGGAATGGAAATCCTGGTTGATATCGCAGTGAGGAGGGCGATGCGATCTGGCATGCGCGAGGAAGGCAATTAAATGAGAGCGTCAACCAAAACCTCCACTAGTCTACAAACAGCCACGATCTCAGGTGTGTAGCCTCCCAAATCTGGGACCGCAGTTTGAGTTAGGTTGAGGGATGGCCTGAGCCGCTTCGTCTGGGCTCTTTTGCTTTGAGTGAAAGGCTTGGAGAGTGCCGATTTTCTCGGTGTAGACAGATTCGAGGTCTTTACTCTTGCTGCTGTAATTTTAGAGGCATCACCAAACCATTCTTGAGGTACTTGGTGTTCTTCAGGAACTTGAGAAAAAAAAAAATCCGTTATCACCCCGGACATTTTTGATTGATGTTTGTACTTTCGTCTGACTATAGCTACCTTATGAACTGAAATCATGTCTGATATCATCAATCAGCCTTCTATCCGATCAGACACGCTGATATTATTCGGTGTCCACATGAAGAATAGCCGAGTCGTTTTCACAAGTACCAGGTAGAAGTCTGATTACTCCGCAACAATTGAAGGGGCAAAGGATACGGCTACTCCCGTGGGATGTGTGGAACCGATTCAGCAGGCAATACCTTCTTGTCGGCTGGAAGTTCCTGATGAAGTCCGGCACTTTCCTCCTAGAGAGGCACCGGGCGAGGTGAAGAGACTGGTTGATGAACTTGTTAGGAATTTGCTTTGAGTTTGGGACTTTATAATCTTGCTGCTGCTGCCGTTAAGTGGTGATGTGCAGCTATCCATTCAGTTTTATATTATGCTAGAAATATGTTGGCGCCGAGCGTATTTCGTGAAAAGGATTGATCAAAAAATAATGGATTAATTGGGTTTATTTAGAGTGAGTGTACCCGACTGCATCTATACAGAGTACAGTCATACAGATGGCGAGCAGTACCTTATGAAGCCCCTATTTTAGACATGCTCCCCCCCCTTTTCTATGATCTTTCTGATCCTTTTCCTCGCCCCAAACCGCCTGTATGCGCAGGACTTTCGAGCACAGTGCTCTGCTTGTGTTTTGAGCAGGATGGGTATGACCTAGGCTGACTTTCAGTTTAGGCCACCCTCCCTGCTATCCTTCTCCCGTTCGAATTGCCTCCTCCATGCTTCCAATCCCCATTCATCATCTCTTCGGGCCATTTCCGCCGTTTGCTGTAGGTATGCTTGGGGTAGAGCTATGCTGGTGCTGGCTAGGAATTGTAGCAGTGCCCTGGTAGTTCTGGGCTCTCCCAAAGGCCGTCCTTGCGGGTGCTGTTCTGTAATAGTGGGTCTCATAACTTCATTTAGCTTTAGATCTTTGTAGAGCTTGTTTCGTTGGTGTTGCCATTTTCGGCTTTCAAAGAGAAGATGGTGTATTGTCTCCCTTGATAGGCCACAATCTCTGCAGGTTGCATCCTCTTGGGCAGTGATCTCATGTAGAGATGCTGCATGTCCTGACTTTAGTTGAAAATAGCGGCTCGCTAGTTGCTTGGGAGCCACCATGGCTGCAGAGTCGAGCTGCCAGTTCTTGTTCTTCTGTGGTATATACATTTGTTGACCTTGTTGGGATCACTTGTTGAGCTCCTAGTAGTGCCGTGTACTTCGTGATAGGTTTCATGGCCGTCGTCTGTGAAGCTCATGTTGACGGTTCTCTGCGGGTTATCTTCGAATTGACGCGATCAAGTTTGTAAACGATTCTATGGGTGCTCTGTAGACTGTCAATGGAATTAGGTCTTCTATATGTAACCTGATGGTGGTATCCTGTCACATATATCCCACCGGTATCCCGCATTAGTCAGAGTTAATACCAACAATGGACGGGTGTGGCGGAACTTGCCCTACATTACCTATTCTCGGCTACCATGTTAGTATACGGACATTGTGTAACATTGCTTAACCCAAGAGCAGGGTGTATATTATGCTCAAATAATTTGAAGGATGCCTAAGCCCGGGGCTCGACGGCTACTCAACATCAGGTCGCCATTTCCTCCCAAGCACATGCAGAAGCACAGCAAATATCAAGCTGAAAACAAGCATAAGAGCAGTCGTAATTCCCGAACTAGCTGCAACACCCACGTTCTCAAACATAACAGGGAGCCTACCTCATTAGCAACACATCAATCATAAGAGAGGGAAGGCAAACATACCAAAACGGCCCAATAAACGCCCACGTCTGTCTCACAAAAGTGATAAACACACCCACATTTCCCGGATCCCGTGGACAGCAATCCACCGCGTAGGTAATCATAACCGTCGTAACAATCTGGTTCCCAAATGCCGCCACTGCTGTCCCGACAATAGGATTCACGACCCAGTGGCCCTTTGGTGCTTGCTCCGTACACACCAGGAATACGACAATACCCACAGTGGCCAAGAGGATACCCGGGTAGCTCAGCCAGAGACGGAATTCAGGTTCTGGTTTTTGTTTAATTCGACGTACGTGCAAATTCATCCAGAAGTCTGACAGGGAGCCACCGATTTGCTCTCCAAGGACGGAACCGATGATCACACCGAGGAATTGGAGACCTAGTTGTTCCGTGTTCAGTTCGAACTTTTCCTGTAGGAGCTGCGGGACTTCGACTGTGATGAGCACGCTGCCGAAGAGGAAGACCATGGCGTAGATGATAGAGGGGAAGAGGATGTTCATATGCTTGGCCATGAACAGGGGACGGATGAACTCCGTCCATGTTAGGGGACTGGGGTCAATTCGTCGGAGGGAAAGGTACTGAGATTCTAGGGCTGAGGGATGATCTTCGACACTACCGCCGGGATACCGCGTTTCCGGACCAAGGAAGATATACAAAATGAACTGCACGCCATTTGTGATGGCCAGGACCCAATATATCCATCGATACCCGACACGATATGCAACGAAGCCGAAGACAAGCGGTCCTACAATATATCAGCACTAGACCCAAAGGTTGATAGGAGCAAAGAAATACCAATTGGGACTCCCACGGTAATCATCAGAGTCCAAACACCCATATATTTTGCCCTATCCCTCTTGAAAAAGGTCTCTGCCACAACAGCACTACCAATGGCGGCCGCAGGCGAGATAAAAAATGCCGTTAGAGCCCTACAAGTCGCCATGGATGCATACGTTGGACTCTTTGCACACCCGACATTGCAGACAGCGCTTAGTACAAGTGAGAGCAGGAAGATAGGGCGTCGACCGAAGCGATGGGATAGGGGCTTCCAGATAAATGGTCCGCCACCTAGGATCGCGATCTGGAGGGAGGTGAGGTAGCTTGCTCGTTGGAGCGATACGCCGAGGTCGATTGCGATGTCTTTGTATGCGGGTGTAATGCTGGCCGCTGTGGTAGTGGAGATGCTGGCGTGGAAGGCGACGAGGATGAGGTTGATTAGTTTCTGGCCATGCGGTTGCTTAGTCTCGGTTAATGTAGACAAACTTAGGCAGACTACCTTCCAAGTCGGCCAGTTATATGGATCCGCACCAGACGGACTGGGAATCGGATCTATGTCGAGCGTCCCATGGCGCTGAAGAAGGAACTCCCGATGAGACTCAGAAAGCGAAGACTGTATATTGGCCGTGTTTATCTGACCCTGTTCAACGTTCTCCGCGTATGCCTTCTCATTATCAATTTCCTCGATTGAGGAGTCTCTCTTCTGTAATAACGACATCTTTTGTGTCCAGAAAAACAAATATCATTACGAGCATCCTACCCCGAGTCCCCTACACCTTATATAGTCCAGCGCGACAGGGATATTTCCCATAATCGTAATAGGAATGAGACACGCTGAATGGGAAATCCGGGTTAGACATCGTGGGGAAGTGGAGGTGGGGTGTGGGGACACCCACAGTCCGGGAATTGTTTTCTTTACTCAA
Organism: Aspergillus sp. S3505; assembly: GCA_023627475.1. NCBI lineage: Eukaryota > Fungi > Ascomycota > Eurotiomycetes > Eurotiales > Aspergillaceae > Aspergillus > Aspergillus sp. S3505. Next base: position 265,251 of record JAMAHJ010000031.1, on the reverse strand, counting down.
AAATGGCGAATTATTGGACGATAAAAGCGTAAGAGGCCAGATGTATGGTTCGGGGTGGGGTGACAGGTACTCCCGATACGGACCTTGGGTCGGCGTCAGTGAGGTACATGTGCTGCCCGAATATCCCAGCCCTATATTGAAGAGGAACCCTTCGACATGCTGTCTTCGTTAGTAAACAAATTGAGTGACCGAGCTTGGTCGTCTATATTAATTAAGAGGCTGTACATCATTCCTTAGTCCGGTAGAGGTTTACGGCCGTACATTCAGTGTCATATTGAATAGAAGCACACATAATAGAGAACCTCTCTGAGAGAACAGAATAGCTTTGTCGGAGGCATATTGGAATACTCTGTCCTTAGTAGTGCTAGTCTTCGGCGATAAGCCAGAAGGATTCTGACATTCGTCGTAGAAACGTGGTGAAGATGTACGAAGCCGGGCTTATTGCCTTTTACTAGAACAACAATCATAAGCCAACACAAGTATAAATCAAACCTACGCAATGCAACTAATATTTACAAAATTATTGGAAAGAGTTGGTCGAGTGGACCAAGAGTGATTCATAATCAAAATATACGAGCTGTGATGGCATACGAACTCGAACTATACGAGCTAAGTATATACAAGAATTGTAAGAGCTTCAATGTATATGAACCAGAAAAGTTCTCAATAGTAAGGACATTAATATCAACATCCATCGTTTAAAAACAAAAAAGAGAGGAACGATCAGACGAAATGAAATGCGTCTTCTTCACCTCATGCTCGCTAGCACAGCCCTAGCAACAACCCTTCCCCTGACCCCACGAACACCAACCTCCTCTACAACTTCCCCCCTCAAAGCAGCCAAATATGGACCGTATTTGATGTCCCCATCACAATCGGCAATCAGACCTTTCAACTCCTAGACGACACCGGCAGCAGCGACACCTACGTGGTGCAAGCCGGATTCTGCATCGACGAGGACATAAATTCTACTATCCCGCAAGGAGAATGCCTGTACTCCAGTCGCACCTATAACCCCGGGTACTCGGATACTTATCGTCGCGTTGATGACCAGTACTTCGGCATTAAGCACGGTGCAGGTATCGCTAGCGGTGATTTGGCATATGAAACCGCCTCATTGGGCAGCCTCACGGTGAAAAACCAGAAAGCCGGGATTGTGGGCCGGACGAACCCAATGGGCGACGGGGTGAGTAGCGGTTTACTCGGGCTGGTGTATCCATCTATCACGTCTGCGCATCCGGGTAACGCCTCGAGTTCGGATAACAGGACGTACTTCTTCAACCGGAAAGTGTATAACCCGCTGCTGTATAGTATGAATCAGTAAGCTGCTCTGAAGGAGCCATAATTCAGCCTTGCGCTGGCATCTACGCCGCAGAATGAGTCCACGACATTTGGGGGGTATTATCGCTTGGTGAGCTGCCGCCCGTGAAGCATAATGATTAGTGGGCGACTGTGCCTGTTGAGATTTATCGGACTATTCCTGTGGAATTTACGTCTGGGAATCGCACGTAGTTTTGGTTGACAATGACAATGACGGTGCAGAGTGTCCGTTACGGTTCGGTCAGCGAATAAGGACAACTCGACTGCCTTCCAGACGTTCGTTGATCCCGGAAACAACTTTTCTTACCTCCCAGCTAATGTTGTTGATGCTGTCAATGCACTTTTTGTCCCCCCGGCTACATTGGATGACTCGTCGAAGCTGTATGTGGTCGATTGTAATGCCAAAGCTCCGGTTTTCGGTCTGCAACTCGGAAACCAGACGTTTTAGTATAATCCTGCGGATTTGATCCAGAAGGTGAATAATGATCTTTGCGTGTCTTCTCTTGCAGCGTCGGAGGATGCTCGCGTTGTGATATTATGGTGAGTATCCTGGGTGTTTCATTCTTGAATGGCTGTTTTTGATTTTGGAAAGAATGAGATGAGATTTGCGAAGAGGTTGAACTAGACTAGAATGGAATATTTTGTATTTATGTTTGCTTTATGAATGTAATGGATGTCAATATGCCATGTCACTATGCTCCCTGATTTGCAACGCCTGAAAGACTCCATCCAAGCCACCGCTAGCGTTCACAACGTCGGAACCAACATCTTCCAGCCTCATCTCTTCTGCTTCCTGCTTTGGCATGACTTCCTGTACGACGGATGCGGCAATCTTAGCATCCCAAAACCCGTCTCGCGCCGAAAATGGCGAGTCCTGTAAAAGAGAAAGTGCCGTATTTAGTGTAGGGCGATGCTTGGTCTTCATACAGGTGTAGTATAATATAGCGATGATATTTGTGGATAAAGTAAAACCCCGATTAGAGGAATCATCAGTCCGCCAAGTAGAGGACAAAGCAGAAATACTCGACAATGCAATGTCGAATTGGAGGCTGGGTTCGTCGATCAATTGGTCGGTCTTATATCCAGGCACCTTCACCCTCTCCGCCAATATAGCGATGAAGGCCTGCGCTTGTAGCTGTACCAAGACGATACGTTGCTGCATAACTGTGTCTGACTTTGCATTTTCAGCAGAAGCGAGTTCCGCATTACACCAACGAACTGCAGGAGCTGGCTCTCGAGTCATAGCGTCTCGAGAACGACTTCGAGTAGTATGACAGAATCTTCTTCAGATTGCCGTCTGCGGATCAACAGGGCGACCATGTGGTGCATCATCCAGTTTTGTAGTAGCCGGCAACCTGCGCCGGTGAGGTGAGTTTCAAAATTGGAATGCGCTCGTTATCAAAACTGCTGGCATGGATGTCGAGGCCTGCATAGACAGTAGTCAAATGTGTACAGATCGAATCTGATCCAGCAACGGTGCCCGGGGCAGTCCGACACCGTTCCAAGAGCATCAACCCTTGGCTAAGATGCCAGATAGCCTGCCGCGCATTACCGAGAAGACACTCGAGTATGTAGAAAATAAGGCTGCATATTAGCGCCGTTTCGGGCGACACCCGAGATGAGACTAGATACGCCCACAGCTGTCGATGCGACTTGGCGATCACCTGCAGATGCGTAGGAATTTCACCTAATGGCATCGATCCTTGGCGAATATGATCGCGGTATAGGAAACTGAATGCCGCTAGGGCATTTCGTATCACTGGTTTGCTGGCTTCGCTGTAGCACCAGCTCCGTCCACAGTGTCGGATCAGAGAAGCTGGACAGACAACCCGCCGCTTCACAGCAGTAAAAGTGTAGCAGTTCGCGATGTATCGACTTCCGGATTATATATTTTTATCGTGGATGACTCATGTGGTTTCTCTTCAGGATAACCCGGACATTGTCGACCGGTGCGGGCGCATCGCATGCATTGCGGTCTGGCTTCGTCGCATTTTACTCGGCGAATTCCGCTGGTCAATACCAATTCCTAATAAATTATATCTTGTTTAACTTACTTGCAAGTTGCGCATCCAGAGCGCACTTTTGGCATACTATCCCGCGTTCTTTTGGCCAACATTGTGTCTGGTTTCGCTGGATGAGGCTGTAAGCGCTCGTATATTATGAGACCTCTAGCATGTAGCTTAGTTGCTATCTTTAGCGAAATGCCTGCATTTGCCAATCACATAATGCATCAAGATTTTCAGAACTACGCAATAAGCAACTATGTACTTGTAGAAAGAGGACCTGTGAACTTTCATTTCCGGCTAGTTTTGCTGTTTCGCCCGCCTGGCCTCTCAATTATATAAGAGCCCTCCTTCCGCTGTCCTAATAGTGCCCCCTCTCAATTTCTTCTTCCTGCTGGTGTTGACGTTCTGTCCATGGGCACAGTTTCAATGGGCAATTCTTTTCCAATCAGGGCTGATCTTTCCCTGGCGTGTAGTGAGATTGACGTTTGACTTTCAAGGATCTTGCACAACATTGTGGCCATATTGAATGAGCTCGTCAAAAAGTCGTTTGTCGAGTTTGTCCTCGGCTCCGTTTTCTCGGGCCTGCTTCATGCCTTTATTTCTGCTCTCGTTGTTTCCGTCCGCTCTCCGCCTCCAGAAAGAGTGGTTTATGATGAGAGGTCATGGCTGGCCATGGAGTCTGCAAGGTGCCTGTGAAGATGTACTGATGTCAAATCTGTTTGGCAGCTTCGGAGATTGCTCGCCTTCCGAACGAGGTTTAGATTCATGCTTGGTGGGTAAGACAATGTCAATCAACATTCTATCCAATAATGACTTGTCTCCAATGTGACGGAGACTTGAGATCACTTCGGGGTTTATTACTGATGTGGAGGGATTTTTAGGCGTGGACCGATGGAATCCTCCAAGAGCCATTTGAAATTGTGTGCTCTACAGATTTACCCAAAACTACTATGAAGCATAAGCTCAGCATGAATGCTGCTCAAAATACGAATTCTGACTTCGCTTATTTTCCTTTTCTTTGACCCACTCGTTTGCCGATCCACCCATTATCATGACTGGCTCGACAGCGATGGTTTAGATTGGACCGTGACTGCCGATCCACGGGCTGTAAACAAACCCATGCGAGCTGAGAGCTGAACTTAAAAGGTTCGTGTCTCCGCTCGAGTACTCTTTCTGCAGACTCTGTCCGTCCGACCCCTGGGTCTTAATTTCTTCCTCAACTTGCAAGTACATGCAGAGCAAGAACTGGCAATGGCGGTTGTGGTATCGGGCAATGCTGTCCCTTTCGGGACGGACAATACTCTTAACAAACAGATCGCCGAGATTTGGAAGGAGATGGAAGAGCGGATAGATCAGCTTGCCAAGATGTCTCCAGGTGAATATTACGACAAGAATCTGAAGTCTGAGAACGTGCTGCAAAAGCTGAACGCCGTGCAAAGCGGACATAAGAAGTGGGAGAAGCTCAAAAATACGTTTAACCACACTCTCACCGTCATCGCCAATGTTGGAGGTATGATTGCCGATGCAACATCCCAGGTAAGGTCGATGATTCACAAAAGGAAGAATGCGCGGCTCATTCATTGCAGGTGTTCGCCCCGGCCGGGCAATGCTACAATGCCCTCAACTTTATTATCAATGCGTACAAGAGCTACCAAAGCATATACGACGCGCTCAATGAGCTATTTGAAAAATGTGTCGAGTTTATAGAACGGTTGAATGAATACATTCATGCCAAAATGAGCCCCAAGTTGACCAAGCTATCCTGCGATGTTCTGCGCCACTTTGTGAATGTGTGCGATAAAGCACTTAGGTTTCGAAGATCCCGCCTGTTCAAGCTCAAGACAATGGGGAAGGTTGCTTTTCTTTCCCAGAATGAGTTCTCAGGCTTGCTGAACGACATGGAAGAGCTCACCAAGAAGGAAAGTCTGCAGGTGGCGGCCGAAATACTGGGCCATGTCTCACAGGCGGCAGACGACGCCCACGTCAACAGGAATATCTTGGAAGAATATAGAGCGGAAAAACAAGAGGAGAAGAAAGAGAAGAGAGACAGGAAGATTCTTCTCAACACCTTGCAATTTGACAGAAGCGCGGAAACATGGGATGGAATTGAACAGGAGCCCATTGCAACCTGGGTCTCGACCTACCAAAGAATCCGCCAGCACCATGTGAAAGATACTGGCAAATGGGTTCTCAAAAACCCGTTATACAAGGCTTGGGCAAGAAGAGATGGGGACAAACCCATTCTAGGAATTGTCGGCCCAGCCGCCTCGGGGAAGACTTATCTGGCCTCTGCCATCATCAGTCACTTGCAAACAGAGGGCTCCGGCGAGGGTATCAATCACAGACATCTGGTTGCCTTTTACTATTTGGACAAGAAGATGGCCCACGGCAGGACTGGTGCTCTTGGTAAGTCCATCATCTGGCAATTTGCCCAGAGCGATGCATCGTACATGCAATCGGCCGCCTGGAAATGTGAAAACACTGCCCACATCGATGCGAAATATTTCTTGACCCGGCTTCTTCTCGACAATCATAAGGAGTTGATGAAAATCGATGCCACTTTCTATATTGTCATCAACAAGCTTGGTGATAAGAACGGATGTATCCACGAAGGGGTTCTCAACTTTCTTCAGAAGGTTTCTCAATCCAAAAATAGTTCAGTTCGCATCTTATTTACCGCCACTCAAGAGACCGTCAATAAACTCGAAAAGGATGGCGTGTCGTGCCCTACCATCGCAATGAAGAACAACAGAGAGGATCTTCAACGGTACATTGACGCCCGGATGGATCGAATCGATGTTCTCTCCAACACGGAAAATGACCATGTCAATGAGATTCGGGAAAAGGTTCAATACACCCTGAAAACAAAGACCGACGGAAACTACTACCTGATCAATAATCTTCTGGACGAGATCAGCCTCTTAGACCTTGACACGGACATCTACGAAGTCCTCGACGGTGCGAGCAGATCATTGAGTCAGCATATCAGCAAGCTCAATGCGACCCGCACAACCAAAGAATTGAAGGAGATCAACGAGATCATTCTCTGGGTTACGTTCGCCCGCGAGCGAATGACCGTCGAGAAAATGGAAGCAGTGCTGCAGCTCAAGAACAAAGCAGCATCCCTGCGTCCTTTGCAGGAGCGGCTCAAGAAGTTCCTTTTGTTCGAGATTGACGAGGGACTTGTCAATTTCCGATCCGAGAAGATCTTGGGCACGATCCCGGAGCGGGCCCGCGCTGCCGAAGTCCGCCAGAAAAACGGCGAGGTAGTAAATCAGGGTGAAGTTGATATGCTCTGGCACTTCCTTGGCAACGTTTGTCCGCCTAGGTTGGTCAAGAAGCTTGAGTTGAAGCAGCATTTCGAGCAGAAGCTGAGCCCCCAGAAAGAGGAAATCTGCCAAGAGGACGAGAACACTGCACATTTTAAGCTGGCTAAGATTTGCCTCGATGCGCTGACCAGTCCCGCCGGCGACAACCTCCGAGTGCTGCGGGGATATGCAGCGCGACAAATGGTGCATCATATGGCTCAAGTGGAACTGTCTTCGATAGATCGTGACTTGAAAAGTCAAATGGGACCTCATCTGGTGAGACTGTTCCGCGATGGACCCGTAATTGACAATCTTTTCTGGGCGAACAAAGACATCCCGCAGCTTCCACCCTGGATGCGTGACAATTCCATGGTAAAAGTGATATGTAAATGGCTAAAGGACACTTCCATTATGGCTAGAGTTCCCGAGTACACAAAGCCCTGGCTTGAGGATTTGCTGAATGATAAATCACATACCATCAAAACACTAAATGAACCTTCTATGATACGGATGGCGTATTGGTGTCTCCAGGAAGAGTCACCTGTAGGCGTTGCCGTAGCCACATTCAATATGGTTTCACAGTTCCTTTCATTCGTAAGTCTGCATATATTTATGGCTTGTGATTATCATTGTCTAGGCTGACCAAATCCCACCAGTTCGGGCTGCTTGCCACGCCCAAAGATGGACAGAAAGGTAAAGCGCCATCTCAAAATCGTCAAGTTGAAAAGTGGTGCCAAGATATGCTCCAGGTGAAAGAACGCAACTCGCTGTGGCATTGTCAGATGGGACTTGTACTAGATCATCTCCCTGGGGAACTCAGAGAGGAGTCCGAAGCCAGAGCAAGATGCTACGAAGCCCTCCGACTTGAGAACAATAATTGGCGCGCCTCATTCCTTCTGGCCACTCTCATCGACTCTCATGAACAAGCGAGAGAGATTTTAAAGAAGCTTATCAACCGTTTCAAGAACGATTCGAATTGGAAGGAAGAGAATGGAGAGTCGCTCGCGCAAATGGCCTACCTCCTGGGATGCCGGTATTGGATGGAAAAGAAACTCGAAAAGGCAATAGATTGGTTCTTGACAAGTATCAAATATGGCCTCAGAGAATCATCTTATGTGCTCGACATCCTTCTGAAATACCAAGCCACCGAGGAAAGATGGGATGAAATCACAGTTCTCATTGAGCAGATGCACTCCAGATCCCTGCTCACCCCCATGGTCGTTGAGCTGGCAACCAAACATGAGTTCCACGCGGTCATTTATCGAGCAGTGACCAAAACCAAAAAGTTCGAGATTCTTGATCAAGTCTACCCAAATGCGATCAAATTTGCCACAAAAGCCACGGATCATCGTGTCTTGTTCGATCTTCGACAGTCCTACGCTAGCGCCCTCTCCGCATGCCCATTCACTCAAATCGACCAGGTTAGATGCTTGTTGGAAGACGCAGCAAGGGATGTTCCATATACCAATACGGATATGGAAGCAACTTTCTTCATTGTCGGGTATAGATTGGGGACAATCTATCTTGGCAAAGCCAAGCAGGCCAAGGACGCTCGAAAAGAAGACGAGGCAAAAGAATGGCTAGACAGAATGGCTACGATCGTCCCCGAGCAAGTAAACGAGGCACAAATGTACCTTCCACTTCGCCTATTTGTTGCCAGATACCACCATATTTACAATAACAAGGAGGCAGCCTGCAGTTCGGCCCACAATACATTGAAAATGGCTATGGAACTTCTGTCTGATGGCGATTCTACAAACGACCTTTTCGCCTACCAGAAGATTCTCTACGCCGTAATCCCTTTCGAGGATAAAGTCAATGCCGCCACAGCTCTTGCGCTGATGAAAATCGAGGCGCCTGGTGGCAAGTTAGCAATCCCTTGCTCTTGCCGCTGTGGTCACGTATGGCAAGAACCTGGCGACATGTGGTGGTGTATGGATTGTATCAACGTGGTCTTGACAACGAAATGCAAGAATGCCGTCAAAGAAAAAAATGTTTGCCATACGAGCCACGGTCACTTCCAAATCCCTCATTGGGACAGAGAGAAGATGGAGAATGTCCCTAAGAACCAGGTGCCGTGGGACGGTGAGATCATTTCCATGAAGGAATGGAGAGCTAAGATTACGAAGGCTTACCACTTGGCCAAATAATGGTCACTGGGTAGACTTTTGAGATATGGAGGAGCAGAATATAATCATAGTTCTTCTCTTTCTGTTTTACCTGACCAGAGACGGCGAGCATTTATACAATTATTCCCAACAGCGTTATGGCCTAGTATTTCCAACAATGGCAATGTTGGACGAATCTGCTGGGTTTTAATCAAAAATAATTGATACTATAAAACCTCAAAGCTGCCGAATATACCAATATACTTAATTTCAAAACCATACTCCGGTGTCCCATTGGAAAGAATGAAAAGTATACTGAGTTCAATACAATAACATCTTATGAAACCTGTGAAACCTTTTTAACCCATTTTTAAACCATTTTTCCAATCTATGCCTGTAAAATAAGGTACATAGTGCATTGTGTCCAGCGTCCAGGGCCTACAGGCTGAAGTGGCATCCGGCAGGTAACAGCTGAAATCGACAGGGCCTACCTCCAGCAGACTGGCAGCTCCCACCCCAGCTCAGACTGGGATGACACATGTATGCACCGAGTTTCACATGGTTGAAAAAGGCTAAACCTGCGAGCAGATTGCGAATGACTGGAATCTCAGATACGGACTTCCTGACCTGGAACCCGATTGCCGGGGAAGATTGCATTGTACTCCGATACGGGTTTTATGTTTGCGTGGGAAAGTCGCTCCCGACATACCCCATTCCATCTGCACCTACATCAATGACTAGCTCTGTATCCATCATGAGCACAACGATGACAGTCACGAGGTCCGCTAAAGCCAAGACCAGCTGATCTTTTGACGTTTTTGAGAGATGATGAATAACTCCTTACGGTCAAGGAGATGCTCTATGCCCGTGGAAATCCGATAAAAGAAGCTGGAAAGGTCCATAAGAGCGCACGAATTCTCCTCTCCCAACTGAAACGTCGTATATGTGCCTTGGACCATGCTAATCTAGCTTTCTAATCTCTTCAATAATATACCTACGTCGAGGAGGCTTGCACAGTGCACATATGGCTGTCCCTGGCAAACTGCTCAAATGCCAAATCAAATGAATGGAGACGCTCCGCGAGTAAACGCGCCCAATACAGGGCCTTATCACAACTGCTTCCTTCAGGGGCCAGATTTTTCATTCTCCCAGAGTTAATCCATTCCACAAATGCTGGATATTCGGCAGCGACAATCTTCGAAGTACAATCTCCTTACCTCCCTGACCCGACAGAGAGTGTACAATATCAGCTAAAATGGAAGTCTTTTCACTGTTTGACACCCGCGATTGTCTCCGGGAGGGAGTAGAGGCGAGGCTATACTCTCCGCTGTTCCAGAAGCGTCTTGGACCCATTTTGCTCCCATAAGCGAAACAGGGGAATCCTCAAATGTTTGGTGAACGTGGGCTTGGAAAGAAGTAGCCATATTGGTTAGGTTGTTTTCTCGAACGCGGTCCTTTTCCTTTGTTAATGGTTAATTGTAATGATAAAGCCATTTGGATATATAAGGGAGACTGCCTTCATCTATAAAGGATATAGGGTGCTGGTTTACTGTGTTACAGGTGACGTTATGTGATTCGGAGCACTCATGTATTTGATGTCAAACAGCGAATGTCCATTCATATTCCCCCCGCCACCAACATTAAATTCAGAAAGCAGGACAGTGACATATTTTACGATCACTAAATCTAACAATTAGTTGATGTCACGGATAAGATTTTGCTAGTTAGCCTGTTACGTTCTTTTCTCTATCAAGTGTGGTCTATGGCTTTCCGAGGACTACGTACCAAGGGTACTGAATAGTTTAGATTCTTTTACGGTGCATTATATGTACATAAAGAGAACCAAATGATAAGAAATCCTAGGTCCAGTTGGCTTGATCCGAGCCAATATTCCATGACATAAGGACATAGGCGTATAACGTGGGATTGTATGTATGTATGTGTGTATGTATATTTCATTCACGCATCTGTCAGCCATATGGGCCGATTGGCGGCAGGTCGCTGTAGGTGGCTGGGCATGGCCACAAACTTTTTATCTATATACAGGATATAGATCCCGTGGTCCTCTGACCCGATTTGGCAGACTGCCTTATTCTTTATATACAGTCTTACAGATACAAAGCCACTTCCTTACACCACATATAGGGCTTGTCCCTCATTGCACATACACCTTTCAAACACAGGCCAAGAGATAATAAGTATACTGCAACATCCTTAGGCCATGTCAGTACATGACTTTGTCTGTATTCGCCTCCCATCCCA